>JAWNGG020000163.1:0-574386 GCA_036937485.2 Tetragonisca angustula
CCGAAGGTAGCAAATAATCATTTTCTTGTTTACAAGCGATGCTCGACTCTATGAGAATTCCCTCGAACAATAGGTATAATTAATTGCTTTGATCCGTCACGTTTTTCATTACGTAATTGCGTCGCTTCTTCGCGGAGTGAAAGTTCATCTCCGACTGCAAGAATTATAACCTCGTCCAGCTGTAAATTCTATTAATATGTAGATGTCGTTACGGAATTCTTATACAAATTTATTTTTACAACTTTATAGTTTTACTCTAAAATGTCGTTTTCAAAAATATGCACAAAAGACACCATAGACGTCTAAGAAACTCGGGAAATGATAAAGATGAGAAAAGAACGAACCGATGTTAAATCGGACAAGTCTAGCGTTCAGGTTGTCGACTTCAAAATATTCAAGTTCCACTGCTCTTTAAAATTCGTGGAAAAGTAATCCGTCCTCTGAGAAAGTACATTTACTTCCAATGATTCCTATTGTACGCAGAATCTTTCAAATATACGTTTCGCTAAACTGTGTCGATCGAAAGTTGAAAAATTATACGAAACGGTAATGTAGTCAGAAGAAAGTAATACGATCGCAACAGCAGTTTGAAATTGAATCATCGTTGAAAGCAAGGTGAGTAGCCGCGAAGAAATTTCTCCGTTTATCACGTGATATTAACATTTTGAAACTTGTACCTTTTACGGTCTATTCCTTCCTATTTTCTACAACTGCTTGAAACGTTATATTTTTAATCGAAATAACAACTGTATTTTTATATATGTGCACTTTACGTCTCGAAGAATTCTTTTCTATTTCCAGTTCTTCCATTCTTTCCTATTTTCTACAATTGCTCAAATTGCTCCTATGATTGCTCAAAATAATTACGGAACATTAATTGGACAAATAAAAGTGAAGAAGTTCTATACAATATATTGATAGATACACGCTATCCTCGAATTGTTATATTTCTTATTTTAATTTTAGCAAACGAAAAGTATTTGCACATTGTGAGAAAATTTCTTTGTATTCTGTTCAAATTCTAGACATTTTTCAACAATCTCAAAGATAGCTACGATTGGGTAGGAAATGATTTAAAGAATGGAAAAATAAGTAAAAAGTGGACATAAAAGTCGAAAGAACATAAAAAAGCGATCTAATTATTACATTCTAATAATGGTGCTATAATCGTACCATTTATTTATATTCGTTTCCTGAATCGATCGGGATAATGATTCTTTGTGACAATCGGAAGTCACAGACTTCATGGCCAGGCGTAACCCAGAAAATTAATCACGAAAATCCATCGTAAGGATACCGTTAACGCGGAGATGACGAAGTTCCGCCCGACTGTTAAATATTTAAACAGACCCGGAACGGAGACAATGGAGCGGCGCCCGCGAATAAGGCAGTTGCCATTCCAAGGCACGTGCTACGTGAAAGAAAAAAAAAGAACGATCCTGATGAGATGTACGCATTGTTGGACATTGTTTGCCGAACGAATGACATCGGTTGAGCTACTTTTACGTCCATTGTCGGGACAAGAATTCGCAGTTAATCCTTATTAAAAAGAAATTAAAAACAGAAAGAGTCATCTGGATGCTTAGGCATGACATCCAATTAATAATTGACATTTATTTCGAGGAAAAGGAGAAAAGCAATATCAAAAAATAAAAAGGAGAAAGAAGCAAGTGAAATGCAGGCATATACCGACAAGAAATACAGCTGTCGTAATTCTTACTCTGTCCATTCAGCCGCGTTTTGGTGTACCCAACGCTATTGACAGAGCAAACAGTGTCAGAGAAAGTAGAATTTTCTTCGACGATTTGCGAATGGTGCAATTCTAGAAACGGAAAAATAGTTCCATGCGAACGATTTGCCCGACGATTCACATTTTAAAGATATTATGCGAGCAAATTAAGGAGAAATCATAGAGAGTGTCAACAAGAGGGAAACTGTTTAGAGTGGATGTTATATCGAGACGACGCAATTCGTAGCTTGGAACGACCAATGACTGTGTCTGTGGGTCAAGGTGAGCGGCTTATTACACGTGGAAGTATCTGAATGCATCGATCTCGATCGTGAAAGATTTATGTACAATTGTACAATATTCAAAGAATGGAATTTAGTGAATGCCTGAGAAGATTAAGGTTTCTCGACACGCAGAAGAATACGTAATCTATCAACGATACGCTATGATTGTCAACAGAATAAAAAATAATCCTAAACTAATGAAAAACTTTAATTTCACGGAGGTAAATTCGAAGAAGATTTTAGAATTATTTAAAATTATTTTAAAAAAATGACAATTTTCGATTTTCCCCGATCCAATAATTTTCCAAAATTTATCAACAATTATCGAGCAATAAATTTTTCTCGGAGGATTAAAATTCTTTCCATCCGCAGTGTGACGTTAATTTATTTGAATGCATCCAAATTGGTAGTGTATCGACGGGTCGTCAAGACGTCCCTTCGTCTGTGGCGTCATCATCTCCCCTACTAACCTAAATCTCGGTAGTCTAGCCGGGCTACCAGATATCAGCGATCGTCTACGGTAAGATCCGCCCAGTTTCAACTACTCCGCCGAAACGTGGAAGTGGTCGTTTGTTTAAAAAATTATTGAAGAAAGTTTCTTCTAACGGGGAGGTGAGTAACGACGTGTACCAGCGATGATGCCTCGTGTGCCTTAGGTCGCATGTCGTCGTCACATGCGTCATCGGTTAGAGTGGGGATATTGGGGAGGATCCCAGCTGGTGAACACCTATAAAGATAGAAGCTACGGAGGGTCAGATCACACTTTGTTCCGAAAATTTTCCGAGGGACGTGCTCGATCCTCTTCAACGCCATCTTCGTATAATTATCGGTTGAACAAGTTAGACCAGGGAGAAAAGATGAACAAATTGGTGATTTTGGGACTCGTTGCCGCGTCCGCGATGGCAGTGCCCATGCCGGATTCTAGCAAAGTTCAATTGAACAGGAATCTCGATTGCTTCGAGCAAGAGAACGAACTGTTCAGCTGCGTGTTCGTCAAGACCGTCAGCGCTTTGGATAGAGCTGCCAGGTCTAGTGATATCGAGATTATCGATGGTGTGAAGTTTGTGAGAGAAACGCCAAGTGAGTCGAATTTGTTATAAATTTATGGAATCCCTTAAACTCGTAATTACCTAATTCTCGAAATTCTAATCCCTCGATGATGCGTTAACGCCAAACGAATCTTTAACAAAGTTGTTTGGTTCTTGAAACTTTCAACCCTCGATAGGGTCAGTTTATCGCGAGGCTTGCAAGCATTGACATTTCATTTTTCCAATATTCATTTCTTATCCATCGTACAGTTGCTGTTGAAATTTAATTCCCCAAAACTTGAATCTACCAACTTTCTAAAAATTTCTAAAATCTCCTCCAACAGCTCGGCCTTGTAATACATAACACGCCACATTTTTCTTCACAGTTGAACGCAGCGGTAAAGATCTGAAGACGGAGGTCGAGATGATGAACGAACTGCCGAGAGATACGTCGGACAGAGCCATCAAACTCGCCACTATGTTGTTCGAATCGGCCATATCGTTCATGAAATCCCACAGTCTGAAGCTGAGCATGCCCGAGGAGGGTTCAATCTCCCGCGCTCTTGACGAAGGTAACTTTCTATCTCGCGCTATGATAGAGACGCTCCCATTACGTAATCCTTCCCACCCCGGTGACGCCCCGACGCGTCACCGGTATGAACGAATAAACTGTTCGCCGAGCCTTTCACCTTCGTGATATCTATACGCGCCGCGGCAACCTGTTCCGAATAAACTCGTTCCTCGCGCACCACCTCCTCCATTCGCTTTCCTTTTAAAATTACACATATACTGCCCCTCTCGGGCAGAGAAAAAAATCTCACTGCGTCCGATAACAAGGACTATTAATTAGCGGCATTTAGGATCTCCTGGCTAACAGACTAGAATAAATATGCTTGGATCGTTGAGTGGTTCTTCAAAGTTTAGTTTGGTTTTTAGTTTTGATTATATTTTGGGAAAGAGGCGAAGTTTCATTTTAAATACCTCGAGGTTCGATTTCTCGGATATATTCTGAATCTCTTGGAGAAAAGGTTACTTTTCGTTCGTTCGACAACTCTTGAGCTGAGAGTAGTCAAATTAGCTACTCAGATTTTTCTGTTCAGATAAGATTTAAAATCCTGCTCTCCCAGATGATCTATTATTCTCCAAGTTAAATGTCCTCGCATTGAATGTTGCTTTGATTTAATTTAAAATAAAATCGAACGAAAACCTTTCAATCTCTTTCCATTAGGTTCTCGAGATTCGATTTAAAAATTAAAATCAAACTTTCAAATCTCCAAGTAGAAAGTATCTCTGCTCGCAAATTAATTTCCATGTATTGTCATGTAAACGTTTATTTCCAGGTCGCGCCAAAATGAAGAAGATGGCACTGCCTCTGATCGCCGCCGCAGGAGTGAAACTGTTCGCTCTGATCCCAATTCTTCTCGGAGGTCTCGGTCTCCTGGTCACGAAGGCCCTGTTTGTGGGGAAAATCGCCCTCCTGTTAGCCGGAGTGTTGGCCTTCCAAAGATTATTCGGCGGCAACAGTGCTGGAGCCGCCAATTTCTTTAGCAAGAATGCTCAACCATCGACCGGATGGGTTGACAGCGCTAACCAAGGCTGGTCAGCCAATGTCGCGGCAGGTGTCCAACCTCAGGGCTACTACAAGAGAAGCTTCGACGTTGAAAACGGAAAAGTGGATGCTCATTCGATGGCATACTCGGCGCAAGCGCCAATCACGAACGAAACCAATTAAAAAGAAAAAAAAAAGAAAGACGACGATCTCGAGTCCACGTTTTATGGGGAATGAAAGTATCTGGGCTATCCAAACGCCATACATTCCGAGTCTGGTGTGTGTAATGCACTCTAGGCTTGTTCTCGACTGCTAGATTAATATTTAAACGGATAACTTACGGATCGAATAAATTATTAATAATCTTTTGTAATTAATAAATTATTTCTATTACTGTAGATCATCCGACTATCATATTTTCTGCACTCGAATTACTCGAAAATTAAAAATTCTCGACAAACTCCAAAATTGCAACAGCAGGGGAAAGTGACACAGTTACGAGCATCGTTCCTTTATAAAATTTATTTTGAGATTTTGCTAATCGCGTAGCTGGATCGTCAATTGTGAAACTCAAGGTGGAGTTGATCGTTTTGACACGGTTTTCCTTTCTTTGGGTACCGGTAGGTCGAAAGTAGGGACGATTTCTAGTTTGAAGAGATTATTTATGCACGTGCCAGCTATGCGAGGCGTGAAGGTGCATAGAAAACTCTCGGTACGTGATTAGTGTTTGCCTGGCGCGACGCGCGAAATATCGACATGTTGGCAGATCGGATCGGCAATCGGTCAAGCTCATATGCCATTCCGAACGGACATACCTGCGCTTCGTTTGCACTCCCACCGCACTACTCGTTGTACCCTATTTTCGCGCCTTCTCTCTCCCCGTTCTTCGCCCATCGTTCCATTTCATTCGCTCTTTTCTTCCCTCCTTCGCTCTTCGCTTCCGACCGAAAACAAATTCGGGACACACGCCGGTCGGTTTTGCATGCGGTTCTGTGTCACACGCGCCAACAGGCACGGAAATCTAATTTTCACCGTGAAACTTATTACCAACCGTCGCGTGAATATGATGTACCGCGAAGGAACACGCGGGAGTGGCACGGGAGTCATTGTCGGAGCCACCACTCGATTGAAAGCGCGGATTCTGCTTGCGGAAATTCGCCCATTGTGCCAACTGGACAAAGGAACGCTCGTTTCGGCGCCTCCCTTTTATTCTTCTATTGCAAGTACAGAAACGCGACGTTCCATTGTACATATATACGGCTGAAGTACGGCGCTGTTCTCTGTCCTTTGCCGTTTCGTGCGAACGGAATTTACAGAGAGAGTTTCACAGGTCGAACAGAGGGAACAAGAGCTCCACGGGTTGGTCCCACTTTTCGAATAAATCACGCTACTGATTTCCCACATTTCTCCGTGGTAAATAAGCTGCTTGAGAGATCGTTTCCTAGTTTTCTCTAAAGCAAATCGAGTCGCACCTTCGACAAACCATCGACATTTCCCGCTTTTCAATAGCTCTAAAGGACACTCTCAGTTCCACTCGACGTGTCGTTCATCCTCAAAGTTTCTACGAATCTCTATTTTGCATTTATACTTCTCTAAAAGTAAACAGTCGCTCTTCTACTCTTATCTTAGCTTATGTGAAACGTAATGAAATTGATTCTCTTGTTTCATCGATTCTTTTCTTCGTCGAATTCAAACGATAGAGACAACGCTTGTCAAACTTTATTCAAAAAAAGAAAAAGAAAATAATACAATCCATATTCGACAGTTTTAATACGCCGAAATTTTACCATTTGGAAAAGCAATAAAATTGGTATTCCGATTGATTTTTACTTTCGATCGATCAGAGCCTAATTTAAACACAGACCGTAGACAGATAGACCGTTCGAAAGTGATCCCGCTGAAAAGGAAAATTAGTTTCTATCGGTAGACGATACGTCACGGGGACGTACGCACGCGTTGTACAGTGGCCAGGCGGTGAGACGTGGAAATTAAAATTCTCGACACCGCGGCCCTTGCACGTTGCTTGCCAAATGGTTCAAACTGGCCCCACCATCGATCACCAGTCGAAGTATAAAAGAAAAATTGCCCCCGGGGCAAACAGTCAAAATCCTAGTGTCCGTCCTGTTCGATAGCGAATCGATCATCACCATGAAGCCATTGATCGCGATATTGGCGTTGTTCCCCGTTGCGTTTGTCATGGCTGAGGACGCCAGGAGCGCGGAGATCAGACTAACCGAAACGATGGACGAACTGAATAGAAGGGACACGATCAAGATTTACGGTGATATGATCACTTTGGAGAAGGTGGAATTTGCGGAGGATGAAGAGACTGCTGGGAGAGCTAGCCAGGATCCTCTAGTGAGCAAGATCGAAGAGTTCTTGAGGAGCAGGAGAATTCACGTGCGTCTGCCTAGCGATGGATCCTCCGTGGACATGTTCGGAAGGGCTTTGGGTCAGAAAGATGTGGCGATTGAGCTTAGAAGCTTAACAACGGGAGCTTCCGAAGGTAAAATTTATATCGGAGGTATCAAGTCAGGGAATTTTTGATTCGATTGAAGAAATCTCTTCGACAGACATTTTATTTTTAAATTGCGAAACAATGTCGAAGAAATTTGAGGTGTACAAGAGTCGTTTCATTTTGAAGCTCTTCGGAAATGATACTGAAAAAGATTTGGAACCTTCGAAAGCCGTTTCATTTTCAAACTTAATTTTCAAAATTAACACTAAACTTAGAACACGATTCTCTCTACTTAAAGAACAGTTTTCTTCAACAATCCACTATGCACGCATAGAGTAGCAAATGTAAAGTTCGTTAAAAGTATTCAATTGATTCTTGTACGTAACTGTAGCTTCGAAGATTTCAAGCGTGGATTGACTTTCGATGCACGTGCCACGTAATTGTTTGCCATGCATCAGAGTCTCGGTGAAAAAAAGAATCAATCAATAATCGTAAACAGAAGGAGCAAGAATTCATCGCGAAGAAAGCTCGAAGGAACTTTCTACGACAAGTATTCCTTCGATCTCTCCTTTAGCCTACATTAACGTCTTCAGCACATTCGAGACTCGCCGTCTCGAATGCCAAAGCGTAATACATCGAAAGAAAGGGTAAATATTCATGATCTCCCAAAGCGACCACGAGGAGCTAAATTCCACGGTGGAGGGCACTTGTTACCGGTTCAACAGTGTACAGGTGGCTAGATCTTGGACGCGTCTACGTCTGCGCTGTGAACGAACCGATCCACAGCGACGAACTTATAGTACCTCGCCTTTCTAAACTCTCTCCAATACGATGGAAGTAAGGCACGAAGACGAGGGACGATTGGCCGTAAAGTGGGACTTCCGATAGCCAGGCTTCCGATTGGCTTCGCCGACTTCGACCGACACCTCTGCCTGCTCCTCTTTTTCTCGGCCTCTTTTCCGCGGCGCTCGAAGTTTCCACAGATTCTTTTTTCTTTTTTCTTTTCGTTTCTTCTCCCCGGAATCGAGTCGACGGGACGCGATCTTCGAGCCGCGGGAGAAGTAAATGTTTGGAACGCGACGAACGGTTGGAGAGGGGAGGGGGAAAAGTAGCAGCGTGACGAGCATAGAAAGCCGCGTACAAGCGTCCCACTTCGCTCGTATCCGCGAAACCGTGGCTATGGCAGGGGGATCGGGACGCAAGTGGATCGCCGATGGGATTCCGGGTTTCTGGGACGAACGACGAGAGAAGAGAGAAGACGACGAACGAGGACCTTGAACGAGAGTGCTACATGTCGAAGAAAGTAGATAGCCGATAAGTGGCCATTAGAGACTCCTAGATACCCCTTCCAGATCCTTGATGAATTTCACTTGACGATCCATTGGATCCATTGAATTCGTTGACACGCGTTAATAGACGCTTCTCTGTTCTTTCTTCTTTCTTAATTCTTAATTTGTTGATAATATTCGCGAGATTTCTCGTAGGATTTTCATGTTTGTATTTCACTTTCGTTGCAGCTCGAACCAGGCTGAAGAAGATCGCGTTGCCGATTCTACTGGCCCTGAAACTCAAGGCCCTGATCGTCCTGCCCATCGTCATCACTCTGATAGGTCTGGTAGGCATCAAGGGGCTCGGTGCGGGTCTACTGTCCCTGCTTCTCTCCGGGGCGGTGGCCCTGAAGGCTCTGCTAACACCACCACCCCCATATCCTGCCAGGGTCACTTACGGAATTGTGAAACCTGAAATTCACCACGATCACTGGCACAGGTCGCAGGAAGAGGTGAATCAACCGTACAGAGGCTGGGCTCCAGAATTTGGACCCGAACAGTATCCCTACCAGGACATCCCTTAAAAATTCAAATCTTCCAATTACGATTCATCCTCTCATCCCTTCATTTTATTTATTGCCTCTTCTCTGTTACTCGCGTTCTATCGAATAAAGACATCACGTTCTCTCTTTTCTACAATTTTACTTGTCTTCTCTTTCAATCTCCTTCACGTCTCCTTCGTGTTATTCGTCGTTATTCTCGTTCATAGAATTCCGACGATGCGTCGAAACATACCGAGGAAGCACTTTCCTTTCCGTCCGTTCTCCGCTCGAGTGGATCGCCATCGGCAAATAAAGTAATAAAATAAATAAATAAATGAATAAATAAATTGGAAATCTATAATCGCCGAGGTAAGCAGGTTACTACGGCGTAGGGGAAGGCTAACGACCCAAATAAAAGTCGTGCAACGCGCTCGGCGGAGAGAGCACGACAGGTAGAGAGGAAGGAGCAGGTATAGGGGGAGTAGGAACAGGAAGGAATCGGGGTCACTGTGACAGGAAAGGTGGGAAAAGTGGCCGAGCCGACGATTGGCCGTGCCTGCTTCCCCCGTCGGTGAATTCTCAGGATCAAGGGCACTGGGTCATTGCCTCCACGTGCACTCCCACCTTTCACGGTCCTCCCCTCTTTGCTGGGTGATCGTTGCCCCTCTTCAGGGGAAGCGGCGAGTAACGGTATCGTTTGTGATTATGTCGCGTGGAGAGGGCAGAAACCTTGGGTATATACGAGCCGATCAAGAGGACAGCACTGTCAAGAGCCTGGAGAACTCGAGGCGAGAAGAAGTTGATGAGTGGAATGCTCGTCGACTGATACAGTTGATCAGTATCGGCGTTTCGTTTGAAGTTCATTGGAAAGATTTTGAGAAATTGATAGAAACGTCTGGAGTATCTTCTTCGGTAGAAAAGAACTGTTTTATTTAAACAATTGATCTGTTTTTGTCAGGGAATGACGCTGTTTTAGGTCTTTTTATCGAAGAATGCGTTTGTATCTTTTCTTCTTTTTAGAGTCGATTGAAATATTTTTGTGCCGATCTCAACTTTGACTACGTTTCGGTAATTTCGAGAAATACTTTTCGCGCAGATCTCACTTGCCATTTGAATTGTATACATAGCTGTTAAGACAACGATATAGTCTTCGATGAATGGAGCGAAAGAACTATCTAAAATATAATCTCGAACAAACTCCATTTTTCGTAAATTAAGTCGATATATTCATCGTCTTATCATTCCATAAATTAGCACACAAATAGTTTCAAATTAAATGCTCGTAACCAACTTTCTCAAAATCCAACAGACTTCACGAGAACTCCACCTACAAAGATGGATTATAATTAAAAATACACGGCGTTTGCGAATTGGCCTTGAAAAAAATGCGAAAGTATGATCGCGCACGATGCATTTTCAGCACATAACGGATGCTCGTTCTCGAATTAACGGGGTCTACGCAGCCACTCGGCCAGCAACCATCAGTCGTTGTCGATGCATCTTGGTTTTTTTCTCGTCCCACCGGACACACGACTCGATAACGCGAACGTATTCGCGCAATCAATTCGAGAACATTAAACAAACCGGATGCTCGACTATCACCCGAGAAGATGTAGACTAAAACTGCGCAATATTCGTGGAAACCGTAATGAATCCATTCCCTTCGGTGTAAAAGTGAATTACAGCTTCAATTAATTCATATTCAAATTGAAACGTCGATCTGGCGTAAGTTTGACGAGTTGCAAGCTTTCATATATTGCAAATATTTTTCAACGTTGAGGGCTCTCGAATCTGCAAATTTCCAATATTCGAAAGCTTTAAGAGAAATCAAAGCTCTTGTATGTTTTGCGATACTGCAAATTTACGAAAATATTTCTAAGTAAAGGTAGAAAATACTTCCTATAAATAATATACGGTATGGCTCTTCCTACGAAAATATTTCTAAATAAAAGTAAAAAAAAAAAAAAAGAAAACAAGAGTATCAATGTACCATCAACACTGAAAGCTCCAAATTTATTGGGAGACTTGCAGATGGAGAAGTTGCCCAATTTCGCGCGGGACAGTGGAACGATCCGTCATGGTCAGACAGGCGGCCGCTCCTCGTTTCGAGCGACACGATTTCCCAAATAACGCGCCGTTCACCAGCGATTCTGTCCAGGGAACGATCGCACCGTCTCTTTCGAGGATCGCTAATCGATCTTCGGGCATCATTCTTGCGATCCTCGAGCATTTGCAACTTGGAGCGACTTTCTCGACGTTCATCTCGATTTTCGAAGCGAAAATGGGCTAACTGCGCGCGATCAATCGGAGGATGTCGGTGCAATTACCGTTTCACCGTTTCTAACGTATAACAGTCAAATGTTGGATCTTATTCAGAGTACTGAACACGAGAACAGAAGAAATAGAGAACAAAGTCTTATTGCGTGGCACAGACAGGAACAATAGAATAAAATTGAAGGGTCTTTGACTGAATGGGCAGTTCGATCGTCTCTGATTCCTTGTTTCCCCTGGTTCCAGCGTTAATTGCTACGAAGCTGAAATCCTTCCTCCAGTTAACCCCGATCGATCATCATCGAGCAGTACGTTGCAACACGTTTCGTTTTGCCAACTCAAACGGACGAGAACTGGTGGATTCTGTTATATCATTCGGATGATGGCTGGAGAAACGCTCGGACAGAGGATTGAGGGCACTTATGAAATTGCGGATTGTTCGTAAAATCGCCAAATGGCTTTAATTTTCGCTTTCGCGGATTCTGGAAAGTGGAGTAGGAAATGTCTTTGGAGATATTTCTCTTTGCGGCAACATTTAGCTCCATTGTGACTTTCCAACGGTAGGACGTTGAAGGAAGATTTAACGATACGCGATGAAATTCGGCCGAGGTTCGAACGCTCGCTCAAATTACGTATCAAATATAGTAACAGTATATGGAGGAACAGTTATGGTCGAACAAGAGCGCCCATTCACGTTTCACTTGCGGCACAGTTCGCGTGCGATCGATCGAATCCTGTCGGCAATTGGAAAGGCGTGACCAGGATCGACCGACGAAAATCGAATCGAATCTAATCGATCCACGTCGCAGAAAACTCTCGAACCGATTGTCTCGTCTCCAACTTAAATAAAGTTTCACTTTTCATTCGTCTGACAGATTAATTGGGGGAAAAGTACTGGGATATCGTGGGAATTTCTAGGATTCGATGGTCAACGATCGCCAAGGATCCAGCGACTGGCTGACTGTACGCTGCTGCGCTGGATCGAAAGAAGAGTAGCTCAGTGGAGATGGCGCGATTATTAACGAAAGGAAGGCGTTGCGGTAAAAGGAAGTAACAAGTGGTGAAACAGATATCTGGAGAAGAAGGCTAATCCTCTTCTTTCCGACACACCTGCGAGCGCTTCGTCTCGGTTGTACGAAACATCCACGAACGCCTAACACGGTGTTCGCGCCGCGAATTTACCACGCTCGAAACTCCACGCCCTATTGACGGTGAATAATTTCGAATTGAGTACGCAGCTTGGAATTTTTCTCGAACTCGCATGCCAGCTCTAAACGTTTGGTGAAATTCCAGCAAACCTCCGGGTGCCATTATTAAAATTGATTGTCAATAGTTTGGAGCAGTAATCCTCAATCATTGGCACTTAATTAACCCTTTGAGTTATAATATCGAATTACACTCGTGGTAGGAATTGTGGTTTCGATTTGAAAGAAAAAGCAAATTGCAGTCTTATGGGATATGAATTTGAATTTTCAAGTTTCATTCTTCAAACTGAAGATTAGTAAACACAAACTATATATATATATATATATAATGCTTTATTTTCAATGCTTTACATCTGACACGATGTAACGTGTTGTAATAATTGAATGAGAAGAAAATCGTAAGGTTTTGAGTTATAATTTTGAATTACACTCGTGGTAGGTTTCGATTTGAAAGAAAAAGCAAATTCCAGTCCTATGAAGATTAATAGATACAAATTTTATACAATGATTGACACTGACTGTTTAAAGACTGAGAGGAAAATCACAAGACAAAATTAATTATGTAACATACCTTGTGAACCTTTGGTCTTAAACTGAAATTAGTGTATTTTCATTTTGATTGGTAACAGTACCACTGTTTGAGAATTAATTTAGCCACAGTTCCTTCAATGTTTCAAAGACAAAAGATACCGGAAAATTCTCGAGACACAAATCGAGAAAATTTTATTTTTCTTCAAATTATGGATGTTTTTCAAATGAATACAACGTATCTACTATACTATACTTTACTTTCTTTGTTATTTTTAATTCTTCCTCTTCCAAAATCGTCCAAAAGAACCAAGCCAATTTTTCATTGAAATCGAGTGATTCACAAAAATTCGATAAAAATCGGCCAGAGTGTCGAGCCATACGAAGTCATGCGAGTTCCACGGATGCGTAAACGACCGCGCGATTTCCAAAGCGTATTAAACGTCAAATGCTGCGCTCGCGAGTCGATCCCGTGAAAATTGGCCGCGCACTTTCTCGCCGTCAGATCCGTCTGCAGCCGTCGTCGTTCGAGCGTGGCGCGCGAAAATCCGATCTCCCGCGAGCTAACTGGGCTAATTTAAAGTAGGCCTTCTCCGTTTCGTTTCGCTCAGTCGAGGGAAATAACGCTTCGCCATTTCCCTCTCCCTTTACAATTTCCCGAAATATTCAGGCGCTTCGTTCGCTTCATCCGAACGGGGAGGCATCGATTTTATCGGATGGACGGCCGTCGACCGCCTCGATTTCGTCGTCGAGATCGAAAGTAGTACAACGCCGGGTCGTCGCTGTCATCACAATCGATCCGTGATCGCAGCCGATTCGATCGACTGTTACGTTTAAACACAACGAGAATCGTTGCTGCAATTATCTACTGAAGTAAACGGATAGGAATACGTTCCGGTTCTACTTTTACCGGGTAAAACTAGAAATTAAATGTTAATATAGATGTCCACTTGCTGGACATCGAGTATAATTGAACAGGACAGAGCTGTCAATGCCAATAATGGCAGAAAGTTCATTTCGTCTCTCGGCAATTGCTGTGATCTACAATTTCTGTAATCCGCGTACGAAGCGTGATACGCGCACTTTCTGAATCCAGATTGCGAGGAGAACGATTTCTAGAGCAAACGGAATCGATATCGAAGAAAGTCCGGTCGCGTAGCACCCAAAACGATCATCGAACGAGATTCAATGAGATGCTTCTGGTAGCGAGGATTGAATGGGCGTCCAAGATCACGAGGCTTCGCTCTCATTAGAGCGTCTCCGGTATCCTTTTTCTCTCGTAAATTCGACAGATTCGAATTCTCCGCTCTATTTGACGCTCCCTCTCGCCACGTACCGTCGAGGCGGCGGCGGCGGCGGCGGCGGCGGCGGTGGCCGCGAGAGGGCCCCTCGCCTCCTCTCTTGGACCACCGCGAAAGAAGAGAGTACACCGTCGCCGACGCGTTGCTCTCGACTTAGGAGAATGTATGGAAAGGCCGAAAGGCAAAAAGGAAAAAGGACTACCCGGTGACTCGCTCTATATATACTGCAACTATCCGAGGGTATGTCCAGTGCAGAGTACGCGTCTCGTCCGTCAGCTTCAGCCAGCTTAATCGAATCTTAATCTCGAGCAACAAGTTCGCTTCGCGCTGCCTATCCACCAGCCGCCGGACGTTCTCCAACAGGATCTCTCTAAGATCAGGGTTACTCGCGTCCGACTCTGTAGAAACGTCTCGCAAAATACGCGCAGCACGATGAACGGATTCGCGGTACTCGGTCAGTCGTTGGTCAATCGTCAGCAGACGATGCTGCTGTTGCTGCTTCCTCTTCTTCTCGTCGGTTCGGTCGTCGGTGAGATTGAAAGACGTACCTCGAAGCAAATGGTCGAGGAATCCCCGGAGAGCTTGGCGTCTACTTTGAGCAAGGACTGTGGCAAATCCTACAGTGCCACTTGTCTCAAGCTAGACGTGGTGTCCTTCCTAGATAGATTATCCGAGCAGGAGGACATCAGCATCCTACCGGGCGTGTCGGTGATCAAGGAAAACGGTTCCGCCAGTATGCCGGCTTCCGAGGTGGTCGCCAATCTGGCTAGAGATTTCCCCAACGACGTGGAGAAGAGGCTGGACGCGTATCTGATTCACAAGGTCGGAAGCTACCTACACAGCCACTCGATATCCATCAAACTGTTCGATCCGAGGACCTTCGAGGCTGCTAGGAACTTCAACGAAGAGACGCTGGCCCAGCTTGGACTTGGTGGCGGGCAGAGTGTCGGAACTGGTAAGACATTAATCTCCTTTTTCACGGAGAGATTGAGATTAACGTGAACGGGAATGCGATAACGATTTCATTGATCGTCACACAGGACGTAAGAAGGAGAAGGGCGGTATGAATGGCCTGATGGCTGGCCTGATGATGATGAAAGGTACCCTTGGCGCTATCGGCTTCGGTGCTCTTGCTCTACTCGCCGGTAAAGCTCTGATGACCGGTCTGATGGCCCTCATGTTGTCAGCCATCGTTGGCTTGAAATCTTTGGCTAGTGGTGGCGAGAAGAAGACTACGTATGAAATTGTCAGTAAACCCGTGTACTCGAGTTCTCACACTCACAGCTCCGAGGAGCATCACGGCCATGGCTATGGACATTCTGGATACGGAAGATCTCTAGACACGATTCACGACAGCGTCCAGCAGGCCGTTTTGAAATATGGCAACGCGAGGGACCGTCGATCGTTGTTCCGGCAAAATTAACGAACTCGTGATTAGAGAAACCGCCAGCGAGGAGCAGCTGGTGGCACGTGAGAGATCTAGTAGCACGTCTCTACCTCACCGAGTCCACTTTGTTTCCGTTTATCTTTTTCTCACACCTCACCAGTTTCCTTCCATCTGTATCTAGCTGCTGCTCCACCTCCTCTTCATCGCGCTCTCCACCGCCGAACTCCACTCTGTTCCTCCTACTTTTTCCTCGCGTTACTCGCGATCGCGAGTTTAACTTCGTTTCGCTTTCTTGTTGCTCGCGCCTCTATCCGTCACTTCCGTCGTCTCGCCTGGTCTCATTTCATCGTCCTCCGTTTCTCCATCACCGTCATCACGTTGTATCCGTAGATTCGTAGGTATTTATTTGCGAAGCATGCTCCCACGTACCTCTATTACCCACGGTCACACGGCTCGAGCTGGGCGTCGTTGCACATGGACCATCTTCGAATCGTGTACATGATTCCTCCCCCTTTGTTATTTATATGCATTTATACGCATTGTAAAGTTTTAATAAAATCATATTTTTAAGAAGTTGCCTGGTCAATTCGTTCTTACATGTTCGTTTCAGACTCGTAAAAAGGAATCAACTGTGAGTCTTTTAACCTTTTCTTTCTTTCTTTCTTTCTTTCTTCCGTTTGATCCAGTATATAATGGTTGATTATAGTCGGAGAAAAGATGAATCAAATCGAATAGCAGTTAGTACGCCAAGTAAAAGCTGCTCCTCGCCTCGGTCCGCTGCGAGGAAAATTATATACGGCGGATCGTAATTGCAAGACGAATGGTACCACTCAATTAAATTCATGCGAAACAAGGTCGTCCCTTTCTAGACGCATACATTAGGCTTCCTGGACATCCTCCGATCATCAAGGTGCGCGTGGTTATGATTTCTCAGGTGTAACCGACTGTTCTTCATCAAGAAGGAATGGGGAGGAATTTTTTAACACGCCGGTGTTACCTGGTGTGGAACGATAGAAATCTCTTAGAAATTCCGATTGAACCGGAATTCAATCTTGAGATTTATTAATATACGAGGCACAAAAATTTATGGATTTTATAAATAAATGAAACATAACACAAACGAATACATTTATAATATAAAATGATGCAACAAATAAAATATACTGTACAATATGCATTGAGAACATCGAATAAGGTACTCGATCAAATATTTTGCGAAAAAACTAAATTTCTATTTAGAATCTGTTATAAATCGATATAAATTATTCAAATGTAAACAGATTCTCAACTATGACTCGGAAACTCTTAACAGCTCTGAAGAAGCTGACAGAAAATTTGTACTCAGCTCTCGAATCCTCATTATTTCTCTCGTAGGAAAACATTGAGTTGTTCCTGAAATCTCGAAAGGCGGTACTCTGTTCCGCAACCTAAGAATCACGACGAGACTAAGCTGCGAAGCAAACGTATCATTACATTATATTCCTGATCCACTGGTAAATGACAATCGTGACGAGTCGTTGAAAAAATCCGACGAGTGACATAAATCTTATCGTATTTAAGCGATTACGATCTGACGGAAGTCAGTGTTTTTCGAGGATACAGTGTGAGATCGATCATCGCGTGTCGAGCGATGTCAACGTTGAAGGTCGTACACATAGTGTGCAGGTCGATATTCATCGTGGTTCTAGTTCTCTCGATCGTCGAACAAGTTCATAGTCAAGTCAACAATGAAACATACACGGATGGAAACGAAAACGTGGATCCTTATGGGATTGTTGGAACCACCGGTCGTCAATAGTACTGTAACATTTATTTTCTAATCGTTCCTTTCGTATCATTATCGTTACGGTATTACGTAGTTTTTGACGAGTGAAGAAATTGCAGAAATAAATTATTAAATAAAACGATTTTGCATACTCTGAATGCAGTAGGTTCTGTGAACTAATTGGAGAAATTCACCAGTCGAGAAATACGATTTTTGTCAAATCATAGGATAAAATGATGATTGATCTAATTTTCATAATTGATATTTCAGCGGCAGTTTACTGTTGTTGATGAACGTTAAAATTTTTAGTAACACCGATCGACAAGTGTTCGATTTCCGGAGAAACGGATTCAGAGTGGATATTCGAGTGGTACCGTCATTGAAAAACGATTCTGCGAAAGACGATAGCTTCCCGGAGTTCCCAACAACAGACATAAGCCGCTGTGTCATCGATCTCTCGTTAATCTGCGCGAAGAAACGTCTTGGTCGATTCCTGGAGTCTATTAGGGACTTGAACGAGATTTATTTACTGGGTCAAAATGTTAAACTAGTAAAAACTAGAGTGATTAACGATCGTAGATTCGCGAATGATAGCAATGACGCTATAGAACGAAGTATCAACGATTTCTTTGACACGTTCGTTTTGAGAATTACACTACCAAAATGGAACGGGAAACAAGAAAAGAATCAAATAGATGTTATGTTTGACGAAACTCCTGGTTTTGAAGGTTTGTAAAATTGTAGAGCCCAATTACGGAAATAATAATCAAAAGAAGATTTAACCTTCTTCCATGAAATCAATGAAATTTCAAGATACTGAAATATTTATAACACTGTTGTGAACTATTGCTTCATTCTTAATGAGTTAAAATGTCCTTTAGGACGAGGTAAAAAAGGCGGAGGTAAAGGAGGCAAAGGCAAAGGCAAATGTAAAACGATGATGATGGCTGGACTTATGATGCTCAAAATGAAATTCATGGGTAAACGCACGAATTATTATTCTGTTGTTATCATTTCTTTACGACACTTCAAAATACCTAATTAAATTTATAAAAATCAGGAGTTGCAACGATGAAAGGTATGATGATGGCTGGGATGTCTTTAATGGTATCCATGGCAATGTTGATGCAAAAGTACATGAAAGGAGGAGGCGGTGGAGGAGGCCACGGTGGTGGTGGAGGTAATGGTATCATAAATTATTAATGTTTTCAATCAGTATTGATGAAAATACGGATACGAATTGAATGCAATATTATTTTAATATTTTCAGGTCAATACAAAGAGATCGTCCTTCTAACAAAAGCTGGGGGCGGAGGTGGAGGAGGTGGAGGTGGTTATGGTGGAGGCGGTGGAGGTGGTTATGGTGGAGGCGGTGGAGGTGGTTATGGTGGAGGAGGCGGCGGTGGTTACGGTGGTGGAGGAGGAGGTGGTGATTATGGTGCTCCACCACCTTCGAGCTACGGTCCACCGTCAGGTGGTGGTGGTGGTTGGGGTCGCAGTTTTGGAAGACGATTTATAACAACCGAACTTGAGAAAGCAGAAAATACCATGACATCGAAAAATTCATCCCTCAACGCAGAACAATCTGCACCGAGGATGGAATCTAATAATTATCATAATTACGGATATCCTTTTATTAATTCCAACTTTACACGTCCAGACTGGAATTACAGCAATCGCGAGGAACTAGGGAAGCACCAATATTTGACTAACAGTGTCACTAATGTGGAGGACGATAAAGAAATGGAACCGTTATTGCGCTTAGAATCTGACAACTATACCATCGAAACCAATCCTTATCGGAGTGATGATTCGAGAGATTATGTGACTGATTCGAAGCCAGTTGTTAATTACGTGGATAATGAGCATGTTGCTTCAACAAATTATGCAGCGAATAATTATGATACGAGTGTAATACATCCGGTATATGATAATGAATGGCAACCTACGGAAGAAAAGTATTCATTGTTAAATTTGCGTAAAAGGAGTACGAATGTTAAGAATTCTTTTGTATGATGAATATTTTTATGGTTCTACAGATTACTGCATTATTTGGAAATAAACTTCATACTGAAAATCAAGTGTTTTATCTTTGGAAGTGCTATAAAAACAATAAATAATTTCAGTTGTACGCGATCGTGATTTTAAATTTATTGGGCGTACAGCAGTGGCGCGATCTTTCGAACAATCGATTAAGACTTTCCACAGGTGAGAGCGTTACTTGCATCTTATGGGATTTTGTATCCCATGCTCTGAAATACCGACACAGCGCGCTCTATGCTTAAACGACGGTGAATTGGAGAACTACATCAAATAAAACGTTCGAAGTTGGTCAAGTAGTGAATGCGCCAGAAATACGATTTCTGAAATCCATTACACTGTTGTCAATTTTCGATACCGAAATGTGAAGCTAGTAACTAACCGAAATCATTCTATTATATATCACAAACAGCTCCATCTATGTTTTACGAAATTACGATAGTTTTTACGAATGTTTTTTATACAATAATATAAATTAAAATTCTAAAGTTATTAATAAAACATTAAAAAACCTCAGCTTAAATAAATTTTATCAAAAGTATTTTAATCTCCCGAAAGTAAGTACGCAACACTATTAATCTATGCATTCATCTTCAGAAATACGCAACATTAATTGCGACGCGAAAAGTGCAACCAATGCTGGAGGTTGCTGATGTATGACCATCTTTGTACAACTCTTGTAGTTGCACTAGGTAATCCAGAAGTAGGAACAACCTTCCACAAATCCAGTGGAAGAATTTGGGCATTTTTTAACCGCAACACTACTTCACTAAACGCGATCATAATTATTAATTATCGCAACACTAACAAGAGGAGAAATAAGTGAAAATCGCGATGGAACAATATCGCAACACTAAGTGTAAAAGTAACTGGAAATCGCGATGAAATAATGTCGCGACACTAACTATAAAACCAAATTCAATGAAAATTGTTATAAACAATACAAAAGTTACTGTATGAACAAAAAACTTCAAATATTTCAACATTCTGAAATTAATTAAAAGCAATGACTCTATAATCTCACAATGACTCTCTCTAATTTAAAACAACAGGAAGCAAGATAAGTTTTACTATGTATAACTCTAAGACAACTCTAAAAATTCATAATCAAAATTGCCAAAGACAATCGCGATATTGTAATTCGCAACACTACAGCAAACACGATTATCATTTCTTCGTAACACTAATTTAAACCGTAGTCAATTTCTCGCAACACTAACAAGAAAAATCACGGTTTGCCCAAAACGATGCTGAACGATGATGAAGTAGAAAAAAATACAACTAAAAATACTAAAAGAGCATAGTGACAAAGTAGTAACGAGAATGACTTCCCATTCTCTAGAATCATTTCAATGATCTAGAGGATGACAAGCCATTCGTTGTGACCCTCTTCATGGCAGTTTGCCGGGTCTCTTCGGCTTCTAGCCTCTTCTTTTCTTCGAACGCAATGCCCGCTGAAACTTACATCTAGCTCGAGTCTTTCTAATCGCAAACCAAAAAATAACTTACAAAAGTGAAATAAAAAACTAAATCGCGAAAGCTGATTCAATTGCACATGGACGACCATCGATCATAGTGATCGTTGTCCGTTCGCACGTGCGTGCTCGAGCAATACCTAAACGTTCGTTTCGGGATCTACTCGCGATCTATCCGCGACCGCGAGCACGATACTAAATTCGAAAAATCGAAGAGTAAAACCAGAAACAAGTGGCATGCTCCATTTATACCAATTTTACTGTCGACTTTTCAAATTAGATTTCCTGAAACAGGTTGGACACGCGAAGGGGGGACACGCGAGACTGTGCCAACCTGCCCGGCCCTACCTACTTATAATTAAACACAGGCATATCAGAAAGTAAGCTACCTATTCTAACAGTCGTCCTATATTTAAAAAATGGCAAAACAGGCACACCAACACACTCACTCCACGATTCTCACACATACCACTCGGGCGCAGACCTAAACTAGAGAGGACATCCCGAGACGCCTCCGACACCCGAGCTTAACACACAACTTTCACGCTCTATTTACGTACCATTTTCCTGAAATCGACTGACCATGGCTAGCGAACATTGCGTAAAACGTGATTAATACACGTTTATATTTACAGTTATATGTGAAATATTAATAACTGAGAAAAAAATATATGTAATTTTTATAGAAATTACAGATGTAAGTTAATTATTATATTGTATCATATTATATTATTGATAGTATAATTAATAATACAGTTATAGTGTATTTAATAATATCTTAAATATTTATAATAAAAGGAACAATAGAAACGACGCAATTCCACATCCTAAACACACACACATATGCGGAAAATACGTCGTGCACGATACGCTAACACACTGTCAGTCGCTGAGAAATTTTTTATAAAATTACAAACTATGGTCATCGTGCCCAATGTCTTTCACTCACCCAAGTAGCACCTGGGCACGTGAGTGAGATCCTGACAATAAACACGGAAGGGGTTAAACCTGAAAATCCTAAACTAAAAAAATGATTAGTTTATGTAATTTGTATCTAACGGACTATTGCATTATTTTGTTTCAAACTCCAATGACTCTACTTTTTCAGAAATTATTGAAATTGCAAGAAAATAAAGACAGTGAACAAGACTTGAATTTATTAAAAAAGATGACATGAACAATTTAACAATTGATTCAAACAATCAAAATCAAACAATTGACTATAAATATTAATACAATATTAATAATCTCAGGCGACTTTTTCATCAAAGCACATTTTCGAAAATGAGAAAGCAGTGTTCAAATTTGCTGCTTTGATTCAAAAATCTGCCTGTCGCGAAGTATCCTCTTGCACATAATATTTCATGTTTTTTTGCGGAAAAAATTCTAATCTATTATATTTTAAATTCTACTAAAGTTCATGATAAAACTTAATTAATTAAATCATTTAATTTAATAGCATTATAGAAGGGTAGATGAAATTGAAAATTATTAATTATTAATTATTATAACAAAATATATCAGCAGTATCAGTAAGTAATGACTAACTGCAGCTTTCAGAGCTACGAAGTCGGAGGATATCCGTCTTCTCTACTATGAAATGCTCAAACGAAGTCGTTTTAATAATAATTATAGATATTTATAAATATTTATAATTTATCTATTCATATGGATATTTTACTTTTGGAAATATTTATATTAAAGATATTTTGATTTTATAAGCAATTACAATAAATGTATATATCCTAATTGTTAAAATCGCGACGTGCAAGAAGCCCTATCCTGATCTAATACATAAAAAAACCTGTAAAAAAAATGTTACTACTCACGGGTATAAAATATACCCGCGGTCACTATGCTCATCAAAAATTCTACGTATACAACCAGTCACCCGTGCCGATTAGGACCTTTCGTCCTACGACATGATTGAGTGACCGGAGGAACATAAATGCATGCGACTCACGCGATAGATGTGAAGAACGTTGTCATCGATGCTGCACTGGAGCAGGGAAAGTTATCGTGAAGACTCCCATCAAGTACCATTGAGATTTCCATGGAGAACGCCGTGAAAAATTTCTTAAAAAACATAAAATATTTTGTTTTTAAAAATACAATGTTATTTGTGAAAATTTAAATTTTAATAATGATAAAAATTGAGACTAATAATTTTAAGTGCTTTTATTTTATAATTATAATTTTACATTCGATTTCAGTAGAAAGAAAACTATGAAGAATAAAATTTAAATACAACGTGCCAAAGTACTTACATTTTTAACTTTTGAAGTATCGTATGATTCTTGGAAGATTAGGAGAAGTGGAGACTGTAGAAGATCTGTAACAAAATCATCAAACATTATACTCCGTTGTGAAATTTGAAAAATTGAGTAAATTAAAGTACGATATATAACTTACGATCTTGATCTCCTGGAGAGGCCTTATCCTCTTGAGCACTGACTCTACATGTATACCGAAAACGAACACTGAACAGGAAAAAATACAAATGAAGAAAAATAAAAGACTATCGACGCGCGCGTTTAAGTAATAATCGACGAACTCACTGACTCCAATTTCGCGAATTGTAATTTGAATGAATTGATTGTTCAATCTAATGAGAGCCATTTTGCTCAGAAAGATATAAAAATATTTCGCAACAATCACTGACTCTACCGACCGCATTGCGCGCGGTCACTAAAATTTTCTGAAAATAAAGTTGGATTAGTTGGAGGAGGGCGAAGGATAAGTTCATTTAGGAAATACTGCCATTTTTCTAGAACATGATTGTAAACATGATGAAGAAACTTGAATATGTATTAAAAATATTAGTTTCAAATTAATACTGAATACTGTAAATGAAAGATGAGTATTGTCTAAATGTTCATTATTAGAGTAGGAAGTATGCACATTAATAATATATCACGTCAAGTGTTATAAGTATTCAAAAATGTTTCACAAGTCAAATGTACTTAAAAAATAATATTATGAAAAACACGTGAAAAATTTTGCTTTGAATCATTTAATTACGCATTAATCGTTTGTGTATACTTAAAATAAATGAAATGTTACTAAATTTCCGTCAAACAATATCAGAGTGTCCATTAAAGTGGCGTCTACGTGTTCCTATCTCTGGAATCAAGGAATAACCTGCACAAAAAGAAACCAAAAGTTAGAACAAATATGTCAAATGAAGGCAAACATGTAAAAATGAAACGATAATCACCTCAAATTCTACTAAGGAAATATATGAGATGGGTTACCGGTAACCGTACGAATGAAATCGACGATTGAAGAAAAATCGACGCGAAAAGTTTCAAAGTATTACACGATTTCATTACCGTAATGCTCAATTAATCGTTAAACATACGCGTATTAATTAAATGATACTATTAATGAAGTATAAATGGAAGCAAAAGAGTGTCGAAGAAGCGACGCTATCGAAGAGACGCTACCGATAGGTTAGACAAGATCACGAACCTAACGAGACGTAATACGTGTTGTCGTTACAAAATTCGACAGCAGAATGACTCTCCACGACACGTCTCGTCCCGCAATTGGGAAAATAGTAGGGGATGGGATGATCTTGAACGAACAGGCACGATAAGACGAATATAAACATTGTGTTGATCTCTCGTGATGTCTCGACACGTTTAGTGGAAAGTATTTATTTGCGACGCCGCAAAAATAGGTGCGATATTAAGAACCTTGCATACGTAAGCGTTTTGTTTATGTTGTTTTGAACTACGAATTTCGAGCCTCAAGGCCTTCTACACCTTACTTATTTGAGAAATGGAAGACTTTATTATATTTGCAGTAAAATTGTTATTTTAACTATTAAATACGTACATTCTTAATAAATTATTGTTGAATTTCGTATTAGAATTATTAAAAATTACGCAGTATGGAGTTAAAGAGTCAATAGATAAGTAGAAAATGTTGTAATAGAAGTATGTGTGTGAAAGCACGTAATAAAATACATGTATACATACATATAATGAGTTAGTAAATTGCAAGGTTACAATATTTTTATTGGTTAGAATTGGAATTAAATTTTGCTATAAAATTATAAATAATTTCTAGCATAGTACGTTCAGTTTAAATGTTTATATCCGATTATTTCCTTAATTGTTGAAAATTATATATAACAATTTGATCAAAGTTTTACCTTAAACTGAAGCCAAAAATGCACATTTTACATACACAAATCTAACAACTATTGATTAACATTTTTACCTGAGAACTTTTGTATAATAATTCTTTCTGAGTGATTTTTCTGAATAACGCTTCCTTCTTCACAGACGAGACGTGCTCCTTTCCACCATGTTTTCCGTTTAAAAATCGATCATGAGAAATTTCGATTAGATTCGAGAATCATAGGAAGTATGTTGCATATTTCATCGCTGGGTCGCTGTAATCGCACGTCACACTTGGAATAAAAAATAAAAAGCTCTGGTTTAAATCAAATACACAAAATTGATGAGAAATTCTTTGAAAGAAACAAAAATATTTACACACCTGATGAAAAATTGTCAATAAATTTTATTATATTACGCAACAGATTTATTATTTTAGTCATTAAATACGTACATCTTTAATAACTTATTGTTGAATTTAGTATTGAAATCGTTAAGAATTACGCAATACGAGCTGGTACGAGCTTAGGTTAGAAAATGTTACAATAGAAGTAAAAGCATATTATGTATACATATAATAAAAAGGTAGTCATATTATACAAGGTCACAATATTTATTGTGGTTAGAATTGAAATTAAATTTTGGTATAAAATTATAAATAACTTTTGGCATAGTATGTTCTGTTTAAATGTTTATATCCGATTATTTCTTTAATCGTTGAAAATTATATGTGATAATTTGGATAAATCTTGCCTTAAGCTGAAGATAAAAATGTACGTTTTATTTTAAAAATTGTATTCCACAATACAAACACGAATCCAACAATTATTGATTTATATCTGTATGTGAGAACTTCTGGATAATACTTCTTTCTGGACAAATATTCTAGACAAAACTTCCTTCTTGGCAGATGAGACGTGCTCCCTTCCGCCATGTTACCAGTTTAAAAATCGATTGTGAGAAATATCGATCATGATTCGTGAATCATAGAAACATATTGCATGTTTCAACGTTGGGGCGTTGTAATCGCGCGTTTCGTGTAAAATGATAATTTGGAATAAAAAATGAAAAACTCTGGTATTCACTAAATAAATTCAATTCAATAAATAATTCTTGAAGCAGATGTGGCAATACTGTCCATATTTTTTAATTCCAATTTTCATCACTAGTAGTGCTGTAGTACAAAACTTGCCTGAATCGGTACGACAGGATGTGACACGAAAATGGTAAGGGAATCCTAAAATCCTCTAATCGTGGACTGAAAAAATATATTGTACGCAAGTTCTGTTCATATATACCTCGTCTGTGACTAATGATACAATGATCTTTTAGAAGATGATAGACTAATAAATTATCACAATATCGATTGAGTAAATTGTTGAAGGATAGAAGTAACAGGTTGAAGGATATTGTCACCAGATGTCCAAAGCGATCAATCAACTTCCGCTAATTCAACGTCGTTTGAATACGTAATTCTTCTTCCGAGTAATTGAAACCTCGCCCATGTAATAACATATAATCACATCAATAGATAGTGTAAAATAAATTTCATTTTTCCGAAAAATCGAACGTCTTTAAAAGTTGTTCAATTATTTATTACGAAACTTCATCGAACCTCTATAATTAATATTTCTTAAACTTTTATTCTTTTTTACGTTCGTTTTTCCCTCCTTCATTGTTTCGTCATGAGGAAGTGAAATTTATGACCCAATATCGAATCTAGTTATAATCATTTCTATTTCTTTTATAAAATCTGGATTTCTCGTTTTTAAATTACGAAATTCTATTTTTTATATTTCATTTAATTCTTTTTTTTTATTAAAATATCATCGCAAGTTTGTTGCACCAAATTTTATGTAACACAATTTGAAATTATATCTCTGATGTTACATGGCGTACAAATCTCAAACTAGTTACTACTTAAGTAACTCACATAAAACGACAGCCTTGAACAATATAAAATATCGATAATTCTTTAATATATGCGATCAGTACGCGTAGAAATGACTCGTAGACGCGTTAATTAAGAGATAACTGTAAGCACATCGAAATGCGTGTGCGTGAAAATGCTTGCGTATAAGAGCTGCGTATAAGAATGTACTGCTAACGAGCTCGTCTTAGAATCGATTCTGGACAATAACTAACCCACTTTGATCTGCGAGCACAGCTACTTTATACTCGTAGCACGTAGCATTTTTGGAGACAACGCGGTCTGATTTGAAAAGTATAACGGCAGTCGGATTTTTCTGTGTCCGATGATTTCGACCGCTTCTTTATCGTCAATAACTTCAAAGAAATATTCTTTTAATTTGAATTTTCTAAATTGTTTTCCAAAGATTGCTAGTTATTAAATTGCTTCTCTAGGTCAATGACTCAGACGTAATGCAATCAGTAATGCTAATATCGGAGTCATCGAACTCTTAAGATAGAAACACTTGAGAAAACGATTTGATAATTTAATGGAAAGGATATTAAGGATATCAGTAGGCAAGATTAACAAAAAAAAAAAAAAAAAACAGAAAAAAAGAAAATAATGAATCAAACGGTCGATTGGAAAAATCGGTGAAAGTTTCTGTGTGGGAGAGCAGACTGGGTTGCAACCGCGCCAGAAATAGGTAAAACGTGTCACGCCAAGAGTTTGCCATCGGTTCACTTTCCTACACGCGCAACACTCGTCTCGTAATGGATCTTTAGCCGATTCTTCGTTGACGTAACAGAAATTACTTGCACGAAGAAACAATCTAAGAGGAAAACGAACGTAAATGTAGGACAATGATATTGTGCTCTAGTCGTTTCCCAGGACGACGTGATTCGCGGATGATGGATTATACAGTATAAAAATAATATCCTTTTTCCACGTGCATAAGTATGTTGACACTTTCAAGGCAAACGGTGATTATTCCAGAGAATCCTGCTAGAAACTTCGTTTTATGACTTATTCTTCTTCCGTATCGCAAATGTATGCCAATCTTGTTTATTCTTACGAAAGGCTTGCATGCATATTTACAAACTTTCTTGTCTTTTTCATCACGGTGAATGCTTTTATTAATTACCTTGAATACGTCATTAAAGTTACGCAAGTTTTGATGGAAAAGATTATAGTTCATCGACCAATTGGTTAGTCGTTTGCTCTTTTATACAGGGTGTTGAAAACATTGAATATTAAATAGTTCCACGGTATTTTATCTAACTCCATAGGTGTATCTGAAACATAATTCACAAATTTAGGACTCATGGGTCAACGTCACGTTTCTGAATTCTTAAGTATTTCTTCTCTACTTCAACATTCCTTCGTATATTTTCTTTTATTTCAATATTAATTGCGCCATCAGAGCATTCAAAGTTTTTGAAGATTCCACAAAGCGTGATAAATACCACTTATTAAGTCTTCGATCTTGATCTTCGTTTGTGTACGTAACATTAAACAGGAGTAACACGCATGCTTGAAATTTTTTTCACTCGTCCAATATATGTAACGCGTCCCAGTTGCTTGGCTTACTTCGAGCATGTGCAAACCAGTTCCGATGCATCGCGTCTGTGCAAATACTTTCAGCCAGCCAACATGCGTTTCTCACTTAAAGGCACGCATGGACTTCCGATTCGCGGCAGCTTGCGCAATCTGCATGTTTTGGGAAATCTTTCACTACAAATAGTGACACAGTTCTTTCGGCCTACTTTGACAGTCGAGTTTCTCTTTTTTGTTTATCCGCTGTCTCTAGTCATTTTTTCGACTCTTTCCTCTATCCGCTGTCAGTGCTTGAAAATAGTCACAAGTAGTCATAAATAGTCATAAAGTCATTAAAATTTCCACAAAACAAGCAGGCATTAAATTCAAACATGATCGAGTACTCTCGATTTGTACCTTTCCAAGAAATGTAAAAAAAGAATTTTTATCTTTCTAATTTCCATAAACACCAGCTTTCATTTATTCGATAACATAAACAAGTTTATAAATAGAAAACATTCTGCACTCTAGTTAACCATCTAATTTTTATTTTTTATATTTCAATTGCCTTTCAAATGACGGCGTTTCTGCTGTTCGTTAAAAAGTGGACGAAATATCCCCATATTGCGTCATAATCTTGAAATTGGAAATTTAAATCGTTCTACGAATCACCTTCTGTATAAGTAATTAAACGGTAGAATATACCGAGTGAATTCAACGCATCGGTACTAATATCTAGGCTGGCTGGAACGGACCCGTTCTTTCTCCATGGGTATCGAGGGCCGCAGGAAAAAAAGAAGGATGAAAAAGGCGCGCGTACGAGCGCTCGTTTCCGTGAACGTACCGCTCCACAATATCGCTTTTCGGCGGTCATCGAGCGAGCAAGCCGGTCGTCGCTCAACCTACCTACCTACCAGTCAGATCAATAGTAGGTCAATGGAATTCATTCGGTCGAACCACGTTCACCACCGTACAGCTCCATTGACCCACCCGATTCCTTTTTCAGATCTCTGGAATTCGACGTAACCACGCGACAAACCGTGTGACGTTGAACGATAGTCCCACATGTTTCATCCCCGTTACACGAACAGCACAGGTCGTACATACAGGTTGTAGAGACGAACTCATGTCAGTTTTCAATATAAATACTTGATACGAAAGACGTGACGGAAACAGTAGCTAACTTTCTTCGGCGTTGACTGATGTCGCATTGAAGCTCCTGTCACTCGAGAGTCCTCTTCTTCGTAACAGCAAGATTTGAAAGAAGAATTCGAGGACGTGGAGTGCCAGTGAAACTGGCCTCTTTCAAAACTAGATTCTGTAATTACGCTTAATTCACTGGGTTGTATAATTATGCGTAATCTGCAAGATGTCTCTAACACGTTGTGAGAGATACATTACTGCGACATTTCCGGTTTCAAAGTCGGATTTTCTCAACCAGGAAGACAAGACACAGCAACTATTTCTCCTTGATAAAAAAGAAAAAAAGAGAAAAAAACATAAGAACGATCGATTGTTGGAAACTGTATTTGTAACTATGTGACAACACGCTTATCGTTCTTCTCGAATGTAAGTTGTCCAAGTGACATCGAAGTCACCGATAATGGGAACACTTTCACCAATAATCTATTAGTCAAAAACTATGGCGTGAAGCTGGCTGAAAATTCGCGACAATGTGACGTCCAATGACGAAGTTGTTACATTCGTTAATGAGAATTGGCGAACCACAATTTCTGCATGAAGTTTGTAGATCACTCTGACTGTAACAAGCAAAGTAATCAATTTCTTTTCAAAAGTAAAATAATCAAAAAGACTTGTTCTGTTGCAAAAACTTGTTATGAATTTAATCATAAGGAAGAAATGTCTTCACATTGCGACACTAACTAAACGAAGAGCGTGAACAAAACTGGTTGGAGAAAATAAGCGGTCATCTGAAATTTTTCTCTATGATAATAATTACTTTCATTTCCTAACCGAATCAAATCTCGAGTTCTGCTGCCATCTTTCACGACAATTAACCTCGATACGAAAAGTTAGTTAATATTCCACACAATGATTTTCTTCATTTCACACTTTTGAATTTCATATTCGCGTCCTATTTTTTCTTTTTCTTTTTTTTTTTCTTTTTGCATCTATCGCGCATTTTACGTTTATTCGGATATGGGCCACTTCCCAGCGATCCCAGCGATAATCGAAATGGGATCACTTACGAGAGCGCATCAGACCGGTTTGATGGGGTATAAGCAGCAATCTGCAACGGTTCGCGCAATTTCTATAGAATTCGCAAGTTCCTTTTCCCAATTGCAAGTCGCAACAAAACGAACGGACGAGCTTCAAGTTCATCAAGCCTGTGATTTTCATCGTCGTAATAATAATAACAAGTTAAATCGAAAACATCATAGCGAGTAGTTGGCATAACTTGGAATTTCCGTGTCAGCGACGAACGCCGTCACACGTGACCAAAATGCCACCGATAACCATAACGTTCGTTTCACACGCTTCGACTCGACTGAAATCGTTGCGAAGAGAAGTTGACAGGTTTTTCAACCGCTTTCACCGCGAGCATTGCCAGGAGGTTCGGTCTAGCGTTGCATACAAAATCAAAAATCCTCGTCGATGCCTTTCGACACGCGCGCGCGTGTAGCTGGACGCGTGGCCCGGCTGCAGCCAGTAAGGAGACGATAATGACCTTCCACGGAGCGGCCGCGGATGGAGTAGGAGGGCCTTTGACACACTTGACGCTCAGGTGAATTGTAACCGAGAACCGAGAAGCCTGTGGTTAGTTTTAAGCGGGAGATCGAACGGAACGCGTCTCGCGGAGAAGGAACGGAGAAGACGAAAACTAGCAGACGAGGACGACGTGACATGCCGGCCAGATGACACGGATATTATCGTCGAACAAATCGATAAATCGTTTACCATGAGAGTGGACTGCTTGGAATTGAAGGCTCGATCTTGTCCTATTGTCGATGAGAGAACGTTCGAAGGTGGTGTGATCCATTTAAATTAATATCGAGGTCGTGGAGGGGGCAGCGGAAGTGATAAAAGGTGCACGTGGATAGGGCGATGTTGGTCTGACGAAAACAAAAGTGTATCGAACGCCGTTCTGTCTTCCTAGTCTACACGCTTGAACGATTTAACGTATAACAACCCATTCGATTGTGTTAAATTTCGTTCAGTCGGGTACGAGTGAAGTTTTATTTCAATTTTTGAAAATAAAAGAGAAAAGGAACCATTTATTTTGGAATTTTGTCAAGAATGCATTTAAGATCTGTGATCGTGATCGTGTATTTCTGCGTGGCGTACGCAAGCTGCCAGTTCTTCAACGTCAAGAAAATCTTGAACTTCGATAGCCTGGCGCTCAACGAGACTGGAAACGAATTGTGGAGAGGATTGATCAGAGACTGCGACCAGTCCGTGACGTTCTCCTGCATACAAAAGAATGCTTACGCGTATCTGGATAATGTTTTCGCGGAACGAGACAATATCACGGTGTTTGAAGGTCTGACTATGACCAAGAACGATTTGAACTACGGAACGTGTCGCAGAACGGGTAGTCGAGGTGACTCTATGGACGAAAATCTCGTGGAAGGGTCCAGCAAGGATGACTGCGACGAGGAGGAAAGTGAGGGGGAGAAGGGGGAGGAAGAAGGTCGACAGTTTGGCGAAGAGCAGTCACCTTTGGAAGAGGTGACTAACTCATTGCGGAAGAAGGTGGTAAAATTTCTCGCCAACAGGGATTATCAGATTCAATTACCCGATTTCTTCTTCGAGGGAGCTACGATTAAAATAAGTCCACGCGACGTGGATGAAAACGGCGCACTAGTTAAACTGGACTTCGGTGGACAACGTGGCCTGGAGAGCCAAGGAAGATTCTTCAAGAAAATCAGTACGATGAACAATTATTTTGATTTATGACGATAAACGGTATTTTCTATCGACAGTCCGGAACGTTTACGTGAATTTAATCGATATTGTTTCCATTCTAGGGAAATTCATACAGAATAAATTGTTGACAAGCTTGCTGGCTCTGCTCATCATCATCAAGCTAATCAAGGTGAAGTTCATGTTCGTGATACCATTCCTGTTCGGCGTGGGAGCCGCGAAGAAGCTTTTCCTGAAGTTGTTGCTCTTCTTCATCCCAGCATTCGCTCACGTTTTTAAGCTATGCTCGAGCTATTACTCCTCGCACAACACGAAGTACCACCATCACCATCACCAGGTTATTATTACATCGATTTGGAAATACTCCGATGTCCATGAAAGCTAATGTTTCATTTTTTTTTTTTTTTTTTTACTTCAGATAGCGCATCATCATCACCACGTTCCAGTCCCGGTACCAGTTCCAAGCTACTACAATCACCATCACCACCATCACGAAGACGAATTCGACGGCTACGATTACGCCCATCCTCATATTCAATACCGAAAAGATATCGAGGAATTGAAAGAATGGGGAATCGAACCTTACGAGGAGCCTTATGAAGTTGAGGCTGGCCCCGTGCCAGCTCGGCCTCCGCCGGGTGTACATCCGGGAGCACCTTTCCCAGTGCCCGGTTACTCCGGAACGTATGGCATTCCTCAATATGCGCCAAACGCGCATCCAATAGTTTCTCCGTATTTGGAGAAACGTCCGTCGCCGTCTGCTCACAATCTGGCCTATTCAGCGTATGCCGATAACAACCGCAGAACAGCGAGTCAATCAGCTTCGCCAGCTGTCGTCAACGTTCCATTAAATCCCGCAAACCTGCCGTCAACGATGCTACCGACCGCGACAAACGTCAAGAGTTCGTACGTCGCGTTTGGACATCAGAATGCGAGAGAAGTTTCGGTGAAGAGCGGCTCAACGGATTCGAAAGTGACAGTGGTTACGCAACGGCCAAAGTACGACGACGAGTACTACGGGCCGATAATTAACAGGCTAGAGGAGATATTCAAGCAGCTGAGATTCGTCGAGGAGAGTTGCAGAGAGAGGCTCGTGTGCAGCATGTACAAGAATCCGACTGTGTACTCGCCGCACAGCAACCTCGTTTCCAACGAACTGTCCAGGTAAGCGTAAAGGATGAAGCGCACTATCAACTGGTGCATAGGTCGTTATTGCTGTCCAGAGGAAATTGATTCAATCTGAAGTGAATGTGAGCGGAGAGCGTGGGAACGAGAACGAAGTTATTTCGTCTATCGCTGAACGAGCGCGGAAATTTTCATCATCGGTCATTGGAAATTCCCCTTCCGGAACTAATTTATTTTAGTGCGTAAATTATGCAAAAATTTCGATCGTCGTGCCATTGATTATACATTCGCCCGTGCGTCACGTTCGAATTCGAGCACTTCGGGCGTCAATCGCGAAGAGAAAGGTGGTCATCGCTCCGAATCGCTCGAATCACGTACCACGCAGACCCGGCTATTTCTCCTGTTACGTTCTTCCCGTTGACCGTTCACCGACAACGCACAGCCCACGGAAGGAATCATTAGTTCTGGCAGGAACTTGATCTCTCGCCAAATTCTTCCGTGATTGTTCGTTTATTAAAGAGAGATCATCTCAATTAGCTCAATTAGATCATTATTAGCGAAGCCACTAAATGGCGAAAGTATGACACGCGTCGACTAGAAGTAAATATCGATGGAAACAGGGTCAGGGTTACGCGTTATAACACGATTATCGACCGATTTCGATTCGGAACGATGTCAAGAGTGCATTAGCAACTCGATTTCCAATTTTTTTGCTTTTCCGTTTCAGAGATCCGCAGGAGCTAAAACGGACGGAGACGGAAAGCTCGTCCAGCCAGAAGTTCCACAGATATTTCAACGCTGCCAGATTGGGTCAAGACGGTGGAGATTGCTTGAGAACGTATCCATGTCACATAAATACCGAATAAAATCTCGGCATCGATTTTTCTTCCTCACCAATGAAGACTCGCCGCGGAGACAATTATGCATTGAAGTCACCGGCGCTACGCCGCCACGCGTTGAAGTCTCTAATACGAGTTCGACTGGTTTGTTCCGCTAGGCGTTACATATTTAGGTGGTCACGAGTGTAGGCTGTTCGTTCGTGTCAAGGCCATGGATCGATCATTCTAATAGAAGGATGTCAGTTGATTTTACAGCTAATTTATTATTTGAAATGTCTTGCGGTAACGAGCGAAACTTTTCGTAACACGTAAAAGCGTTCTGATTGTTCCTTGCATTCGAGACGACATTGCGTGGAATTTTTATGACGGGTTGCGTATTAAATCGAGAAGAAACGTGCGCTCTGTTCGATTTAATTAAATACGTTCTATTTAGAGATGTAAGTAGGACATTTACTTGGAATCGTCGTAATGAGGAGTTTCTTAAACGTTCGTTCAGCCTCCGACACTGTCTGAAGCTGAATGAAATTTACTGATGAAATGTCAAACTTTCGTTTCTTTGACACTTTGTCAGAAAAGTGAGAGAAACGTATCTCCCAAATAATGGCCTTCAGATCGTCCACTGGACTGTTGGCAATTATAGTTTCACATCTTTGTCAGATATGTATTTTGTAATTGATAACAATTCTTCTGTGTACACATAAATGTGTGCATTTGGCACGTATCGTGATGATAATTTATGTATATATAAATATATATATAATTCAATCCAAGTGTAAGTCGATACGTTATACATGCGAATCTTCGAATAGGAAATCCTCAACATTAGATGCGATGATTTATTTATTTTTGGATATGATTATTTATCGTTGCGTTCTCGGGTGCCATACCCAGCTATTATTTATTGTACGCGTTATTCGATTATGTTTAGAACGTAGTAAGTTATGTACTGTACAAAGACGACCTAATACTTCGATGACGCTACCTCGAAGTTGTAACTCATATTGTTTTGTTCATAATAAACGATGTAAAAAGAACAGTTACTGTGTCATAATTTAATTACCACGATCAATACAATGTATTACAGTAATTACTCAGAAATCGATAAATCTTGAATTTAAAATTAATCAATGTATTTTATAATCTGTATTATAATTCAAATGTAGATTATATATCGAGAAAGTCATTTATTTTTCACTGCGAAAGAAATTCAACATAAACCGCAGTACCTTATTTAAGAACAGTGATTCGTACGATTCTTACGCAAGGACGAACCAAATAGCCTATATAAAGTCACTTTCCATCAACTTACACCGGTCTTCGTTATTTCTCACTTATAAATCGTTTTTACTTTCATCTATTCTCCTCTCACGATCGACGCTCGGGCAATTTCACTTCGTCGTCGTCAGTTTTCCTTCACTTAAAGTAACTATCACGCCGCGCGTTTCTTTCCAAACCGTTGCTTTTCTAAAATTCGGTTGTATCGCGAGCGCCGCGACGGTCATCGACGAGAAATCTCCTCAACACCATGGTTTCAGGCCATGCAAGGAAGCAAAATCGACCGGAAACAGTGGATGTCGAAGTCAAAATTGTCCCGCGAGGACAAAACACGGAGCCGTGAAAACATCGGCACCCCAGATAACGAGGCTTTCTTCTTTCCTTTCAGCCAGGCACACGTTCCTGATCAAAATTCATCGGCCGTACGTGGCTTCCATCGGCTATAAAACCGCGTTGTCTTCGTTCGAGCCGGCATTCGGTGTTTAGCGTCGCAAATCGGTGGGTACCGTCATGAAGTTCACAACGATCGTCGCGTCTGTCACCCTCCTGGCCGCCCTCGCCACCGCGCAAACGACCGAGACGACAGTCGACGCCCTTAGAAACATTTATTACAGGTAAGCCCGTAAGATAAGAACGAAGTTCATTCATTAAAGTGCTGAATAAAAATTGCGAGATATTAAAAAAAGAATAAAAAAAAAAAAAATAAAAATCATGCTCCAGTGATTCGTTCCGTTTCACAGATGCGCTGACAATGAGTCCATGTTATCGTGCGCGAAACCCAAAGTCCTGGCCTATCTCAGCCACGCAGTGAAACAAGACAGACTAGGCATCACGGACGACTTGGCGATCGTGAAATCGAGAGACATGCCCGAGGAGAGCAGCGAGGAATACTACCCCACGCAGTACGATTCCGTAGACCCTGCTAGGAAGGAACTTGTGAGGTCCTTGATGTTGGAGAAACTGGACGCGTACTTGTCCAGCCATCAGCTGGAGGCTAAGTTACCCGAGGCCATTGTTGGATCCAACATTGTGCCAAGATCTCTGGTGGACAGCATGCCCAGGAGTTTGACCGTCCCTTTGTCAGACTCCTCGAACAGTCAAGGTAACGAAATTTATTCTACAAAGGAGGAAGAAGGTGGAATTTCAGTTGATTTGATACATTCGTCCGTGATGATATTCGCAGGCCGTGGATTCGTCAAGAAGGTCATGATACCGTTCCTGCTTGGTCTGAAGTTTAAAGCCACTGCACTGGTGCCACTCGCCCTTGCCTTGATCGCTCTGAAAACCTGGAAAGCTCTCACTCTGGGTCTCCTCTCGCTGGTGCTCAGTGGAGCGATGGTGATCTTCAAGCTGACGAAACCCAAGGTCGCTTACGAAGTCGTGCACTACGGACATCCACCTGTAGAGCACCCGCCGCACTGGGAGTCGCCAGCTCACGGCCCCTACAGGGCGTACAGGAAATAGGCTGTCGAAGGAACTCAACCCTTTCTCCTCCCCCTAGAATCGTTCTATTTATTATTTATTCACGCGCGACTTTGACTTATTTATAAATAAAATTTCTTACATGGTCTCATCAACCTTGTCTCGATCTGTTCACTCTCACCCTACTCATCGGGAGAAAAAAAGAAAAAAAAAAATCGGCTGCATTTGGTTACTTTCCTTTTTATTATTTGCCTACGCGACGAGAATCGATGGTAGCAGGTGTTCGACAGCTGAGAAAGTGGAAAGGGTTACTTGGGCATTCAGCGATCGTTTCCAGGCAAATCCTCTGGAAATCGAGTGTCGTGGGAGTAATTGGGTCGATTGGCTCCAACTGAGTCGTTTGGGATGATTTTTAGAACAGTAATAGTGGATATCGTCCCTGCGAAAATCGAATCGTTCCTGATGTTTCGCGAACTTCGGATAGCACTTCATTCAAGTAAATCTACGTGCTATGACACGTCGAGCAGAGCATTGCGTGTACGTAGAAATACAACACGCACTCGGGCAAACGAGGAAAATTAGAGGTCGTGAGCGTAGAAACTCGCGAAGGGAAAATTAGAATGTTCAAATACAATCGGAAAGGCGACATCGATCGGTGCTGCTATGTCCTGAATGCTTATGCAAACTCGACCCAAAATTCCAATTACCTCTTCATTGTTACAAGGTGAAGGATGTCGGGCAAAGCGGACAAAAGTGTCTCGTCACAACCCCGCGCGCATTCTCGCACGAGAAACTCGCACGCAATGTGCATATCTGATACTCTTCGTCTGAACCTCTTTGTCAAATCTCTCAACGCGTGCAGTTCGATCGAGGCACGAAAAAGTAAAGTATATTCACGATCTTCGTTAAGCTTCATGAAGTATCAATCCAACAAATATAAAGTATCATAGCGGGAAATCAAATTTCTTTTTAGAAAATAAATGATCTGGGGAACATTTAACGTTTGTAAATATGCAAGTTCCTTTCATTTGCTATATTTAACATACTCGAGTGCTATAAATTGCGATGAAATTAGAAATTTTCTCTAGAAAAAAAGTGAAAGTTATTATTATCTAGTAGAATATCAATTTTATCTTGGACGAAAATTCTATTGTCAAGGGGGATACATAATTGTTAGAGTGAATTAATTCAAAGCGGTGGGGGGTATCAGCGAGAACAGACGTGTGGAAAGTGGCTGTGCTCGTGGCGTGAATGAACGATCGATTCAATGCCAATGTTACGGTGCCATTGGTGCCAAAGATGAAGGGTCTTCTGCTTTTACTAGCTCGCGCACGCCAAGCACTTCCGCTTTGCTACCTGAAACGATGCTGCACGATGGCAGGCCAAATATTCGAAAGTTTCGCCCGGTTTATTGCGTGAGTGGATTTTTTTATCGATACATGATCGAGGTTAATGAAATGATAGATATTTTGACGAATTTGGTATGAATGTCAGGCGAACTACCGATTCTGACGTACAGTAATATGCATAACACCTTATATCGAAAGTGGAAGTTTCGAAAAATGTATCGTACGACGGCAGGATCTATTGATATGTTTATCAATAGAATCATCTTCTCACTTCTCATTTTTCTCAATCTCTACCTGTCAATACGAAATTCGATCGTACAATTTTGAATCGATCGCACAGAACACCTAACTATACTTACCAGTCAATGCACTAAAAGGAAACAATGCAACACGCGTCGCTATGGTACATATGGACATAGTCTTTAACGCAGCACGCGACCCCCTCGTATCGATATCGGTGGCGACGGAGCTTTCTTTCGGCTTTGCTGATCCTGCACAGTCCCATATTCCTGTCACGATCGCGTCGAGGCCTCGATAATCGAACACCATACTGAACGAAAAGAAAATTTGTGGCCGGGTGGAAGTGGGGGCGTCGTGTGTGCCGGGTGCTCCGCTAAGCGACGAACGTCCGACGATTCGACGACGGGGGCTCCGTATAAATAGTCTGGTGCCCAACCCATTGGCATCAGTCGTCGTACAATCGTCGTTCTCAGCGATCATTCTCAAGACCTTCTTCAGGGTATCACGACTACATATCAGGGAAAAACCATGAAGCTGTTCGTGTTGTGCTCGCTGTTGGCCTTGGCGGCCGCTCAGCCCGCGAAGAACGACCTCTGGAAGGGTAGCAGCATGGACCAGATGGTGGATCAGACAAAGATCGAGTGCGCGCAGAAGAACGACGAGGTCTCCTGCATGAAATTCAAGGTTCTGAACCTTCTCGACCAGGTCTTCCGCAAAGACAGCTTCAAGGTAAGTGTCGACTAACCCGTTTCAACCCGGTCGAGCAAGCAATTTGACGCCGTTCTATTTTCACTTCACTTTTACCACCTCGGCCGCGATTACCAGTTATCACTGTGATTCGGTGATCGTAATCTAGCCGGTTTTTACGGTTCGAAAGTTTTAGAGAGCGAAAAGGCAAGTTGCGTGATCGCGTTTAGCCGGGTATTCGATGTAAATTCACTTTCCCCTTTGTCACGTACAGGTCTCTGAAACCGTGGAGGTAACTCGCAACTCGTACCCCGCCGAACAAGTGTCCGCACGCAGCGAGGGTTCCTTCCTGGACAACGTGCAGACCTATCTGACCTCTCACGACGTGACCTTCAAGCTGCCGATGGACTCGTCGGTGAAGGTGAGCGCCAGGAACATCGACGACGATCAGCTCACCTTTGATGTCAAGTTCGGCCAGGGTCGTGCCGTCGAAGAGGCTCGCAAGTCCAAGCTGAAGAAGGTCGTCATCCCCATTCTAGTGTTCGTCCTACTCAAGGCCATGACTCTCATACCTCTGGCCATCGGTGTCCTCGGTCTCAAAGCTTGGAACGCTCTTCAGCTTTCGTTCTTCAGTTTCATCGTCTCCGTCGGCATGGCTATCTTCCAGCTCTGTAAGAAAATCGCAGCGGACAGCCACGGGGCAGCGTTGGCCTCTCACGGACCGTGGGAGTACCAGGCTCAATACAGATCCTTCCAGGACGACGAACAGCCGTCCGCGTTGTTCGCGCAAGATCTCGCATATTCCGGACACGCGCAATCGTAAAGCACTCATCCGCGCATCTCGTTTACTGCCGCGACTTTTGTAAAATATCTGTCTTCCATCTCTCCGCCTGTACTCTTTATTTAATAAATTATTATCGCAATTTACTCCGTCTGTCTGACTTCCTCCACGGCTGGATTCCCATGACTTGATTTGACTGCTGATGGCAGCTCGATAATCCTCGCGAAGTGTATATATTTCAAGTACGTGTTGCTAATGGGCAATAACAGAACAAACTCTTGTAGAGAAAATGATTTATAGAAGCTGAAAGGGAGCAGCTTTTCGATTAAAATTAGCTAGCTGGGTCTGAAGTAAAAAGCAGGTTCCTCGTAGCGGCTAAGAGCAATCTACGAGACAATTTACTGAAGGTGATAACTAACTAACAATATGACATGACACGTAGTCGTAGGTTTCGCATCACGTTACAATTATGTCTTTATTTCTAGTGTCTGATATAACTTCGACGCGATAAGAATATATATGATTACTATCGTTATCATGATAGTCGTGCCACCTAATTACAAGGCTGAAACGATATCGATGTACCGACTTACTTTTAGAAGCTTCATTAAAGGAAATTCTTAGATTCATTAAAGGACGTTATTCAAGGATAGCATGCCTCGTTTATCACGCAACAAATCAGATCTTCTTTCCACGATAAAATCATTTCAAGCGAAGCTTATCATAAATGTAAATGACCCATTAACGATGCAGGTTATTTCATAGTTTAACGGCATGAATGGTGTCTGTTAACGTCACGCAGTCTCCTTCCTAATTGAACCGATCCGTCCTTGCCAACGTTTAATTATAAAAGCGGCGTGTAAAATTGTCTTCAAGTAGAATCTAGTTCTAGACGCAGATGCAGTCCGGTTCTGAAAGGAGATTATGCCCGATAATAATCAGACGCGGCTACTGCGCGCAGCCTGGAAACCACGCACCGCTTTGTCTCTCGTGAACGTGTTTCCGTAAAATGGAAATCCAGTTTAATCCTTGCGGTGACCCTCCCGCAGTTTATACTTTCCTTTTTATTGTTATTATTTCTGGTATACCTTACACGGGTTATCTTATATCGAATTTCGTTTGACACGCTGAAATCGCCGACAAACATTTAATCACACGAACTGATGGGAACATTGCCAGTGATTTAAAAGTATCCCACTCGTTCACTCGTTTACTTGAAACTGCTTCAGGACTCGGGATCACGTCGTTACCACGGAGGAAATGATATGCAATTTTCACATTGGGGTGTGCAACATTTAACTCAACGATTCGCGGTACTTCATAGTTGCATGCATTTTTCTATAAACGATATCAAATTTCCAATTTTTTAATTACACTGTGTATCGAATGAATGTTGATTATAAGATTCTCCAAGTGATGCTCTAGACTTGTGAGACTGAATTTTCCTTTATCTTAAATTTAAAATTAAAGAATTTTGAATAATCATAAAATAATCCTCTTTTACGTGCAATCGAAAATTCCCCAGAAGGTTTACGCAAATAGTAACGTTCAAATCATCTTATCAGTTTATCTTATGAGGTGTACTATAACAGTAACACTAGCCAAGAAACCTACATACCAACGACTCTTTAAAACAGAACGATCTATTAAAACTCAGCAAACATTCCATCGATCCTTATATGAGTGCGTCAAACGGCCAAAAATCGTCGGTGGAAGCTAAGCGTCCCCGTTCACCAGCCATCTGTCGACGTACAACGAGAACGGTTATCCGTTGGCCAAAACGCGTGTTCCTTACAGATCGTAGAAGGCATGGAGATCGCTCGCGAGTGCGTTAGAGGCGAGTGGGGCGTTAGAAACGACGTCCAAGTTGAGGAGAGCACGAATCGTCGGTGAACGCGGGACAAGTTCCGTTTCCCGTGCGGCGAGGCGTCGCGCATGCCATCGTGTACGCGGTACGCGACGCTACATACGTATACGCGATCGTAAACGCGTCGGGACGCGTGCACGCACGTACTTCACGAGGTGAGGGAAGGGTGTAGAGGAGAAGTCGCTCTATGTGCCAGTGAAATTTGAATAATTTTCCTTCGATCGTCGATTCCCGGCATGCGCGACCGAATAACATAGATTCGCGGGGGGCAAATTAAATAAAAGGGGCGGGCCACTCCTCTGTCAGTCGCAGTTCGATCGGCGATCGCTCGCTCGCACGCACACGGGTGGACGATCGATCGCGGTTTCATCGAGAAACAGAGTGTACGAGTCGTGTTGCCAGAGACCACTTTGGGATAATTAATCGCAGGGATAATCTGAGGATCAAGATGAGGACTTTCGTAGCAACAGCAGCGATTGTGTTGATGGCAGGAAGCTGCCTGGCCAGCCAAGAATTCCTCTCCAAGTCTCTGAACGAGTGCATCGCCGCGGACTCCTGGATATCTTGCCTGAAACACGAGGTGCTAGGATACTTGGACGGAAAGCTTGGAACCAGTACCGAAGCCAGATCCTTGGATACCGTGGACGAAGCTATCGTTGCCAGGACCTTCAAGTATCTGAAGAGCTTCGATTATGGAATTGATTTGCCCTTCGTGGACGCTAGTCTCAAGTACAGACCCAGTAGAAGTTTAGCCGACTTGGACATCGAATTCAAAGGAAACGAAGTTGCTACCAGCCAAGCCAGAGGACTCTTGAAGAAGAAGCTGCTGTTGCCTTTCCTGCTGTTGTTAAAACTGAAATTGAAAGCTTTGATGCCAATCTTCGTCGCTATCATTGGACTGAAGGCATTGAAGGCTCTGGTGCTCTCGAAACTCGCGGTCCTTCTAGTCGTTGGATTTATCGCCGTGCAGTTCTTCAAGAAGAGTGGAATGGCGATGCCAATGGGTATGTATTACGGATATAATGTGACAATTCCGAGAAGAAACTCCTTTTTTGATCTATATGTCAGATATCAACCGAAGGAAAATTTAATGTAATATTACGCGACGAACGACGTTATCGCCTGACGAGAAAGTAAAAACAGCAAAACTTTCTGTTGCAGGAATGTCAATGGAATCAGCTTCACCGGCATATGGAGCTCCACCTTTGCCCTCGACCACGTCGAGCTACGATCCGGCGAACACGTGGGATGGAAATGGTCCATATTCCCGCGTCTGGACGCCGACCAACGGTGTGGAAGCCCAGAATCTCGCTTATTCTTACTACTCGCCAGGCAGTGGATCGAACTCGTATTCCTCCTCCTCGTCCTCCTCATCATCCTCGTCGTCAATCAATCCTGGCAGCTCATCGAATTACTAGATCACAGTTATAAACATGCGTCGTTTGTCGACCGATGCCACGATTCATTCCCTGATTAACTCATGTTCTTAACGACAGATCGATTGTACGATCGAGAGACCAAAGAGACGCACGCCATTTGGTTATCTAACCACCAGAACTGAATTAGATGATCGTCGATCGAAGTTAGTTCGAGATAGACGATCGGTCGATCGAAGACTGCCGATGGTTCTGCCATACAGAGCAAAATGAAGTTCTATTATCTCGTTGTACAATTTCGAGATTGAAAACGATAAATTAGAAATTGATAATTTATGGATCGTATATTCGACGAGGAAATGGAACTTTAATGGCACTGTTCGTTCAATGATACGTATACGTGTACTAGTTAAAAAGTAATCGATTCAGTAAAAATTGATAGAACAAAGAGATAATCATCAATCTCGATTGACGATGAGTCGAAGAGGCCGAATTTCGAGGCTGGCTTGAAAGTTCATCATTTTTTAACGAACTCCAGGACGTTGCTGTTTCTTATTTATTATTTGCGCGACACGATTATTTATTATCTCCCTCGCATTTGTTAATAAAAGCATGTGAATAACAGAGTACAATTTTCTCTTTCTCACACCCTTTATCATTTTCTTGTTAAATAATTTTACTCATTGAAATTTAAAATCATTTCTGTCACGAGAGACGCATTAATAAAATTTCATTGGAAATATCTCATGTACGTGACATGCGGACAAATGTACTTTCACCGTTAATTAAAGTGAAATTATTCTAATCGCGTTGAAAGGACCAGAAAGTGCTATTATCTTTTCTATTGTGTTCTATTTATTTACTTCCTACTATTTCATGATATTTTTAACAAATTTTTTCCAGTTGATTGCAATAAATATTTTAACTGTTTTAAATCTTTTAAAGAAGATGTAAAACAATATAATATGAAAATTTCAATAACAAAATCACAATAATTCAAAATATAAAAATCTTTATAAAAAAATAGAATTATGTTTCGTATTTAAAAAATATTCTCATTAATTATTTTTACTAATTATTAATTAATTTAATTCCTTCAAGACAAATTAACATATATATATATATTTTTTTTTAACAATACTACTATACACTAAAATCACTATACATTATATATTCTTTATGAAATTATTTGCAAAACATTTAATTTTCTATTTAAAAAATTGCTTATATGCGTATATTTTATTGAATAAAAGACACAAGATAAATTCATTGTTTGACTCTACTGCATATAGTATTTTAATTTGCCGTAAACAATATTTCAATTTACCGCGTACATAATTTCAGTCCCGCGCATAATTCTGATTGGAAATAAACCTGTGTAACGCCAGCCAATCAAGAAGCGGTAACGTATCGCACCAGCCAATCTGAAAGCAGCTATCTAATGTGTTACGCACGACATTACTCACTTATCGGAAAGTAAACCCTCGTGTTATTACATGCAAGGCGTATTGTCTCAACTGCGTAGTATTTTCATCCCTGTTTTGTCATCGTTCATAGACTGCAGTTAGCATCGTTTAATTAATTCAGGTTCGTATAATAATTCGTTAGACATTATTATGTTGAAATTACACAATCATCTCCGTTTATACTACAAGCTTCTGGTTTTGGAATTTGGTTCAGAGTTCAATTTTGTATTGGTTCTAGTATACTTGGTTATATTTTTGGTATATATTTTTATACATCTGTCTCAAATCTTTAATTTCTTTTTCGTGTCTAGATCGATTAGTTGTCTGCAGAAATGACATTGAAGCAGTAGAAATTTACCAGTGCTATGATTATCAACAGTCAATTCGATTCGATTTTCGTGGTAACATTCGATTTATGCTGGTCAAGACTGATGTAGGTATATATGTGTTTCAGTTATTTCTTTCTTGAACTAATATTAATAAATATTTAATATAATATTCTCTACACTAGAATACATTTAATATGTTTACAATTAAATTATTCTATAGTGATTGCAAATTTGATTAATGTTGATTTATCAGGCTTTCCTCATTTTAAACAGGTAACTTTTAGGTCTTTCTTTAATTACAAATTCTATACAAATAGCACTACCGAATGTTCATGTTACCAACGTTAACAATATTTCGTTGTGTTTGAGATAGACTCAATAACAAAAACATTTAAACACAATAACTAATAATTGTACGTTTCGACAAGTTAGATGTTTTTTTTTTTGTATAATATCTTGCTATCTTTAAGCACGTATTTACAAAATTTTTTAGATGTAAACATTTGCACATATTTGTAAGACGTAATGTAGTTTATTACCTAATAGGAATTATATTTTGGTAACGAACATTCATAACCTAATTCGTGCAAATTGGTTGTATTGCACTTAGAATCTATTTTTTAACATGATGATTTTTAATAAAAAATGAATCTGAATGATGTGACTTCAGCAAATTAAAAGATATTTTTCAAAACAAACTTTCTGTAGAAAGAAGAAGAGAAATTTTTTTTCCCCTTTTCCCCACTATTTAAGTTTTATTTTCAGAGAATGTTTGTGACCGCGTGCAATGCGGTTAATAGAGTCAGTGTTTGCTCCGTAATAGTATGTTTGTGTAATAGTATGTACTAACTGTTTCTTAAAACATAATAGCTCTCAGCTTAAAGCCAGTTCTTAAAGCCAGTTCGCGAAATTAAAGTCAGTGTTTGTTCGCCTATTTTTATATAAATACGTGCACTAATAGTCCTTTCTTTCTTTTTTTTTTTTTTTTCAATATTCGTTTTCGGTATTAGAGTGGTGTTCGGTATTAGATTTTCGCAAATGGATCGAGCTTCTTCAGAAGATTAAGAATGTAAGTACTTATTTACTTGTATATATCTTATTTCTCAAACTATTTCGTTTTTTATATAATTATTTAAAAGTATAATTTTCCATGATTAAATTATTTATTCTTCAAATGACTCTGAAGTTGAATTGTAATACGTATATTGCTATTTTTATAGATTTTCCAAGCTTCCAATCCTCCTTCAATCCTCTTTAAGAGGATTTAACAGTTTGGCAAAAGTTAAGAATGTAAGTATATTTATATTATATTAAATTTTAATTAATTTACATTTTTATTAATTTTGTGTTTTGTTATAGACTTTTTGCCACTTGCTTCCTTTAGCCAGGATCTAATGGCACTGTGAACGCCAAAAATGTAAGTATCTGTTTAAAATTTTATTAATTTTATTAAGAATATGTTACGATATTCTATGTTACAAGATTTATCATAGTTTCCTTTTCCAACATAATATTACCTAGATTCAACTTGGTGGCGATCTTCACGATGACTTCTAGACTACTGGCAGCATCGATAATAACGCTCTCCTCATCTAATCGTGAGTCACATGCTTTCTTTTCCTCCGGTCACTCAAACATGTCGTAGGATGAAAGTCCGAATCGACACAAGTGACTGGTTGTATTATATAGAAGTTTTTGACGAGCATAGTGACTTTGGGTATTCATTATATCCGTGAGTAATAACATTTTCTTATTTAGTTGTTTTTTGGTGCTTTTTGTTGTTTTATTTATTAGCTTAGGTTAGGTTTTTTTACACATCGAGGTTCTAATTTTCAATAATGATACATTTACAATACAAGTGTTATGGCGAAGTACAGTATTTATGATAACAATGCAATGATAATATGATACCAAAATATAACAATAATAATAATGATAGTAATGACATTATAGTCATAATAATAAGATAAAGGTCAAAATTTAATTTTTTCTACACAAAAATGTATAAAAATTGCTGTGCAAAAAGAAACAGGTAGATTTCGACCAATCAAAGTAATAAATGGAAAATCATTCTTGTCATTATTTTGTCACTATGCTCGCTTTTAATAATTAGTAGAGATAGTTATTTTTTTTTTAACATTTACCACCAAATCGTAGTTTTTTAATAGTGCTGCGAATGATTACTCAATTTGAACTAGAGTTTCGATCTAATTAATTTCACATTGTGAAAAAATATCGAAGTTGGATTGAAGTAATGTTGCAAATTTCATATATCGCGATTTTTCGTAATATTTATTGTTATAAATTACTGTTGTATTTTCAAGAATAATACACTAAGTAATAATTACATTAGATGTAATGTGAGAATTTTTTTTTTAGAATTGAATTAAAAAAAATAAGTTTGAACTAATTTTACAGCATTGCAATTTGTATTGTCCGTCGTGAATAATTAAAATTCTAATAGATTTTTCTTTATTATTATCAGGTATTTAAATTTTTCAGGTTATTTAAATATTTATTTGTTTAGACTTTGGATAGGTAAAGTAAATTATATGTAAATTATTATAGATTAAAATCTTACATAGTACTAGCTATAGATTAAACTCTTTAATATGATAATGGGAATGGATCATTAGCTTTGAAGCTAGAGAGTAATTAAGCAGCTAAAATATTCATTGCGTGGGATTTTAAGCTACTTTAAATTATCTATAATTAGGAATATAATTTTACTTGTACTGGATCGGTAATGTTGGAAGTGATATTAAAGTGATATTGATCTGTTGGAGTTCCCAAATTGTAAAGCATAAAAATCAATTATATTATACACATCTATGCTATATTTCACAACAACAAAAAAAAAAAAAAAAAAAAAAAAAAAATTGAAAATGAATCATTATCTCGATCTATTCACTTTTCTAGTCCTTTACCGGTAACCTGTTCGAATTTATCTTGAGTAACCTTCTCAAGCTTTAGGATACTTACGAAAGATGGCACCTGCTCCCCTTCTAAGAAATCTCAGGTGTTATCTACCGGTATTTAACAGCCTACTATAGATAGCATACATTGAATTTTGCGCTAAACTATGATATTTCATTAAATAAAAATCAATTACATCTAAACATATAACAATTTTTTCGAAGGGCAGAAAATAAAATCAACATGAATGTACGGAAAGAACAAAATAGTTCTTTCGTCTTCCACCGAGAGTTACCAAAATTTATAACTCCCCAAGCAAAATATATCTGACGTAATAGACCCTAAATGTCCGTAAAAGTCTCTGCAATTACAAAGGGACGGTAATCTGCGATTTTGCAGCTTTAAAAAAATATTTGTCGACCCGATCGCACCCTGCAACCCTTTCGCCGTGTGGTCTTAACAAGGCGCGGCGTGAACGTACCTTTCAGTCCGTGCAAGAATAATCCTTTCACCTTTTTTTCATTGAAAAAAACCACACTGACCAAAAAACATAGTACAAGTTTATGGCCAGTCGAGAGAGGGCCAGGTAATTTTCTGCTTTCAAGTGTCGAGTGTTTTACCTCGGAGAACATCCACCATCGTGAATAGAAGCATAAACCCCTTTGAGAATTGATATAATTCACTTTAAGTCCTTTCCATCACTTAACTGAAGGATTTCTTTCTTTTCTGCCATAACATTACAGGGAAAGGACTGTTTAACACTTTGTACGAACGGAAAAACTGATTGGAAAAAATTGTAGGATTTCCGTAGGGATTAACAAATTCCGTGAAGCGTTGCTATATCTGACTAGTTATTCTGTCAATTGTGAACTACAGGATTTACTTGTCACGAAATAGCATTGATTACAGCAGTACAATTTCGAACTTGGAAAATTTCCTACACTTCTTAGGATTCTCTATGTCGCTACTATCTACTATCTACTATCTAAAATTAAAATTAATTTGTTTAAATTGGTTTAATATTCGCATAATAATTCCTTAATTGTTTTGAATAGTGTCTTAATTATCGGTATATTCGTCCTGGTTCATTAACAAGTGTGATACAAAATATCCTGTTTCATGAATGCATAATTTTTTCTTCGTTTACATTAGTATCGTAAAGGGAAATAGAAGTTGGTGATTTCAATGAGAGGATAAGCGCGATCCATGCGCCAAGTTTCAACGAATCTGTTAATATATCCATCAAGGTCTGTCAAACGCATCTGTGCGGATTCTTGGTGTAATTTTCGCAATAAAATTATCAGGTTTTTCTCGTTTCTAATTCATTTATACAACGCCGACTGCCGTTTTATCTTCTTGCAAGTTTTAATCAATCTGGAACGAAAGACCGGTTCAGTCTGGTGGAAAGAAGGCGCAACCCTTTTTCCAGTAACCTTCTGCCGCGTCTCGTTTGTGCCCCAAATCATCATCATCATCATCATCATCATCATTATCTTGAATGCCCGGTGGTTTTATTTTTTTCCAAACCACGCATTCTCACGGTCCAGCGAAACCAGCGTGATCTTCCTCGTTCTCTTATTTAACAGATTCATCGTCCGCATTGTGCAGCTTGCTAACAAAGCGTTGCTAAATACTCTCACACCTTATTAGTGTTATCTCCCACGATGAGGATTCTTTCTGTAATAATTGCTTCGTGGAAAAATTATCGTTTTCTTCTGGAAGTAGATCATTAGCGAAGCATTGATAATTGCGTTAAGTATTAATTTCCATTAAAGTCCAAATTGCAAATGAAATAAACACCGATCTCCAACATACGTAGATACGATTTACTTTTCGGAAAGTTCGAGATAATTCAGTTTCTTCGAGACGGAAGTAGATACCATTTACTAAAAGTGAGAGTAAAATGTTGGAAAAATATTTCAAGATCAAAGTTTTCTATCTGCGTCTCGAGTGTCCAGGACCGGTCGAATAAAGGCCGAAGCACGATCCTGCAAGCGATAGATCGATCGCACAGGATGCGTAACTTCCTGCATTTGTATTCCCTCCTGCTCGTGCATGGACACTCGAGGGACCGAAAAACTGTCGGCGTTTGTCGACAACCATCCAAGCAACTGCTGCACCGTTCGTTCGCTCTCGTTCCTTTTTTCTTTTCGTCCTTTTCTTTTTCCCCTCTTTTCCAGAACCTATCGGAAACTATTAAAAAACGCTCATCGAAAACTGCGGATCCTTTGTCGAGGAGAACGCAACGAGCGGGTGTTGGCCAGACGAAGGGATGGGGTGTAACCGGGCGCCTGTTACACAACCGGAAGGAAATGTGTAACACAAGAATTTTGCATCCTCCTCTTCGTGTCATCTCACGCATTCAAAGGTGTGCAGACAAAATGTGCAGCTTCATCGAGAGTTGCAGCTTACGTAATTTCGCTCGTCTACTTCCGTCTTTTTACGCTGATTTTACACGATCGTCAGTGGAACAATCTTTTTTTTATAACATGGTGCTTTTCTATGGTGTTCAATCACTTTTTAATAATATTACATATTATTATTTCGATAAATTCTTACCACTCTTGTGCAGGAAGCTTTCCTACATTTTGACTTTACTTTATCTTTCTCCTCGATAATCTTTCTTTTTCTTCTATTAAATCGAACGATAAAAGCAAATAAATTGTATCACATTCGCGGAGAAATCAATAAAAAGTCTCACGGCGGATTTCCTTCCTTGAAACTTTCCCTCCACTTTTCATTACATCGCTCCGTCTAATCGTTAAAAATCCATTTGAGTTGGTCGCGTCGCGACACGACTATCTTGCGGAAAAGAGGAAGTTGGTTCGTGTCGCGCTCGATGCAAGAAAGTTCCTGAACCTGAGTTAACGCTCGTCGTCACTTTCTTTCTACCCTCCCCACCTGCGTGTGGTTGCGTAACGAAGAAATCGATCTTCGTTGCATCGATACGCGGCGGGACGACAGGATACACAGGGTTGCCGGTGTGCGGCTTGCGGTGAATTGCGTAATTTCGTTTCGTTTCGTTTCGTCGAGAGCGATCTTTTCTACGCGCGCGAGCATCGAGGACCGTCCAATTTAATTTCAACAAGGACGCGCCGCCGTATCGAGTGCCACGGATCGCGCGAGTATCTCGACGGCGACATTTAATCGAGCCCGCGCGGATATGTGACATTTGACGCGTCCAATTTCCCCGCGGCTCGTGCCTCGACTCCCTTGCAAAATCGTCTCTTCGAACCAGCCGCTCGTCTCTTTCCCGTCCCGTTTTTTTTCCCTCTTTTCCTTCCCTCCGGCTGCGTTTTCCCTCCTGTCACGGTTGACATTTGCGCCTGGAACGGCGCTCGTTGGAAGCGAACGGTCGTCGACTGGCGAGCGGGTCGATTGATCGAGTAGAATCTCCCGATCTTCGTGGAAGAGAATATCGAGAAAAAATGAGGTCCAGAGACCACGGCAGATCGTGGCAGAGATTTTGTAGAAAATGTGCAGATCAGGATTCGAAAGTTAACGTTTCTTTTACAAGTTTGGGTTGAATAATTGAATCCTTGTATCCGTGCAAGCCTAAGAATTCCTCCGTAAAACTCTTGACGAATGTACTCTTTTAGTCTCTCGCATAGGTAGCGGCAACAGGTGCGAGAAAACATTTCGATGGTCGATTGTCTTGCGGCTGTAGATCCGATACAGTCGATAACGAGCTCGGGAAAGGTGCGAGTCAAAGAAAGTAGCCGATGAAACATGGCTAAGAACGAAAAAAGAAAAAAATAACAAGCGGAAAAAGAATAGGGGCAAGCCAGGTTTCGGAGAAAGTGAAAGAAACTAGAAACAAAAAAAAAAAAAAAAGAAAAAGGGAAGAACACAAGGAGAAAGGTACACCCCCTCGACACAGGTAAAAGTGAAATGATGCAAGATCGCCGCGGTTTAACACTCCGCTAACGACTCTATTCTCTGAGTTTCGTCGAAGGGTTGCTCGTAAACTTTGCGTAAAACCAGCCGAAAGAATTCGAGCTCTCTGTTCGCATTACGAATCGGCAACAGGATGGCGATACTCCATCTTTCTCGAAACAATTTTGAAACTGATCGGTCCTTGCCGATCGGTTTATCTCGTCAAAGATCGAGCCTTCTTCGATGCATCCTCTGACGAGGATGAGATGGAAGGTTGCCACATTGTTCTACAACGATCTTTCACTTTTTGGTCGTTTGCCTATCTGATTGGCATCGATGCCCTTCATTGTCATTGCAGAAGGACACGAATTTATTTTGTTCTCGATGTAAGTAACGACTCTGCTCGGGATGGAATCACCGCTGTGCGAAGGAATTAGACGAAAGGAAGGAGACCAGAGAGAAGTCTTCTCCAAGTCCTTGTCTCGTCCTTTTTTTTTTTTGTTTCCTTTTTTCTAGTCCTCTAATCGATTTCGATCGAGCCGGTTCTTTCTCTTTCCTCCTGCCGTTTTCTACTTTTTTTTTTCTTTTTTTCGGTTTATTTTCTCGCTTCTTTCTCTGTTAATCATCGGCGATCCTCCACGATCGCATTCTATGCCGAGGATTTTTCAAACGCGAGAGCTCGCACAATTGCGCAATCGATCGCGCTGCTGCGAGCATTCCGATAAAATATCGGGCCCTCGGTTAATGGACCGAGATTGATAGGCGTCGCGCAATTATTAGAATTTATGATTTTAATTGGTAGGTCCCCTCCTCTTCGCCACTCTGCCTTGCTCCCGCGTTGCTTCTAATTAATGAAACACGATGCAAAGTTTATTGAGACTCGCGGTTGGTAAAGGGGATGCTGGTTTTTTAGGCTCTTCTCGATCGTTGCGACAGCCCGTTAGAATGCAATATCATTGGATAAAAACGTGATTAACGCCGCGGCTGTTTGCATTAACATTGTGATCACTGGCAAAAAGGAGGACTTTCCATTCGATGCTTTAGCGTTTATATCGATCGAAGCTGAAAGTAGGTTCATTCAGATCCGAATACATAGTCCATTCATCGGCGGTTTCGCGTTCGAGATGAGCGTCGGAATCGCGTCGGAAGCGTCTAGACGATACGCCACGGACGATTAGCAATCGCCGCGTTTGAGATCAATAGGCTTCGTGTTCGGTAAATGCAGTACTGTCGATAAACGTGCGTCTTCACTCTGCACAACCTCTAGGACCACCAACGACATATTCATTGATACGTGGAAGGATACGATGACGACGAAGTTTTTAAAATTGATGATAGTACGAGTCTCTCGTAACTCGTAGCCTACGTCTTCGTATATTTTCATCTTTTCTTTACATTTTCGTAAAGACAGCATGAAGCGTCACCTACCAGTGACTTTACACGAAATCACAGGCAAAGCTTTCGCAAGTGTTGGAAGATCAACTGTTACCCACTTTAATTGAAATATTCCCTTTCCTCGAGGCTGAAGTTGTTAATCACGGATTAAGATATCAATCATACACGCGTACAAACTCTAATAATTATAATCTTGCGCGTCATTTCGCGTAACTCCTGCCTCCCCCTCCCCCACTCCTGGAATCTGTCGGTTCTGGCGAAACAGCATGCGTGGCAATCCCATCCTTGGGGCTCGTTTCGACAGCACAGGTATATAAGTGGCGGCGATTAGTGCTCCAACAGGACAGCGTGTAATTAAGGCGCCTGTGTTAAAGCTCGTTCCACAGTTGGCCGGTGATGCGGCTTTATCCGGCGGTGGAGCGCGCCGCGCTCGGGCATCGATGCGTCACGAAATGTTGAGCCGCCTTGAATACCGGAGAATTCCTCCGCTTATCCGCATATTTTCAAGGGTCAGCGAGCCGCCGAGCGAACGTGCCTCGTTCTTTCGTCGCATTCTATCGCGACCGCTCGTTGGCGACGCCAGTCGCGGGGGTGGAAACGACTAAAATTGGACAATTCATCTTGTTACGACTACATTTCGATTTGCTGTCGTCGGGGGTAAACCTCGCTATACAAAGTAAGATTAAATTAAGAAAATTATCGTATCGTATTTCAAATTCGTACTATTGTCCTCCATAAATTGCACAAATCTCTTCTGTCAAATAGCAAAAGGATTGCAATTCATTTTCGAAAAGAATGTACACTGCATCGAGTCTTATGAGTATTGTAATTCCACGAGATTCGTTTCAAACGTTCCTCTTCGCAGCGTCGAAAATTAGGGTGCGTTTCTTCAGTCTATGCAGTGTTATCGACGTGGAAACATTTTGTAACTTTCTATCGTGATCATTTTGAACCTTCTAAACTTCTTCGATTATTTTGAAAAAAAAAAAAAAGAGAAACGGTGAAAGGGAGGGTGAAAATATAAACAGTCGATAATTGGTTCGCGCAGAAGTCGTTTTTTTCGTCACTTTGGGGCTATCTTATCAGCGTGAAAGGGAAGAGGGAGTCCGCGAGCGGGCGGCCACGTCCTCGACGATTCGAAAGGGAGATTCCTTCGTGGTACCGTCACGGGTTTCATGCATTCCTGCGCGGACGCCGCGGGAGGCTTCCTTAAAACCGAAAGTGATACGGAGTGGACGCCGGGAAAAGACGAACGAGCGGTGCGTACGCACGCGTGTATATACACGTTCTTGCGTGACACCGCTCCATCTCGGCCTCAAGCCAGGAAAAGAAACGGCGAAAGATAAAAGAACGGATAAAGGTCCGAGGCATTTTCTCTCCACGGCCACGTAACAAACGTGGACGAGTTAAGTGCACCTGTGTCTCTCGAATGCACGGCCGTCGATTGACCAGATATCTGGTCAGGGGGAAACAGGTGTAAATGAGTGGAGAGGAACGCGATTGGGTATCGAATCGATGGGTGTACCTCCCCCTTGAGAACTTTGTCCCGTTTTCTGATGAACCTCTGTCGATTTCGGGCCTAAATGTTTGACTGTGGTTAATATGTGTTGTGACGAATTGCTATGGACTATTATTAATTAAATTATATTAACATAACAATTAAACAAATATTGCTCGTTTCATATAAAAAGGATTGTGACGTTATTTTCAATTTTCAAAGAGTTTGTAATTTTCGAATTTATCAAGTTACGTTCCTTTTGTGCTACTTCGTGTTTAGATAATTCTTTTTACGGTCATTAAGATGCGAAAGTCGAAACATCGATAGAAATGAACCCATCAATTTTTCCTCGGTAGTTTCTTTTCATATTTAACTTGTCACAAGTGCAGTTCCTCAGAACGCACATCTCAACGTAGTCTTAATTATTTTGGAATTCGTTACACTGATCATAGATATTGTTTGAGCCGCTGTGAACAATAAAAGCCATTTTCTATAAGGCCGTTTTTATTTTTTTTTTTTGTCAAAGGCTTCTAGGTCATCGATTTCTTCAATGGTACGTTTTTGCTTTATGCAACGTTGCAGTGACGCGCAACAAGACCTTCGAACGATCTTGAGAACGATCATTCTCGTTACGTGCCTTTGCTCCGATATAAGGTGATGCAATGAGGAATGTTTCTCTTTATCTACATCTTGTTTGTGTGTCCTTGAAAAAATATTTGATCGATCGAGCGAACCTTAGCAGTAATTCGAAAAACGTTTCGTGAGATATTAGATAATACATAGAAAATTTGTTTGAGAGAAATTCCATTTCGCGGCCAATGAAATTTCTGGCAAAGACAGCAACATGGCTGACGGTATGCGCGTTAATTGTGAACCTATGCAAAACGGAATGGGAATAACGTACGATCATTGTGCGCAAAAACAAGTTAATAGCCGTATTCTATAAAAACTCCGTTACTTCGAATTGGCCATATCCGCTCGAAACGATCATTGCTACGATTTGATTACTTTCCTCGTTGCCTTGGAATCAGTCTTTAAACATAAACTTTCTCGTAAATCGTTTGCAATCCCACTGCCATCTTGGTCTCCACGGAGATGAACGGCTACGGAAATAGGGATAAACAGCTGGCAAATTTCCAGACACCTGGTGGAAGAAGCTGTGGAATCGGTTCTCGAGTAGCTGGCCCGAGATTTGGAAGAACCGACGTCCAACGCAAGATGTTGAAAAAAAAAAGAAAAGAAATGAAAAGAAAAGAGAAAGAAGGGAGAGGAAGCCACGAAATCTGGCAGAAGAAAGACGTGCAAGGGAAATGGTAGAAGGGGTTGATAGTGGTTAGGTAAGAATCTCTCTACTTTCTAAACGGCTGCTCGATCGCCGGTATGCGGAAGGGTTGAGGCTAACCTGGACTCTTTTTTCATCGGATTTTTTTTTTTTTTTTTTGATCCCCTACCATCGGACGCGATGGGGCGGTTACGAGGGTTCCGTTAGGTCAGCTCGCCAGCAAGCTGCCCCTTGAAGTGGGTGGTGGCGATGCAGTTGCGGCATTTTCCCCTTCTTTTTCCCTCCTCTCTTTGTTGTCCCTTCGTTTACGCTTCTTCGTCTGCTTCCTTGAAACCCTCGTCTAACTGTGATCCGTGTAATCCACGCGCAGCTTCCGCGTTTCGAGGGTAGGTCTGATTTTCTCACGAACGCTACGTTTGGGAAACCTTTTGGTCCTTTCCTCTTCTTTTTTTTTTTCTTTTTTATTTTCGTTCTGATGGGAATGGACCTCGTTTTTTAGGAATTAATTTGGACGCGATATTTCCCAGGAGAAATATGGAGAAGAAACGTGTGAAAGGAACGAAGGTATAATAATATAAATTGAGTCTCCTCTCGAGTCCCAGTTTGTAAAATTTCCTAGTACGAGATCGAGATTTTGAGTTTCTGAAGACATTAAAATTCCGACGATCGTAGGAAATTGAAAAATAATCTTACTTTAGTTTGAACGATATCTTTGTAAAATTCTTGTAAAACACGTATTACGACCATCTTAAGTACTCTTTTCGTGATAGATTTAGTTCTTATTTGGACAAGCGGTTATTGTGTGTCATAATCGTTGGAACACTACAATATTTGAAATTTTTATTTTCCTATCGTAAATCGTGTACTGTATAAACGGTGGAGAAAAGACTAGGGATATTTTTCTTATTTCACATATTTAATAATACAATTTTGGGAAACAATATGTTACATTAAAAAGAAAACGATAGTTTCATATATAAAGGAGTAATATATGAGTACTGAAGGGAAGTATCAAAACTGTGTTAGATTGTTCTCTGTTGTTATTATTACGAGTTGAAAAGAAAATCAAAACTATGTTCGTGCATTAAATTCGCTTTTTGTCGCGTTCTTTAGCTTTGGTAGTTGAATGAGACATCAAGTATAAAAGTCTTTCTTGCTGTTAGAGAAAGTAGCAGAAAGTGACAAAGACTCGAGCTTTGGAAAGAGCAAAAATCCTCCGGTTTACAGCCGGACGATTCTTTTCTCGGTTTTATCACCTCGTTCCGGTGCCAAACGGGGAGAACTGGTTCCGTTGCGGAATGCTAAGCGTCGAAAGTCGATGTATTCTTCAAAATGCAGAACGCGGAAAGGAAAAATGAAAATAGAGAGAACAGAAGCAACGACGACAGCACGCGCCTGAACGCATAAAGAAATTTCCTTCTTCTTTGAAGAAAGAGATTGACAATTGGCAAGGTTGCGAACCGTAATTCCGACGTCGTTTTGCAAATTTCTTCCGTCTTTTATCTTCCGTATTTATGCGTTTACGGTGCACCTCGCTGCGCCCTTCGAGGTCACGGGTTCGTCTTCTTCTTTTTTTTTTCTTCCTCTCAAATACGATCCCCTAACGGGATCGCGAAAAATTGGCCTCTACCTGCGTCCGTTAAAAATAATGCCTCCGCTTCTTCGGGCCTCTTTCTTCCTTGACGCGTACGCAAAACAGCGAGAGGTAACGTAGAAAGGAAACTTTGGCAAAGAATTGGAAGCTTCGTATCTGATTGAGAGCAATCGACTTTGTCGGCCTCGAGGAAGGTTGCTCGAGTTTTCTTGTCATTGTCTCGCGAGTGAACACGCTGCAAGAAAATTTACGAGAAAAGCCAGTTTCCTGAGTCGCTTGAGAAAAACCGCAGCCGTTTCTTGCCAGAAGTCAAGGACAGGGCCTCGACTTTGCTAGTCTTTTATTCTTTTATTATTTTTTTTTAGTATCCGTCGGTGAATAAAATCAAAGGCTAATCAAAGTAAATAACGTGTATTTTATTGTTCGGGGAGGATGCTCTTCCAGACGAAGCAGCGTCTGATTTCTTTGGCTTTCAAATGAAACTTTGTTCGCTAGAAATACTTGTTGAAATATTGTAACAAGGAAGATACCTTGAATCTGCTCCGATTATTATTAAAGTTTCAATTACTCTGTTACCGTCCAATTCTATATGTCACATAAAAATAAAAGCATTCCTGATTGACGTAATTGATCCATTTTATTGCATCAAACTTATTTATTAATAGCTGTACTCTGTCAACGAAAAATGTAATGTGAAAGTAAAACTTGACAATCGTCTTTTATTCAAATAATTTACAAATCGATTGACAGTGAGCCATTTCTAACAGACTCCATTCGCTCTCAATCTTCTCAAACGACTCCAATTTCATCAGTTTCCTATTCGTTGAAAACTGCCTTCTTATTTCGACGAGAAATTTCGTCCGAGTGTCAAGAGCGAAACTCGTTGATCCACTTTATTTAAAATCATTTACAAGTCTCCTCCTGAATGACAATTCCAATTTCTCATTTACCAAACGCGAACCAACGTGTCCCCCTCGATTTTTTTCGCGTCGCTGTGAAACAAAGGCGGGGTGGCAGCGAAAAGTTGCGAAGAGATCAGGTTTTCGGCCAGAAGAGAGAAATAACCCGATACGCTGTGTCAGCGCAGGCAAAGGTGCATCTCGCGTATCGGGGGTATAGCTCGGTTCGCCGCGTCCACGCCGTCAGGGTCGAGGGAAAGAGAGCCGGGAGTTGGCCGGGTGGTGATGGTGGGGGGCAGCAGGACGAAGGGGAAGGAGGAGGCAACCCGAGAAGAGAACCCAGTAACCTAGTGCCGAGTCGCTTGGAGGTCTGCAAAAACAAAAGAGAGAGAAAGAGAGAGAGAGAGAGAAGAGAGTGCGTGCCACGTGCCCCGGTGCGCCGCCGATCGCCGATTCCTCGCGATTAGTCGCGGTACCCGCAAAAATTACGCCCTTGGCGCTTCAGCGCGCGATTTTATCGGGGCGACGAGGGTGGCCCACGGCGGCCGCCACCGCTACGTGCCCGAGATTTCGCGATTCTTTTCGCCGATACGCTTCCCTTTCAGCTTCCCTTCCCCTTACATCGTACAACTTCTTTGAACAACTTGTGGTCCCTCGTTAGTGAAGATTTATTTTCCGCGCTTCAGACTGACGGTTGAGTAATTGCTTTTACGCGTTTTTGGAAATATTTCGCAGATATTTGATTTGTCTGAAAAGTAGTCGGTGATGGAAGAAGAAAGAGAAGAAACTGTGCTCCGTTTAGCGCGTTGTGATTCATTCGCGCGATAGAGCGTGCGGTCAGCGAAAATATTTCCATCTCGAAGGCCAGCAAGAGGCGCGAAGGAAGCGGTTTCGAAGAGAAAAAGCGTCAGGAGGAAAGAGGAAAGCAACAGCGACGCTTGATCCGTCCCGTCGCGTTTCTTTCCCCTTTTCTACTCTCTAATAGTTTGTCGTTCAAAAGAGACAAAGAGAAGAACGACGTAAAGGAACAGCTCAAGGGTGCGTTTCCATTGGACGGCTGTATCGCGGGCCAGTTGTTAATTAACCGTACGATGAATTAGACATTAGCAGCGAAAATGGTGAACGCGCGGTCTTCCTGGCGCAACCTCCGGTAACAAACTTATCGATCTATCGATCGTTGCGTTCCACAGAAAGGTCAGGAGGATCATGACGGGGAAAGATACACGCTGGCACGCGTTCACGTGCGCTCGATGCGCGACAAAACCGCATATTCCAGGATTCCGCGCGAACGGCTACGGTAACTTCAACAATCCATTTTGACGTTGAAGGTAGGAAGCCTCCTGCTTTCCTTTCACTTCACTTTTACTTCAAACTTCATACACGTATACTTATACGTCTGCGATGCTAACCTACGATTTTACGGCGTTTTGTCGCGGAGAACTGCTTAGCAAAATGAATTTTTAATACATTTCTTCGTTCCATCCCACTGCGATTCGACCCCGAACAGAAAAATACAAAAATATATATCCATTTATTTGTATATATAATATATATAACTCATTTTTTTTTTTTAATATGTATATATATATATATATATATAATCTGTGCGTGCAACCAGTCTATCTCTCTTTCTCTCACGTTTCGTCCATGCATTCGGCTGTCTCTCCTTTCTCTCGTCTCGTAGCCACACACAACGCAAACCTTCCGATCTTCCTCTCTCCGTCTTTCTCTCCTCGGCTTGCCGCTTCTTCTCGCTTCGCTTCTCCGTTTTACAACGCGCGACCGTGATCCGTACGGAGCGTGGCAGGAAGAGGAGAGACGAGGAGAGGACGTCCACCAAGGGGAACGTCCAGGTCCGAGAAAAGATCGTTAACGCAGCTTAAACAATCGAACGTAATGTTAATCGCGATCGCGGTGAAAATAACGTAACATCATTGACAACGACTTGCTCGCATTGTCGCGTCCCGTTTCGATAGATATAACGAAGGTAGTCGCATTTTGATGATCCGACTTGCCACAAAAAGTGGCAAAAGAGAAACGGTATATCTGTACGTTGAATGAAAAATACATACGATATTTTTGATGTAAAGTTATTTGAAATTTTTGGAGCGCTGTACAGACTAAGACGCGTTCGCTGCTGAAGTATCGTGTACTGATTTATTACATTTGCATTTCGTTGTTTGCCACTGTTCGAAGCAATTGGGAAACAATTCGACCGAGGAAACAGAATTCCACGAGTTTGGTAGACCGACGTGTAACTAGTGTGGTAGATCCATAAACCGACTTCGAGACGATGATTGAAAAAAACAAGAACGAGTAGAACGTATTAGTTTCTTCTTCTCTCTTTTTTATTCAATACAAGCACACTGCCAATTCGAGTCTTACGATTCCTGATTGAATGAACGACGAGGAGAATGCTCTTTCTTTCTTTTCGTTGCGATTAACCAAATACAGGAATACAATACAATATATTCAAAATAATATCCTAGTCTGTACGTCTCTCTGTAGAAAGAACTTCATGCCTTAATCCTACGTTCTCTAAATTCTACAAAATTTATACTATCCACGGTCATCGACACCGCAGATTCGATCAGGGTGTACCAACGTTTCTTACGCTTCTTTTTTTTTCTTTTCTTTTCTTTTTTGGATATTTCTCTTCCACCAGTGGAGACCATCTCGCGGATGATCACGGTAACTAAATGGGCCGTCGTAGCAAAGACGAAGATCGTAAAACGGGATGACGATAATCTCGCCGATCTGCGGAAAACGCGGACCGGACGATGATCGGGTTCCATGGGACGGGCCCCGCGAAAAACCGCCGCGTGTGTGCGCGGGGAATGCAAAGCGCGCGGCGTGCTCGTGGCTGTAAAACGCGCGGATCGCGCGCGTTACAACGCCGACGATGGAAAGAAGTTATGTGTAACAATGCACGCGGCCGCACGGTAACTGCTTCCTGACGACCACAGACAGAGAGAAAGGTGGAAAGAAAGAAGACAGAGGCAGCGGCGGCGGAGGAGAGGGAGAGTGGCGGTAAGAGAGAAAACCGCGCTGCTGTTTGCCGGCCGTTGTGCTTTGAGGCGCATTCTCTCTCGCGTGCAGCTCGTACGAGCACGTAGAGGCGCGATCGCGAGTAGAGGAGCGGGTCAACGAACACACAAACTCGTGTGCGCCGTTTGAACGAAAAGTAGACGAAAAGTCGAGCGATCCACCTGTTTCTCTTCTTCCTATTTCTTGCTTCTCCGATTCTCGCGACTGCTCCGTTCGTTTTCGGCGCGTTCGACTCGCTGGTGACCGTTTCTTGCCATCTCGCTCGAAAACTTTGGTCGTCGAGATGTCCGATAACAATGTTTCCTCTCTAATTTCTCTCATTACTCCCCGATGATAATTCCTTAAACTCGTTAGATGCCCGAAATTTTTCTACGTAGGCAGGAAGGAGAGTGGACAAGACAAGACACAGTCGGTTGTTGCTTTCATTCAAAATAAATATATTCTAGAGAGAAGGGAGTAAAGATAATGTCGTCGTCGCACACACACAAACACACACAAAATTCGAAAGGGGGAATAGATTGTTCTCTAGATAGCTTTTTCTCTTCATCCGCTGGTATCGTCGAGTTTGACGTTTGATTCAACCGTGGCCGGGTCACCAGCGATCTCGAACGCGCGAAACTGGGAAATAATGGTGGTGGTCGGGCAGTAACGGAGGGACAACGTGTGTTTTTCCAATGGCCGTGTTCGCGCCTCGTAACGGCTCTATCGGCGAACAGGTAGTGCGCTGGCAGCGGATAATTGCAATGTAACAGGCGGGGCAATATAGTGGCGGCTAGTAAATAGGCGGTGGTAGCAGTAACATATACGGGGGAAAAAAACGAAATTTTCCATTGAATTTACTAGTTGAACGTGCTTGGCCACATTCTACTCTGCTCCTAAATCAGTCATTTGCAATGGAACTGGGCACAAGTTACACGTCGAAACGGGCCGACGCGAGACACGGCGGAACCGTTTAGTAAATTCAACGTTCTGCTGTTTGTACAGACGGTGTACGTATTATCGTTGCCTGTGTATGTGTAGGTATGCAGCGTAGCTTTACAGTAACCAAGTAACTATCGAAGAGTAATGACAACAATTTTTTCCAGCGATAGCAAACATTCCGGGACGCGGAAGCTCGCGGTCCCATCGTATTTTAGGATTCTTCGTTCGCATTCTACGTCCTTCGTACATGTACATATTTATATTACCTATTTATAATATTGTATATTCGTAATATTTATAACGGTGCCCCCTTAACACTACGATTTAAATAGTAATAATAATAATAAAAAATAATAATAATATTAATAATAAAATAGTAACATCTTCGAGTTCGGACCCCGAGTTGTGAATGAAGAGGGTGAAGAGAAAGTACAAAGAACACGCGTCGAAACGAGGGCGACCCTGCAGAGACCCGTGGCGTCGGGTGCAACGACGAGCCTCGACGATTTTAACACGTCCAGTTCCTCTCGCTCACTCGGTTCGGCTCGCGACGAACAGCGAACGAAGAACAGCAGCGACTAGGTGACTGATGATGTTGATGGCAGTGCTGAAGCTTCCATTCTTGTGCTCCTTGCTTCTCTCTGTTGGGCGTGGATCGTGGTCGCGAGCACGACTCGATCGCGCAACGATCCGGATTCTTCGAACGGCAGTGACGTTGTTGCTGGTCTGTCTGCAAAAGAAGAGAAAACGTATGGACGTTATTTCCACGTGTTGCTATTTCCTCGCGTTTCGTTCGCATCGGTCGGGCTATCGTTAACCCGTTGTTTAAAGGACGGCGAACAGGTGTCGATATTATTGACACGCAGGTGTAGGCCACGTCGTCGAACGATCACGAGAAAGAAGGAATTGGCTCAAGGAGCAAGATCGCGGTCCGGTGAGAGTGGTTATGGGATGTCACGAGGGCGCGGTGGGTGAGGCCAGCTGAACGAGGGAGCGAGACACAGTAGCGGAATATTCTGATCCTAGCGAAGGTCGTCTGGTGCATTCTAGGCGGGTAAAAATTGCATAGGAAACCACGCCCTGGCCGGAGCCGCGATCCTCAGGGACGCGTGATTTCCACATGGAATTGACACCCTTCCTTTCCAGTCCGGCACCACTCGTTGATCGTTGATCTATCCAGTAGGCCTTTCAATGTCGCCAACGATCATAAAATCGAATCCACCGAATAATCGATCGTCAAAGACACGCGAGACGATGTAAAATCCCGTGAATCGGGAACATTTCGACTCGTTTCGAAAGACTTGAAAGGCGCACGAGGACACGAAGGGGCTACGGAACAGAGAGACGAGTGACACGTTAACAGCTACCTACGTTCTACCTACTTTACCCACCTACCCAGCAACCTAGTTGTCTGCGCCGTTTATTCGCGAGCTGTGTGCTTGCACGATTGCGCTTTATCGCTAATCGATACAATATATCTTCCGGCGTTCAGCCGCGAACCAGTCGCGCAAATCGCGTCCAACGGCCTTCGGGACGATTTCGCCGAGGTCGCGACTGAACGCCGGAGCTGAACTCCGTCTTTTTGCGTGGAGCTCGTAGAAACAGCCGCACAGGAAGAGACTCGCCAACGTCGTGAATCATCCCGAGAACCGGCGATTCTCTCGCCTTAGGCGAGAACTATCGAGCGTTCTTCAGTGACAATGAGAATCGAAAAGGAAGGAAAATGGGACGCGTTGGTGGTTATTCTCGTACGTCGAAGAACTTATACACCGAAAGAGAGAGAGAGAGAGAGAGAGAGAGAGAGAGAGAGAGGGAACGTGAAACGCGTCTAACGTTAGAGCAACGCAAGAGGGTGACAGATGAAACGATAGAGAGACAGAGGTTTCACTTGCACTTTCCGTCGGGCCAGCTGGAGAATCCGCTCCCCTTTTCCCTCGTCGCGGAGGGAACGCGTTTATAGTCGCCCAACTCGAGATCGTCTCGAACTCGGGGAGAAAGAGGAAACGGGAATGGAGCGGTGAAACGATCACTCTCTCCGACGCGTCTTCGACGCGCGTCTAAGTGTGTAGAACTACCGGGTGGTGGTGCCGCGTCCGTGGGAAGGTCGGGGGAGGACGCGAGTGCGAGAGAGGAACGGAACGAATGGCCACACGCTTCTTCGGCTACAGCGGAAAAATAAAACTAGGCAGACCAGAGAAGTCCGTTAGACCGCCTCCGCCATCTCTGTCCGCTCTGCGCCTCCTCCTCGAGAGGGAGGTATATGCACGTTGGAGAAGGAACGAGTGAGAAGACCTAACCTAAGCCACCAGGAGAGTCCGTGTGCTCCAGGCACGGCGCTGCAATTCGCCCCTGAACTTGGTTTCTCCGTCTTGCCCACACGACGTTGACCTACTTCCATGGCCTACCCGATATCTCGACCGTTCTATGCCCGTGAATAAGCCGTCGATTTTCTCCGTGTACGCTCGTTTCTTCTCTTTTTCGCGCCAGTATGATTAGCCACCATTATATGCGTTTTATTAACGCAAATGTGTGCTCGGTATGCAGGTTGAAAGTTTACTTCGTATCCCGAAGATGACATCTTGTTGGAAGAGCTTGCTTCGATGTAGACTAATGTAGATTTAATGGTACATAGTTTCGTAACGGAGTAGTTAGTTACTCTCGCGCCAGATTGAAAGCTAATCGACGTAAAACACGAGACCGCCTAATCCCATGATCTAATCGACAGGTGCCATCCAATCTACTCGATCTCCCGCTCGAGAGGAACCCTCGTCTGTCCCTCGACCGCGTTAAATCAGCAGACTTCTAGAGGATAGACGTAAGAAGAAAGTAGACTGATAAACTTGCGAGTGTTTTCATCATTAGACATACTCATCCGTGTGAAGAACAATTCGTGGTAGTAAAGAACGAATGTTGATATTTTTTCATCTGAAAATCGACGAGGCGAGACACCAACACCCAGGAGATCGTTTCGGATCGTAAAACGAATGGCTGACAATCGATGGCCGATGCCGGTGCCGATTCATCGGGCCGTTTGCATATTCAACGCGCGATCGAAGTTGCAAGAGCCACGGGGACGATGAATCTCGTGCTCCTGAACATCGTGACATCTCGATCTCCTTGGGCCTTGTCTGCCGACTGAATTTCCTGCTTGGGAACGGTCGAGACGACCGCAACGCCTGCCTGGCTCATATATTATTATTAGAACGGGCTCTTGGGGGCGTTATCCGTTATCTCGTGTGTTATCTGTTGGCCGTAAGTTAAACGAGCTGCTGCGATAACGAGCGGAGCGCGCACGCGGTCCCGTGTCCCGGTCGCTGAAGAGAAGCGGTAACCGCTCGCAGAGATTACCTTACGCGGAGAGAGTATCGATACTACACCGTACGTATGTAAACGTGTAATGAACGGGAGGGATGGTCAACCTGTGCCGGGCTCATTGGTTTAGACACACGGCAATGCACAGGTACCGGGATAATCATTAGTTTATATAACAAGTCATTTCCCGCGGCCACGTGATTTTCTCGTCAAGGCGAGCCGCTCACCACCACTGTGGCACCGTTCTACGCGACACACCGCTACTTCTCTACCACCATAGGTCAGCACCACCACGCGATCACCTCGCACAACCACCGACGGAAAGAGAGAAGTTTGTCCACGTTTGATCGGCACTCGCTCCTTTCCTCGTTTGCTTGTCTCTCTCGTCTTTTTAGTGGAAAATTTCGTCCAGTTGAAAGTCCAGACCGAAGTAAAATCTCGAGCAGTCCGAGGTCCAGAAATTTTATCAGAAAAGGGCGAGATAATGAGGTTTGTTTGCAAGTGTCGAAGGAAATTCCTGTGGCCGTTTGTCTTGTTGTGTCTTTATCTGAGCAACGTGGAAAGGTAATGAATAATCTGAATTCGAATTGGGGGACAACTGTCGAGAATTTAGGAATGTACAGGCAGGTTGTACGTACAGGCTGGCTCAAAAATACGCTTTTATTCGTCAAGAGTAATCAAACTGTTCCAATTTGAAAGCAGAAGAAGGAGATGCTTGCTCGAGAACGGTATCAAACTGATAGATTCTGCCTGATTCCGCGAATTCCAGGCTCGTAGGTGTTGCGATAGACCGATGCATTCCACAGAACGCTGGTAATGGAACGTTAAAGAAGCTGCTGCTCGTGCACCTCGGCCACGATCGAAACGGACAGAAAGAAGGAAAAAGATCGAGAGAATGACTGCGGTAACGCAAGTAGGGAGGGAAGAGGAGAAAGAAGAGGAATGGAAAAGAAAGAATATTGTTGGTGGGACAGAGCACAGTCAGGTGAAGCAGACAGAGAGATAGAGAGAGAGAGAGAGAGAGAGAGAGAGAGAGAGAGGAGAAGGAGCAACAGAAAGAGAGAAGGAGAGAAGGAGAGAAGGAGAGCGGGAGAGAGGGAGAGAGGGAGAGGGAGAGTCGAGGCAAAGGTGGTCTTACCGGCGTAAATGCCACTGGTTGGCATTATGCCGCTTGCCTGGCCAGACCTTCGATGCACATCGAACACATCTCGATGATGATTGCCTGCTTGCTATAATCGTGATATCGTTCGTCTACGATACAACGATCGCGAGAGGAGACGGTTAGCGAGGCGAGGAGAGCCGGGTTTACTTGGCCCGGATTGGAGAAAATTTCGCTTGTTGCACGAGCAACCACACTGGCGACGATCGACACGGCAACCACGAGGACGGCCGTGGCCTATTTACCTCCGGCAGAGTCACCAGATATACCACCGTGCCGATATTGGCCTTTTCAACCTGCCTCCGATGCTTTTCCGCCGGTCCCTCCACGAGGCATCCACTATCCCGCAGGTTGCGTTTTTTTTATCTACCACCTACGCGACACGCCGCATAAAGGTCGCCGCGGTGCCAGCTAGCTGAAGATTCCACGGCTCGCCTCGGCAGTTCCGCGAATTTCCCATTTATTTCCAGTCGAATATACCGGGATGTAGGAATTCCAGAAAGTTTCTCGTTACGAACGTTATTCGCAACTCGTTGATCGGGTGACTAACGTTGATCGATCGATCGATTGCCGAAACACGGCCAAGAGCCAGGACACCAGGAAAATCCATCACGGTCAACATCTCCGCCTTCGATCGACGCGAGCTAACTTGAGAACGCGTTTTGACGTAATCGACCCGCGAACGGATCGCAATCGAGGCAAACGGAATCGCGGCGACGCAAGGACGCCCGGTGTGACGATCGTGCAGAACCGCGGAACGGTTCAGCAGTCGGAGGAAGAATTTTCGAGGCTGCGCGGGAGAGCGAGACCAAGTGCAAGGAAACGCGGCGAACGCGCGCGAGAGATTCGCGGAGTATCGAATCGAAGCTCCCAAAGTCTACGAGCTACGATCTTCGTAGTTGTTGCGTCTAACTCTGGCTAGACGTGGTACACACACACACACACACACACACACACCAGGCCAACGCGTATGTGCGAGAGACACCTGTGAGAGTTTGCGGCGAGAGCGAGGAACGAGGTGAACGAACCTCCGAATCTCCTGCGCGACCGTACGAAGTAGAAGACCGAGAGAGACCCGGCGGAAAAAAAGTAGTAGAATCTTTGGAGAAAAAAAGTCCGGTAGGACGCGGCGGAGCGAAAGACCGAGGATATCTCGGACCATTCGACTAGACAGACGTACAGAGAGAATAGAAACGAAAGAGAGAGAGAGAGAGAAGAAATTGTAAAAAGATTGAAAAAAAGAATGGACGGATGAAGCGAATGTTTGGCACGGGACCGCGCGTATGTATGTATCTGCTCTTTGTGCGCGGACAGCGAGCGCGCGAGTTGCTCCTTTTCAGATCGTTTCGCTTCGCGCGATCATCGCTATTTAATGATCTTGCTTCGCGATATTAATAGTCCTAATAACCGGTGCGGCTTATTAGCCTTTTATCGCGCCGTCTTGTGTCACATTGTAACTGGTCAATTCGCAGAGCGTAAACGTGATTCTACGAAGGAACGGAGTGGAGTGCTGGGGACAAAAAATGCCATGTATAGTCGCGAGAACGCGGTTTCTTTTTTTTTTTCTTTTAAATACCGCTGCTGCGAACGTCAGTGACGTTGTTCAAGGTTGTCGTTTAGCTTTTTTTTCCGTTTTCTTTTTTTTCATTTTTTTTACATTTTTTCTTTTTTTTTTTTTTGGTCGTCGTTGAAAATATGTAGCGCGACATATGCATTGCTCCTGTTCATCGAACGAAGAAAGAAATGGAGCGACGCTCGGATCGGTCGTTTAACGTTTATGTAAACGTCGTGGGTACTAAGTGTTCACCGTTTCGCGCGCTTACGTCGCTCTGCTCACCAATAAATCATATCTCTCGTGTCGCGAGAGAGAGAGAGAGAGACAGAGAGAGAGAGAGACAGAGATAAACAATCATGCATGTAAAAAAAAAGGAGCATGACACGATTAATTTCCACAAGGAAAAAACAGAATCGCTGCCGCTGCATCAGATTGAAATTGATCGATACCGGGAATAATCTCTTCGTTGAGCGTGCGGTTTGGAGAAAAATCGTCAACTTTCCCTTTCGAACGCGATTCCTGATCGATGATCGTGTATTAATTCATTCGACGCGCTGTCACGCGTACCTGTAGGTAAAACGACGAGCAATACAACACGTGTTTGCCCAGAGGCACCGACCGTAGTATTATTCATTTTTACGTCCAACTGTTTGTCCTGCTAATGCGAGAGAATAAAAATAAGACAGACGAGTATCTTTATACAGAGAAGAGGCCGAAATTGTCGAAGAAACGACGAACGAGGACCGGAGCAGGCACTGGGCCCAAGCCAAATAAAGTCAAGCCTTAGTTTTTCGTCGCCGTGTGTGCACGTGTGCGCGCGTGCTTTCGAAGAGAAGGAGGTGGAGGAGGAGGAGGAGGAGGAGGCGGTGAAGGTGAAGAAGGAGAGACATGGAATCGGGCAGTGTCCGAGCACGTAACCAAATTCAAATCCGGGGGCGCCATTGTTATGCGAGCTGCATCGGCCCGTGGCAGATGCCTGGCTGCCAAAATCTGCGAGCGCTGGGTTCGATAGCATCGCGGCGCTTCGCTCTAAACCGATCGGCTCGATGCGTCACGGCACTATCGATACGTTTATCCCCTCGGCTCGGCTATTACGTGACGCCCGAATCTCATTACGAGCGCCGTTCGACATTTCGACGGGACTCGCTGTCCGAATCTTTCAAGTGAACAAAGTCGAATAAAGAGGAAGCGCAGAAGAAGGAAGAGGCGCGCCCGCGATGGAGAACGGAGTAAAGAGTGGACACGGCGAACGCGTGGAAAAGAAGGGAAGAAGGAATGTACGCGATTATACGCAAGAGAGCAAGAGAGAAACGATTGGCATGCAGGTCGCGCGGTATGTTGTCCTAGGTCACGCGTAATCCCACTCTCTCCTCTCCTCTCCTCTCCTCTCCTCTCCTCTCCTCTCCTCTCCTCTCTCTACTTCTGACTCTCCCTTGTCCTTTCATCTCGCGAATGATGCACGAAAGTTCCGACCGTCCACCGTGGCTGTCGCCTGTCCATCATTTTCGTAACAAGCTCGTGAACAGAGAGACAAAACGATGCTGGCCGATTCGGAGGAAGTGGAGTGTCGTGGATTTTCTATGGCTTTTGCTAAAACACGCCGGATGAATATTGGCAAGGACGCGGGAGCGGTGATAAAAATAATCACGCGACTGCGAGTGTGAAACAGGAGGGAATTGAGTCAGTATGTGCTCGTGGATAAAAATATACATACGTACGGTACGTTTTTCGTGAAAGTTGCCCGTTCTTCGACGATCGCGCGGCGGAGCGCGTTCGACCGGTTGGCAAAATTTTCGCCGGAGTTTCCCGCCAGCGAGGGAGCCGACCGGCACGAAAACGATCGTTTTCAAGCGAGAGAAACGCGCGCGCCGGTAGCCGAGAGCGAGAACCGAGTCGACCGAGCGAGCGCGTACGAACGAGAGCCCAGCGATCGCTTATTCCTGACGAGGAGGGCACGATCGTCGGCGCGCGCGCACGAACGGGACGGTGAATGCCCAAAACTCAGGCTGGTGTCAATGAACTCGGCTATGTGAGGAGTCGGACGAGGCCTCCTCGGCTTATACTCACTATCGGGGTCTTGTCTTTCCCATGGAACCAAGACTAATTTCGTGACTTTGCGAAAGCCTCGCAGCGACCAGGAAGCGCAGCTTCCTGCAAACGGAGTTCGATCGCACTCGATTTTCTCGATCCAGAGCTACGAGACGTTTGACTATCTTTTTTTTTTTTCTCTCTCTTTTGCCAACAGACGTGGTAAATAGGCGCGGGTCGAACAACACGCGGAGAACGAGCAAGCGGTGGGTAACGACGTGAGAGAGCAACAAGTGGAAGACGGAAGTGCGATAAACTACCAATACCCGAAGCAAGATACATAGATAAAATCGTCAAAACCGTGAAAGGAGGCAAACCGTACGGCGATATATGTACGTACAGAAGACGAGAGTAGTTCCTAGCCGACAGAAGTTCCCCTAATTACGCGCGGCAACGACATATTTGGCTGTGTGTACCTGTCGGCAGACGGAGAGAGAAAGAGAGAGGTGAACGTTCTAGACCGAGTGGCAAAGCACCTGCTCGTAATCGCGACGAGAAAACCATACGATAGACGAATCTCCTCTGTCTCTGAAGTTGGATTTTAAATCCTTGTCAAATATTCAATTTCAATACGCAATCGAAAGTTTGATCGAAAGTTTGGACTTGAAACAGAAACGTGAGAGGACAGGCAAAGGACGCGAATGTCACCTGTATTTCGAACAACGTGACGTAACATGAAGAAATCAGACAACTGTCTTCCCGCATTGCTCTCGAAGCTGGCAGCGTGTTCGTTCTTCAACCGGCTCCCTCTTCTCCCCGTGTTTGAGTCGCCGGTCACGCGCGGGTCAGCGAATCTTTGAAGAGGAATCCTCCCTTCTTTCGCGACCTGGACGCGAGTAGCACCGCGACGGCTATGCCGAACAAGGTAGAAGTGGTGGAGGTGACTCGAGAGGGAGACAAAAACGAACCAAGTGGGAGGGTTGACCGCCGAAAGAGAGAAGTTCAAGTAGTTGCGATTCGATCGTCTGGCTCGCGACGATATCGCGGTATGCCTCGCGTCATCCTCGAGCGAAGAAGTCACCGAGAGAGGTGGAAAATCCGAATTTGTCATTCAATTCGAGAGTAACTCGATAGAAACGGTAAGATCGTTCGCAGATTCGATATCGTTGCAATTGTCGAAGTAATGAGACGATCGTTGATCAAACTCGATCGCAAACAGAATACTGCTACCATATGTCACCGTACGGCCGAGTATTACGTAATAGAGCGGAGCACAGGTGAACTCGTATCTATCAACTTGATAACATCTATCGACGATAAGAAAAATCCGTCAACGACCGTAACGATGGCGACCTATCAGTCGGTGATTAACTCTCGCGCGGATAAGTCTACTCTGAAAGAGGTAGAAAATGGGAGGGGCAGGGGAGAGGTGATAGGAGAAGAAACGGCAGAAAGAAACGTCGTTGAATTCCGATCGATCGATGAGCCGGTAAGAGAGCCGATGAGTGGATAGAGAGAAAAAGAGAGAGAGAGAGAGAGAGAGTGAGAAAGAGCAAGCTGCTCTATAAATACGGGCACGAGAACTAGTAATTAACTGACTGACCTCTTAGACGCAGGCAGTGACGATCTCCGAGCGCTTCATTGATGAGACGAGAATGGAGGACGACGATGTCTTCCCTTCCGTATGTGGATGCTCCATTCGGGTCTCCTCAGATTCGAGGTCGAGATTTTCTCTCTTCCCCTCGCGTGTCCCATCTTCGATTTCACGTTGTTTCACGTCTTCGACACCGTCTGCCGGTCCCCTCTTTTCGATAATTAGGAGACTGAAGAGAAAGAGAAAGAGAGAGAGAGAGAGAGAGAGAGAGAGAGAAAGAGAAAGAGAAAGAGTCTTCAATACTGGCCGGTGGGATCGAGGCCTGTGCTGGCAGCCATGTCGCGACCTTGAGGTACCTCGACTCTCTCGATTACTTCCTCGTCTCTTCCGGAATCCTCCTCCTCGACCTACCTCCACTTCCCTTCAGTACTGACCGGTCGGATCGAGCCCAGCCATGTTGCAGGATGCGTCTCGATTCAACTTGTACGTATAAATAATCGACTCGACACGGAAACTGGCCACGGGACGCGGGTATTTCGATCGGCTATCTCTCCGGTTGCTCTGCCCGTAGAGTGGGGAGAGGTTGTTTCCAGCTCTTCTGGTTTCACCGTGGCATTCAGTAAAGTCCTGTGGGGTCCAATCCAGATGCCATGATGTCAACGCGAATGATATTAACAGTGTCACGAGTGCCGGTGCGGAGACAAAGAGACGAAGAGACGAACCGAAGTGTTCGGTTTCTTGCGAGTTTCTCTCCTGGAAGATGGAAGAACAACGTTTCGTTCAATATTGGCCGGTAGGGTCCAACTGACGAGCCATATCTTTCCACCCAGTTGACTCGACAGCGCCGGCTCTTACGTGCATCAATGAACTGTCTGCTGGATAAACGGCGGTGAAAACAACCAGCCAAAGGGGCTCGTCCGACTCCGGATGCACTCCACGAGCCGAAGAATCCACGAGAGCACGATCAAAGATAGACGAAGTCAGGCGTAAGCGGAGACACAGTGAGAGACGAACGATTTCGACGATATACCGACAGTAAGCTGCGGACTGCCGCGAAACGTGAAACGTACGAAACAAGTGTGAAACGGTACGCAAAATAGAGAGAGGGAGAAAAAAAAAAGATATCGAGAAAGCCCCGAAAAAAAGACCGGCTGCTGTGTGCGTGACCGTGCCCCACAGAGCTCTGACAGCTCCACGGCGAGTGGCCTCGCTTAAGTCTCGGCTGACCCCCACTTGCTCGACCGAGGGCGACGCTGATTGGTCGACGCCACCGGCTACACCGGCAATCGGCACTCCGATCAAGCTTTCGGAAAATTTCCCCCGATATATCGTCCGGACGAGCCCAACCCCCACGAGTGTACCGGATCGGGGACCCACTACGTGGGGAGGAAAGTGGGATTCGTTGGTCACTCTCGAGGAAGGGAGAGACACTTCCGAACGGCTGACGCTTCACTCGGGGGCTTCGGCATAACATTTTCTCGACCGATTGGACGAGACCCGACGACCGACCAAGGGGGCGAGATAATTCACCGCACGAACCGAGGGGGATTCGTCGCGCGAAAACTTCAACAGGGCGCCTCGGTCGATTTTCCTCCAACGGAGCACCGAGAACTGCGTCACACGCGAGAAACTGCTCCGTTGTATTCGTCGCTCTTGCACGCACGCGGATCTCTACGTCTCTGATTCACCGGCGTTTCATTACGAAATTGGAATTTCGAGGTAGTGAATGAACGATCGACTACATGACGTTTATCTTTCGGGTAGTGCAGCCGCGTTTACGTCTCGTTCCACTTGCTTGCACCGTGGTGGTCTTTAGCTCGCCGTTGCGCGGCTGGCTCGCAATCGACGGGGCAAAAAGTTCGCGCGAACGTTGGCAAAGTATGCGACCACGTTTCCCGGATGGAAAACTGAATCGCTGGAACGTTCGGCCTGACGAATTTTCCACCGAGGGGGGAGACATCGAGACGTACGACGACGTGGCGATTTCTGCAGCACGGTGAATTCATTGACCTCGTGTAAAATCGATTCGGTCGTTATCGGGCGGCACGGTGCGCGCAGCGAACAAGACGTACGTTATCAGAACGTACTTGATAATCTCCCCTCCCCTCCCCTCCCCGTTGTCGTTTTTCTTTCTCATAAAATCGCTTTTACTCGCTTATCGTTCGAAAAGAAGATGATCGTAGACAGTGTTGTGTCTCGGTTGTGCGAGTTTTGTAATCTCAAAAAGCGTTATTCAAAAGCTGATTCGTTGCGACGAATCTCAGAAATGGCAAAACGATAACGTTCTGAAACTGACTTGACCGAACGTATTCAGAGATGTATCAGCGTTGGTAACGCATACGCTACGAAAATAAACTCGAGCGTGCATTAAATCATCGCGAGCGCCGGTTCGTGCCAAGCACGGCCTCTTCCTACGTTCGTCCTACGAACTGGAATTCGTAGACTTCCCTTCGTTCCAGCCCTAATGCTCTCGATAAGGAAGCTCGTTAGCTAATAGGCTGTACGTCTCGGATCGGTCGAACCAGACGCTTACGTAACCGGACGGAAATGTCAAAAAATCGGTAGACCTCGTCAACCCTGTCACCAATACTGGATACGTTCGTATCTGGTTGAATTAAATACCACTGGTCGCTAACGAAGAGGAGACCAAACGTCTCGGCAAACGTTTCACACCTGCGTGAAGTACGAAACCTTTACGAACTAACCCTTCATTCTAAATCCCCGTCGAACACTGTGTCGACGTTAAAAAGTCGTAAACGCATCATCTCGAAGGGATTTTTCTTCGCGTTGTTGTCGTCTCTTTCTTTCTCTCTCCCCCTCTTCTCCCCATCCACTCTCTTTCTCTATTCTTCTCTATACTTGGTTTTACCATGTTCCAAGCGTGCTATTCGAACACGTAGAGAAGGATCGAGGCTTACGAACGGCCAAAGCGTTTATTGCGCGTCGCAGCTATTCTTAAGTGCCGGTGCGGATTAAGGGTGTGGCCCCACCGCAGTTACCGTTCTGGCCCCATTAAGACAACAGGCCATACCGTGGCTCCTCGTTTGCACAGGAGACAATGACCGGTGGCCCCAGACGGTTCACCTCCGCCAAGTTCCACCTCCTGCGCACCCATATCGGATCAACAATTGCCCCTGATCTCGTCGTACGCGAGGTCCTTCCGCAGGCTATCGTACAATCCGAAGATTCTACCGTTGGATCGTTCGATAAAGTTGCGCTGTTTCTCGTGACTTCCCAGAGCTGCCGCTGATCGCAGGTACTCGCAAAGATTCGCGAATCTGCTTCCAATAGCGGCTGATTTCCATTCCATTTCGTTGTGCACGAAAACGTTCCTCTATTCTATCTCTATTCGTTGGCGTAGACGTGCAAAGCGTGCAAAAGGAGAATCAGAACGTAACAGCCGAACGTTGTTCATTTACACGATGGGGGCTGGTAAAAAGACTCCCCGTCGTAAGTCACTTCCGCTTTAACCCCTTCGCTTCGAGAGGTAAGTTTCGTTTCCAATCCGGTAGGGACGTCGATTTGACTCGGTAGACCTAGCCCGCGGATTCCTGGTCCAGTCAATTTTACGAGCCGCGAGAAACTTTTCGTCGTCGAAAGAAGAAGAAGCCGAGGAAGAAGCAGAGGAGGTGGAACGAGAAGAAGAAGAAGGAGCAACGAGACGACCCTAACGGACTCGGGAACAAGAAGAGGACGGGGCGCAAGCGTCGACGGAGCGAGAAGGAAAAAGAGACGGGACCGGTGGCGGAGGACGGGGACGTTGGTACACGCCGGCATCTGATCGGCCGATACAAATAAAGCACAGTACTCTGCCATCGGTCGTGTAGATATACCGCGAGAACGTGCAGTTTGTAGTTTGTCGCCCGTCGTCGCTCGCGGCTACGACTTCGTGTTACTGGGATAAAAGGTGAACGACTCGCTGGTACTCGCTTTGCTCGTCCCACCAGCAGCATCCCGCTCGACGTTTGGAGGGGTAGCGTCCTTCTACGAAGTCTAACTGAGAGATACGCCGGGACAGAGGGAGAAGGAGACAACTGTCGATGGTCCGGTGGGAAGAGGAGAGAGAGAGAGAGAGAGAGAGAGAGAGAGAGCAGCAGCAGAGTTAAAGAGGAGCAGAGGAAGAAACAGAACACAGAAGATGAGAGAGAGAGAGAGACAGATAGACAGTAGCGGAGGGGGGGGGGAGGAGGTAGAGGGAAAGCATAAATTACTTGATCATCCTCAAGGTTCGATTCACCGACTGCGTGCATCTTCTCCGTTGCGCCGGCTGTCATTAACGCAATTTTTGCGCGGAAATGTAAATCTGTTCGATGCCGCGAACGGACTCGGCTTGGCCTCGCGTGGGCGTAATTGATCCGTCTAGCGATAATAACGACAAACACGAGCACTGCCGGTAGGCTAAGCGCGATTTAATGGATCATCCATGGAAGAAACGGTTTCGAAACTCGTCAGGCATCACGGAGGATGACCAGCTTCTCGAACGACCTTCGCGAACACCGTGTGGCGATTTAATACAATCCAATTCAATAATTGAGCCCATGGTTTCCCGCGGTAATGAACGTTGAAGGATATTTACGCGTTTACTACCGTTTGAACGCAAACGGGAGCACGTGGTGCTTGCGAATGCGAGGTTCTACCGCGCGATTCCTCAATGGCGACGAACGAGCAGCTTACACTTTGATTCCTGCAATAAGTTCATACGAAAGTAAACTTATTGGTCCTTAAATTTAAAAAAAGGGCGATTATTTCAAATAAATTTTGAAATAATTTGAAGACGCACTTTCGATCGAACTTTGGTCACTCGTTCGTGGACGCGCGTAGTTACGTATCTGATGAGCTTACCAGTAAGAATTAGTTTAGGTTGAAATCTCGATCCGTGGGCGTTTTAAGGGCGTACGAACATCATTATATAATTCCGGTGGACGGCTGGCAGGTTACAAATCTCCATTTTATAGCCTGTGCAGCGGCCAGTGTCGAAACTCGATTCGACCGCATAGTTCGGCGATCAACGACGCTCTTCGATCCACGATCAAGGCGACGACGGCGTCCTTTGCAGCTATTCAGATATATCTACTTCTCTTCTTCACGCTGCGCGTCAATGCCGTATAACCATACTACACGACCGATTGTGCAAGAAACGAATAGCCTACCTACTTACTCACGCCGTTTGCGCAATAGCCAGTTTCGAAAAGACATGGAGCGTCTCGTTCGAGAATGCATCGTTCCGTGCAACGATAGATAGAGAGAGAGAGAGAGAGAGAGAGGGAGAGAGACTATTCACGTCCTATTCACGTGGTTGGTTGGTCGACGATTAATTAAGCTGCTCGATTGGGAGACCACGAAACGATACGATGAAGAAGAGGTTTTAAAAAGCACGATTGATTGCTCGAGGCCGGAAGGGCCTTTTAGCCGGGACTTCGCTCCACATTGTTGATGAGAAGCGCCTTTAATTACCGCCGACTTCCTACTCTAAGCTGCCCCCTTTGCGCGCCTGGACCGAACTCGTTTCCACAGGCCATAAGCCTTAGCACGAGTGACGCACAGGTCCATTAGGCGGCTAATGACGGAACTAAACGCTCAACATTCGTGGCTAATTTTCGGACGCTTGCAACGTCGCGATTTATATCTATGCGTGCCATTTTTCGAGATCATTGTCCGATCAGCATCAGCCATTATCTACTTACCTGTGCGATATTTTATCTTCGTTTTATGTCGTGCTGTAGGCGAGCAACATGATATCGTTGCCATTTTGCAGCTGTGGCAATATTGTATATATCAGCAGTTTTGCGTTTTTAACAATACCGTGCAACATGATGATCTCGATATTGGAAATATAACACTCGCTGCAGACGTACGATTTGAATCCTTGATGATTTCGCAATGGTTGATTCTGCATTTTTGACGATACGTGCAAACGATTTGTAACGATTCTGCTACTGCGAATACAAGACGTAATGCGATGTCCGACTGTCATTTCGTAACGTTAGCATCGTGCGGTTCCAGCAATTTCATAGGTATTCCTAATAAGGTGGCAAACTGTGCGACACTCATTGGAAATATCGCAGATCGTTGCAACTTTGTAACAACAAAAATACGGTCCAATTTGGTATCCAAAATTACCGCTACAAAATTTCCTTTTCTCACGTGACACGTGACACGTGTCTTAGCCGTAATCCTGGCGATCCTTCGTATAATGGAAAACTCGCGCGTCATAGTGGTCTCGATCAGAGGGAAGCTTTACGATGGCAGCAGGGACTCGTGATGACGCACGCGGTGTCGTCGTGCGAGGAAAAAAAACGAGTAGATGAGGAGAGGGGAGAAAGTAACGAAAGACGGGAAGGAAACAACGATGAAGAAGAAGAAGAAGAAGAAACGACAAGGCGATCTTAATCGCGCGGCGCGGACGTGATCCTAGGTCGTCGAAGGACTCGGAAGTTGGGACGCGCGCGCGCGGAGCCCTGTGACTCGGTTTGCTCCACTAGCGGCTGGGAAAAAGTGAAAGACGCTACGGGAGGAGGATGCGAAAGAAAGAGAACGAGGGGTGGGGAACGTGGAGAAGAGACGAGGATCGTTGGTGAAGCAGAGAGGAAATGAGGAAGTGGAGACGGACGCGGAGAGGATGACGTCGGTGGAAAGGTGCGAAGGCGAGGGAGGACAGGAGGAAATGAACCGAACCGATAAGAGGAACTGGAATGGAAGGTTCGGTCGAAAGAGGAAACGAAGAGAGACAGAGGAAAGCGTGGACGAGGGGGAGCGTGCAGGAGGATCGTGGAAGATCGAGCGAGAGACAGATGGTTAGGAGGAAGAGAAGGAGAGTCACTCGCTCGAGTTGTCGAGGCGATTGTGCCGATGTGCGTGGCAAAGTTTTGCGCCGAGCTCTCCCTGACCTAACCACTTCGTCTCTCTCGGCTCGTCTGTCGAGCGTGTCACCGACAATGTCTCAAGTATAAAAAATCCTTGCTCCAACTACCCCGATCCCGCGATCTGCACCTAGACAACGCTTTTTCTTTTTTCTTATCGCGAGTTAATTACAGTCTGCCAAGATTGTAAGAATCTGGTGGTAAACACTAATACGTCTCTCTGTGTTTGAGATAACATTTCGAAATGTTGGGATTTTGAAATTTAATTACGTGGCTGTAGCGAGTCGAGGAGAGGATCGATTAAGTGTATATAAACAACCATAATGGGGAAAGATGCGCTTTAGAAGGGCTGGATTGCCGCCTGGGTTGGAACTCCCGCGAGAGTAGCCGCTTTCAGCAAGACGCAGCAAGCGCAGCCTCTAGGTCGGCCGTTCACCCTGTCCCGAGAGCCGAGACTCGCGACCGGCAATGCTGAAACTCGATCGAATTTCGCTGTTGGCTGCGAGCAGCCACGAATCGCCACGGCTGTTCACCGGGAAATACGCTTCCGGGAAAGCGGTCGGGGAAAAAAAGGACGAGCTCTCAAGCGGTGGAGGAAAGGAGAACACGAACGCGCGGACGTTCGACGGGAACGCGGTGGAATCGAGCCGGCTGCGTCGTCGATCGAATTCCACTGAATCGTGTCGGTTCGACGCGCGGAGCGTTGCTTTTTATCCTGGCGCTCTCGTCGTCGATCGATTCGTCCGGTAATGAAGATCGTCGAGTCGAAACTCTCTCGCGGAGGGCGGACGCTTCGTCGTAGGTAAGGCAGGAACGTCTCTTTGGAATTCTTTGGCCGCAGAAAGATTCGCGATCGATAGGCTTGCGGATAAACGTGATTTGTCGCCCTTGTCGAATGCAATGAAAATCAAAATTGGTATTTTCGTTTTTTGATTGGAATTTCATCCTTTTCAAAAATCTTCGTTCTTGGCGAAATCTGGAATTTGTTTCTTCTGTAAATGCGTAGAGCGAAATCTTCGGTTACGTGTTCAACGACTATAAACATTCCTGTCGTCCATCGCGCATTGCGAATCACATGAAAATTTCGTGCGGTGGTTGGATCGAACGCTTTCGCGAAAACGCTCGATGCTCGTGGACATTGAGACAAACGGGACGGTGGATGATCGAAGCTACTATAATTTCTTTGTCCTCGGCAACGATGTCTGGTATAATTGATTCCTCAATGCCCCATCGGACGTGCTCCAGGCGGTATTTACCGGCCACGATTCTCCGTCGATTCGTCACAGTTCTCTACTTCCTGTTTCGTAGCTTCTTCCGCGAGACAACTAAACGATAAACGTGTCTGTCTATCGTGCCGTCTGAATTATCCTACGATGAGTTACATCTTCGGTGATTGTTCACGAAACCGAGGCGAAATAAGCGAGGAAAAAGGGTATCGAATAAAGCGAAGAAACTCGTCCAGATTCAACACGGGCTGACCCGCTTGCTGTTAATCGAGGCCCCAGCAGCCCGATACTCTTTTTCAAGGTAAAAAACCGTGCTGACCGTGTGATACCTTCCCCTCCCACCCCACGCCCGCACCCCTCCCACCCTCGGGCGGTCCTCCGCCCCCGTGCCCCGCTGTCGATCGACCGGAGCCCGTTTCTTGCGAATCGATTCAGCTGGATCAGTGACCTGAAGTCGGGGCGCCATGCCCCGTGTTCCATCGATACGGGCTCACGAATTATCACCCGTCCTTTCGTGTTCCTGTTTATCTTCCTTGCTCCTCTTAACATTACGCCTTGTCTTCCTCTTCGTCTTCTTCTTCTTCTTCTTCTTCTTCTTCTTCTTTTTTCACTCTCAGCTGTTCTCTCGCCTAGCGACCGTCTCTAGGCGCTGCGAAGCTCCTCCGCTGGTAGCCCGAGAGGGGACGAGAGTACCTGGCGCGGTTAGGCCGCCGATTCACCAATTCGGGATTCTACGGCCGGGAGCGCGTTGAGTAGGGAACTGGTGAATAAGTGACGATAAGTAGGTAGATGGGTAGGTAGGCAGAATGGATAGGTTGGTTGGCTAGTCGGCTCGTTATGTTAGGTGCGTTGACCCGCCTGGCGTGTTCGCTGTTCAGCTAGAGACAGATAGAGAGGCAGGCGGCGGGGAGAGCGGTGAAAGAACGAGACGAGCGGATCCTCGAATAAACGATAGAATGAGATAGTATGATCGGGAATCGTGCGAGTACGGGGGGAGGGGGGACAGGCCCTTGGCCAGGCGGACGAAGGGGAAGGGTTGTCAACACGTCAAGTCCGCGATTCTCCTTCCGCGGCTGATCGCTCGAGCCCGAAAACCGAACAAAGAACGTTGAACTCCACCGCCTTTCGACTGGCGTTTACACGCTCGAACCAACTCTCCGGGGGATACGGTCATCGTGTCACGATCGAGGCCACCGTTCGATGCGAACGGCATGCGTCTCGCTCACCGATCGTTTCCTCGACGCGATTTATCGGTCCACATCGAATGCTCTTCGTCTCTTGTCAGATCTTCATAAAGATACATTATGTATAAAATATAATATTACACATATTGCAATTATACATATCACAGTGAGACTGTATATGTACGTAAAGGTGTGAGTAAATGCCGTGCAATTATTCTGGGGGGAACTTTTTCACGTCGAACAGGAAGCCAGAGTTTCCGTCGATTTCGTGAAAATATATATCCCGGAATTGAAAGAGGCCCCCGAAAGGAACATCCGGCGATCGATTTTTTAACACCTTCGACGCGCTCTCTCTTTCCGCCTGTCACGATTCTGTTTTACTTTCCCCGCGCGCGAAAAAAGAAAAGAGAAAGAAGCGAAAGAAAGAGACGGAATAGAAGGAGAGGCGGCTTCCTCGTCGGGGGAAAGTGAAATCGGCCGACTGCACGGTTGCACGCGTGTTCACCTTGTTCACTGCTGCTACCTGTCGCGTATATCAGCCCCGGCCAATGCTACCATTAATAATGCAGCTCGCTAATTTACCTGCGTCGCCGATGGAGGCAGGAAAGGTCAGAGAAAGCGCGTGTTCGCGAGAAAACGCGCGCCCGCGAGCACTTTCCAAAGTGTCGAGAAAAATCGAAGAACGCGACGGACGGTATGTTGATTGTGGTTGCATTGGGAGGTTGGCAAAGTATCTCGAAGTATAAATATAGAAACGTGTTTTTCGTTCGATTGCATTGTAAAGTAGACGCGACGTGATGGGAACGTTTCGAAGTAGATATCATGTTTTACGTTCAAAAAATTACTTTATTCCGTCATTTCATTACCGATTTAACCATCGCCGACTCACCAAACAAGTGTTACGTGACGCCCGTCACATCCATCGCGTATCCTCCGTAAAGGCATCTTCTTGTTCGTGTCCGTACCATTTATCTCCTCGTCGGACAACCTTACCGTTTACAGGGTATACAAAATTAACAACATCGACCATTTGAAGAAACAACAATATGGAGTCGACAGGAGAGTAATCAACGTAATTGGACCACCCAGGAATTCTGAACGAACATTTCTCATGAACGTTCTTCCTTTCACGAGTAAAACAAAACTTCCTGATAGAAATGATTGTCCTAGTAAAAACGAGGACCAGAATTCAACTAACTGCAAGTTAAAATTTCTTAGTCAATTTACATTGTCGAATTTCATTCAATGCACAGTGTCGTTACGAGAAGACATTTCAAGCGCTTGTTGAGTTTTTCCCATTCAGATCCTATTTTATTTGTCTCCTGTGGGTGTAACATCATCTTACGCATTATCGTTCCGTCAATGATTTGAAATCGCTCAATCATTTTTTTCTTTTTTTTTTTTTCAGTATTAATCACCTTGTCACACATATTCCACACTTTGCGAAAAGTAAATCGACATTCGGAGGAAGTAGGAAATGGGTAAGGAGAAGTCTCTGAATCGAATCATAAAGCGGCGGCACAGGATGTCAAAGAGCATCACCCCTCACCGGGCCGGTGTGTGCGAACGCTCGTCACGCACGCAGAACTGTTGTGCAGAATTTAGCGCGCATTTGCATCCCGGGAGGGCGTGTGTGCGGCGTGTGTGCACGTGTGCAGACGTGGCTGGTCGCGTGCATCGACGCGCGAATCGCGGCGCGCTGTGTGTGCGTGCACCCGGCTCGATCGGCTCGAACGCGTGATCGGCACGCGAGTCGAATCTCGATCGGTCGGTGCGCGTGCGCTTCGCTACGCGACCGGACAGCCGGTCTGCGATGCGACCACGAAACAGGGTCGAACGATCCGCACCGCTAACGATCGGCCATTACACGAGAGTGAAAGAATGGACGAGTCCGCTTTGCCTGGCAGCGCGCGATCCGCATGGAATCGGGGTCATTAGCGACGTTTGTGCCACGATCCCGCGAATTTCTGCGGTCCTGCGCGTGGTGCCGGTAGATATTAATTAGAGATTAACTCTGCACGAGCATGTTCGTGTGATTGGTGATGATAGCTGTGGGTGCATGATCGTTATCGATCGTTGGGTGTTAAACGCGCCCGCGGGCACGTAGCTTCTTTTCGTAATAAATATTGGGAATGATTACAGTCATTCGCGCTGCTCATTGAATTACACATATAAAGCGTGATTTAACGCTTCGTGTAATGACTAGTTTGAGATAGGGATGTTTATACAGATTACTGAAACTGCAGAAATTTTTTTCGTATCTAACGTACATAATTATCTCGTAATGTAAGTATACTTATCTTGCGCAAAAAATATAGAAATTTGTAAATATAGATAGTCTAGTGATATTTAAAGAAATATCGTGATGATTGTTTTCATATATTATTTATATCTCGTATCTCTGTAAATACCAAATGCATAAATGTCAGCAAGTCGGAGGCCGCTTTGTCCGAAAATTTACAATCAAAATATCGGGAGTGGAAATTTTATGCAAGAATGTTGGTTGGTTAGTTTCAACGCTATTGTCTCGCGTGCAACTGTGTGCTCTGTGCAAGCTACTTTGAAATTTCTACCTGCATATGTAACGAGGCTTGACCTGTAACAAGGTTTCTACGTACATGTACAATGTTTTACCCTATTTTTATTGGTATCTTGGGTGGAATGGGACAGTGTACACACGTGCAACACTGCAATCACGAAACGTACATAATAGACAACGCACACGTGCTTATATAACGTCTCAATACGAATTTTTATGCCTTTTCCAGGCCCTTTCCATTCATTGATCAAACATTTTCTTTTTTCGTATCGATTCTTCGCTGGTGAGTTCTAAGTTCTTGAAAATTCTTCAAACCCTGCTTTCATCCCCTTCCTCTTTCGTTAAAGACAGAGTGTAGGGGATGCTCTCGACTGGGAGGAAAATTCAAATTTCCTACCGCGCAGCATCGCGGTTAAAGCTCGACTCGCTGCTGCGAGGGTGGATCAACAAAGGAAGGCGCTGCTCGGACTCGGAGGCAAAAGAAAGTGCTTTGGTTTCTGGCGAGCGTGGTGAGAAAGAAAAATGAACGTCGCGAAACAGAGGTGCGGAAGGAGATCGCCGTCCAGTCTAGCGAAACTGGCACAGTGTCAAGGTGCCTCGCGGGCACATTTGCTTCAGCAGGCCGCTGAAGAGGGGCGTGCAGAACGCGGAAGGAGTGGGAGATGCATCGTGGTCACCCTTCCACCTTCGTCGTTTCACCACCACCGAGCGTGAACGGTGAGCAGAGAGCCGGTCGAAGCGAACGAATCGCGAGGCGGACTTTCACGGGGCTTTCTTTCTTCTTTCACGGCCGACTTGCCACTTGCCCGTGTGTGCCACTATTTCGCTTTAAACACGGCCGAGATATCGCCGCGTCGTTTGGCCACACCACGTCGACTAGCATCCGGGGTGAAAGGCAAAACGAGGCACGCGAGACGAGAGTCGATTTTCCATGGAAATGAAAAGCATGGCGACGCCTTTCACCAATATGCCCGGCTCTCTTCCTTGCACGCTGCACTTTCTTACTTTCGTTTTGTAATACTTGCGTCCACGTATACGGAGCTGACGTGGCTTGGATTTCTCGACGTACTATGTCCGAGATACGAACACCATATTCCCTGTAATACGAAACATCGGACGAAACAATTTATTGAGAATAGTTCGCGATAGAAAAGAGGAAATATGACGGGACGAAGTTCAAAAGACAAGAGGACGTTACACCGCGAAGATGACTAAGTTACGTCAATTACCGCGGCGAAACTGCTGAAAAAATTCATATCCAAACATACCGATGGATACCGAGCGTGGTTCGTAACGCAGTCACGTAACGTCCTCGAAAATTGAATTCTTCCGTGTACCATCGCTGAAGCATCCCGGACGCCGTTCCCGGTATGTCATTCATAAAGAAATTACACCATCTTGTTACTCAACGATTATTTATAGCAAACGAGGCGGGTGTGGACGGAACGTTTGGCCATTGCTTTGCCTCTTCGGGACCTAGTTTCGAACGTATAAATTTCCTACGACATCTCGTCTTTGTCGAATGCGAACATCATCTATTCCAAGGGAAGGACACGAAGAATACCTCTGTGAAAAACGAACGAAACAACAGTGACATGAACGCCTACATCGTCTTCGAAGATCGAACGTCGAAAAGTGCAAAGAGAGCGGCACCTGGAGAGGACGCAAGCGAGAACACTCCGGTGAGACACTCCGCGATTCCGTGGTACCACGAAATGATATTCAATCGTGTGTTTCGACAGGCCTGGTGTCGTTAACCTCTCGTTCGGTTCGTTTCCCGCTAGCGGGGGAACAATTGTCCGATCTAGGACTAGCCGGTCGCCACTTGGACGCCCACTCGTCCAGGTCTATTTCAAGTCGGCGAGTGTGTCCCGTAGGTTGCGAATTGGGCGTTGTCCTCCGCCTGCTTCCTCCTGGCGTCTCAAGCTCGGGCGACGAGCTCGCGTGTGGAATGCCACGTGGGATTCACGGACTTCCACGAGAAAATCTTTTTTCCCTCCCACCTTTCTGGTCGGGTTTCGATGGGTCTGCCGCTTCGAGCGCCGAAACGAGCGCCTTCCCCGGTGGAGAAGGGCGCGCTCGGAGGAGCGGGGCGGCGGTATGCATAGAGGATCGGGAGGGAACGGACACGGTCGCGAGCAACTGGGTGTGTGCACTCTGAAAATCCAAGGGATCCACGTGGATGGCCCAAATGTTCGGCCAAGAGTGTTGCAATCTTGCGCTCCGGCCCCGTTTCTTTCTATGCTCTTCCCGATCCCCTCGAGCTCTCCGCCACTCCTCTCCGACCGTCCACGATATATCATCGCGTGATTTCTCACGGTGAACGAGGAACGACCCGTGGGTGGATGGTGGATCGTTTTTAGCTATTCGACCATTGACTGGGCATTGTCGTAACTGCGACGCGTGAACCACGCGTCTAACCAGGAATATACATATATGTGGATACACGCGGAAAGGAGCGAGCGAAAACGAGACGAAGAGGAGTAAGAGAAACGGTGTAAAGTTAATTAAAGACGTGGCTGAGAATTGGGAAGCGACAATGTCAAGAGCAAGAGGTTTTGTAACCTTCTTGCGCGCGTAGAACAATGCATCGCGTGCAATGGCGCGTTTCGTAATCGTATCGGCGTGGCGTGGCGTGGCGTGGCGTGGCGCGGCGCGCGGTAGGTCCGAAAACAGTTTCAAGGCGTAAATTTGCGGCCTCGTTTACCCGACAGGACGGTAGTTTGCAGGGTGGTTAAAGGCGAGCCAGCGTGTTGTAGAAACGTCACGCAAGACGAGCTCAGCTATCCGCGGTAACGTGCAGTAACTCGCAGCTCTGATCTATGGTGTCAGGGTCCGCGGCTACCACGGCTGATCGCTCTATTATCGAGCTTACGGACCGATCGTTCAACCGACCGGCCTACTTTCTTGAAAATCGTAACTCCGCCGAGATATCGTACACCGTTAGCCGGGACGTGCGCCGCCTCATCCGGATATTTGCTCGACGACTTTTGAACCTAGCCTATATTTCTCCGCCTTTCGAGTTATTTTCTCTTTGTATCGGCGGCAAATGTTTAGACTTCCGTGTTTATTCTTGTGATCGTACGATGGGAATTTAATACTTGAGAATCAAAGTGCATAAACTCGCAAGAGTCTGTTCTAGTCATAGCCCGCATGTACAAATTATACGTAACACGTATCCATTTTACGTCGTCGAGTCAAAAAGCAGCTCCGTCGGTGGAAAAAGATTAATCGTCAAGGTTCAAATAGTTCGATAGTAATCCAGCTCAGTCGCATCGTCGAAGGATATACCTAAATAAATCCAAAAGGACGAATCGTTTAAGCGCCAGAGGCCCTGCCACCCCTGAGACGTCATCGATCACGGAGGAGGGATCGAGTCGGCAGGGCATGGCTCGGTATCGATCAACCGAAAGCGGCAAAATAGCCTCGAAGGAAGACAGAGAGTAGATCTGTTGCGATAACAGCGGACGCAACGATGTTTCACAGATACGTATGCAAATGGCGCGAGCGAGTTGACCGAGTGAGAGAATAGCGATGGGGTGAGCGGTGGTGGTGATGGTGGTGGTGGTGGCAGCGATGGAGCCGATGGAGCCGGTCGAATCTCGAGTAAAATCTCGCGGCGGATGAGGACGAGAAGGAGGCGAGCAACGGTAACCCATTGTATCGAACGGCCGGTTCCTTTACGACTGGTTTCTCACGATCGGTCAGTCGGCGGATAAGCCAGAGGCGAGCAAACGGGGCCTGTCGCGAGGATGTACCCCCGGTGCGTGCAACTGGGTTTACAGCCGGATGCAGGCGGCGAGGTCGCGGCCACACACAAGCGTTACACGGTACGAGGGAACGCTACACGCGGCGAGTGTAGTCGAAGCAGACTCGGAGCGGAGCGGTGTCGGGACAGGGCAAGAGAGTACCAGGCGAAGCCGGATTTCTTTTCTCGTTGCCGGAGCCGCTTGCTCGGGCGCTCGCACACGGCAACGACTAACTGTATTTTGACTTTGTGGCCTGAATTGCGGTAACACGGTAACTGGCTCCACCGCGCGCGACACCCTGAAGTAACGGGCCATATTTCGAAGAGCCACGGCTCTTCAGGCGTTTACGTAGCGTATGAGCTACCTACGTAAAAGGCACTCTCACGCGCTGACTCCGTGTCGACGTGCGTGTACACAGACGCGCTCGGCCACCAGTCGGCCGCCAAATGCCACCGATACGCCGCCAACTGTATGGAAGCAAGCACGATGGACAGATGGCCCGATACCAGCGTGCAGGAGCAACGAGGAAAAAGCGCTCGACGGAACGCCGTACCACGCCGCGCTGCTATCGTTGAGAACGTGAAGAGAGACGGAGGCGAGCGTGCTCGAGCGCAGGTAGGATCAAGAGCGGTGGCGGTTTGTCAGCGTGTGCGCTCGGCTCGCGAGCTCCAACGCGAGCTCGCCTGTATACACGCTTGTTGTTGCGACGTGAGTGTAGGTACAGTTAGGTGGAAGGTGGCCACCGGCTCGACTCTGTAGGTCGGAGCCGCGGGACTCGCGGACCGACTCTGTGTATCCTTCGCATCCGGGGGATCGTCTTCGAGACGACAGCAGGACCTTGGGCCTTAACCCACTCTTGCTGGGAAAGGGACTAGCTACGTAAACGCTTCCTCGCGTCTTCTTTCCGTGGGGTGTCTCTTCCGCGTTCACCTATCTCGTCGAGACGACCGATCGCTGTCTTCGCGGAATTCCGCTGCGTGTTTCCCCGTCGATCTCGATCGCCAGATGCGTTTAACGACGCGTCGTAACTACAAACTAATTTAATCGTAAACTAACGCGTCGTAACTCTAATTTCGTTCGTTTCATCAGCTAACAACTATTTGAAACTACTCAAAGTAGAATTTCTGAATTCTCTGGCTAGATACGTCGGTTGCTCGACATTCAAAAAAGTCGTTTAACTGGCAAATGTCAATCGACGAATTGAAAATGGAGTCGTCTTTCGATCTTTGTCAGTGGGATCTCTTGAAGCGACGATCGACGTTACCTGCCTCGTGAGGAATCCACCGCCGAAGGATCACGTGCCACGGCACGCGACACTCGGTTTCCGAGATCCTCAAAGCACGGTGCAGGATCAGGAAGCGTAACCAAGACAGCCGTCCCGGACTCGTCCCTACTGTTCTCGTCGTTCTCACCCCTTTCTTTCCGAGCGTCTTCCTGGGTGGAAAGAAAGGTGCAGCAGCTGTTTCTGCCGCTTTCTCGAGAACCCTTTCTGCAGAAGGCAGAGGAGGTTCTTCCGGGATCCTGTGTATCCCGTATCGCATCGAACTGGTTCTTCTCGGTCGAGGGGAAAAGGTGGCCGCGTGTCAGCGAAGGGTGTGGATGAAAGTGAAGGAAAAGGAAAAGATGGCAGGAAGGGTAGGGAGGGGGGGGAGGGGGGGGGGAAGCCTTTGTCGTCCATATGGCGCTCCACGATCGTCCGCGCAGTCCGCGGGATCGTTTTCTTCCTGGAAACGTTCAAATTTGATCTACGGGATCGATAGCTTCCTCGACGAGAGACCCGGAAGTCGCTGGCTCCTCGGCCCACGCGACGCAAAGACCTCTGCCGCCACGAGGACGCGAGACCAACGTACCTCAAGGCGGAATAATTATCAGTGATATTCGATCGACGTTCCTTTCATCGACTCCAGTTGCCGTGCTTGACTGGAGAGGAACGTCTGTCTATTTCTTCTGCAGAATCACGACGGACGAATAGAGCAACGTGATTTTCTGTTGTACGGTCTAATAGAAAAGTTCAAGGAAGCTCTTGACAGCTTACAATGCTGCTCGTGATGGAAGCTTATCGATCACGATTTCATTTCCATACTCGCAGCCTGTTGCTCGTACGCAGTCTGTTACCAGTTCCCTTTCAACCTTTCACGATCTTTGTACATACTTTGTACTTTAAAAATGCGTTTCTTTCGACGGTCCACCCCCGTGGATTCGTTGACCAAACAATGAATTTCTCGATCGACGTCCAGCCGATTCTTCGGGAAGAAGAATCGGCATGCAGATGTCCGGCGGTCAACGCTGCGGCGACAGTGGAAAAACGGTCAGCCGGTTCTGCCGGGAAAAATGTCTTTTTAATTGGCAATTAGCCGCGTCATGGACCCTTTCGCATCTGTCACACGGCCACGGGTGATCTTTCAACGACGGACGCCTTTAGCCGCCCTCGAGTATCCTACGAGACCCCTGAATGGATCGGTTAACTAAAAAGCCGCCACAGAATGACGGTACATTCTTCCTTAATCCCTGGGACACGCGTTTCCTGCGTTTCTCGAAGAGTGGCCACGCGAGTGTGGCGAAAAAGGAAGAAAGGCCACGCGGCACGAAGTGGACGATGGCCCACTGGACATTTTTCATACCCTAATTTGACAGACGGGCGTGTGGCCATCGTGCCTCTTGCCATTCTAACAACATAGTACCGCAAAGAGAGGGCCCGATAGCCATAGGAGGGCATTGAAGAGCGTTGGCTTGTCAATCGTCGTGTTTTACACGCGACTGCTCCATTTTATTCTTGGTCGCTTTCAGAGAGAGAACGTTAAACTTTCGGCCACTCTCCATTGCCTTCCAAATTGTTGTCGTTAAATTTAACGAAGAATTTTTACTGGGTGAAATTTCGATTCTGTTTTGTTTCAGCCAAGTATTTGCTTAACCGATCTAAACGGAAAACCGACGTAGGCCAAGGGTAGTTTATGACCGGGTTACTTGAGGCGCGATGGGATAATACTGTCTCAGGAATATGTAGCTGAAGGATAAAAGAGAGAAAGAGGGAGTAAGAGAAAAAAATGGCGACGACAATGAGTGGAAAATCATAAAATGTAGACTTGGCCATCGTGAAGAGAATGGTAGGCGGAGTACAGGATCAATGTTGAAGAGCATAGTGTCTAGCGTAGTTTAGTGTACTTTAACATAAATCAGTGTAGTTTATCTTTAGCTCAAACCTAGTCTAACAATAATGCAACTTTGTATCCATTGAAGCACATTTCGATTACTATTAACTCTTGATTTGCTTCCGAACTCACAACTCTAATTATATTTAGTGAGGTGAGTTAATAGATTTCAATTATAACGAACTTTGGACAAAATAGTACAGAAAATTAGGAAAGCTCGAATCGATGAGAGATTGATCTTCAGCTCAAAATCTAGAAGAAGGAAGCAACTCGATTTAATATCCAAGTCGAAAGTTTTGCGTTTACGTAAAGAAAGAAAGAAAAGAAGAAAAAAGAAAAGGGAAGAAAAGAAAAATGCAACGAAATGAAATGGTAGCAGAAGCTTCACGGCGCCCACGCGTCACGGCGAAGAAAAGACGCGTCCCGGAAAAGCGATATCTCCGAGGGAGCGATCGAGAAATATCGCCGAACGAACAATAGGAAGGAGCGCTGGTTAAGAAGCGATAACAGAATCGAGGCAGCATATCACGGACCTTGAATTGCGGCGGGCACACCTCCGCGTTGCCATTACGCGGCCACTTGGCACCGACCACTCGGTGTGTCTACCCGGCCCCGCATACATCGCCGTCTTTTTACCACCGTTGATCTATGCGTTCTACGATTACGCGACGTTCCTCTCATTCTCGAAACGTACGCTCGGCCGCGCGCGTTCCGGCTGTGAAAGAAAAGCAAGACGCACTACCAACCATTACCTACCTCTCTCTCTCTCTCTCTCTCTCTCTCTCTTTTCTAATACGACGCCGCCATTGTCGCGGTTCACTGATAAATCGATTGCCACGGTTAAGCTGCCGGTAGAAATTCCGCGCGTTATCGCTCTTTGCTCGTGCTCCTCGGTTGACGTTTCGGCGAAAGCAGGAAACGACCGTGGCGTTCCCCATTTTCCCCGTGAATTTTCACCGAGATTTTTATTCGATAATTTCTTAAGTTTATGCCCGTGTATTTTACAGCCACCGCGCGTAACACCGTCGGAAATCCACACCGAATGCTTCGCTCGGAAGGAATTTGGGGAACGCCGAGCAACGTTCAAGGTTCGGAATCGTAAAAGCCGTCAAGGTCCGAAATCTTCGTCGCTTCCTGAAACTCGAGGCACGAGTTGGAAAGCCCGTCGAGGCGGCACCGGCGGCGGTCATCGAATAAAATGCAACGCCGCACGTCGATTGCATCGTAGCGATCGCAGCCAATATAAACACACGGAGGCGACCACGGATGGCGAAGTCTAATTTCAAACACTTGCGCGACTCCGTCGAGGCGTCATGGGAATCGATAATACGAGGCGATGCCTATTGTCCTCTTCGTCCTTCTGTTCGCCAGTTGTCGTTGTCGTCGTCGTCGTTTCCTCCCCCCCTCGTCAGCGGTCTCGCTCGCTCCCACGCTGCCATCTCGCTCCTACTCGCTGGCTACTTTCTTTCTTCGGGCAGTGCCGATTCATTCGGACTGCCGATGATGTTTCGAGAACAGTTATGTGGGAGTCTGGGTCACGAGGCGTGGCTTCTATGAGGACAGCGTCCACTGTCCCATAGAACCACAATCCCATTGGCCAAGAAACACTCGCGAGCCACGACCGGAATAATTATGTAACCTGCGCTTCGCGGTACGCGAGCCGACGCGTTCGTGCTCGAGGGGGGTTGCAAACCACCGCGTCGCCAGCGGGCGAGAGAAAGACGGATGGAGCGGACAGCACCACGGGGAAGAGAGAAAGACGGAGAGGGCGGAACGGAGAGGAATGGAGAACGGAGAAGAGAGAGGGGGCACGGTGACCCCTGCACGCGAGAAAAATAGGTGCCGGTCTGCCCACGTGCGCCTCGTGTTTTTCCTCTTTTTCCTTTCTGCCTTGGCCTTTCTTCGTCTCGACTGTCTCCGCAGCCTCTTCGAATGGCAGTCCGTCAAGTGGCAAACGATCGAGGATGTGACCTCGACTAGGATGTCAGTCGCGCGACTGGCTATTTATTGTCCACCCGGTTTTATCCATTCGGATGGATTCGTGTCAGGGAAAAGGTTAATTGTGCCCAGTCACCAGCGAGATCGCGACGAGCTTTCGACGGCGAGCTGTTGTCTTCGCGCTCTTGAGGAATTAACCTTTAATGCTGGCTTTGGCGATGAATGCTTTCGTTGTGCCCATTTTTTTTTTCAAACTTAATTTTTTCTCAATGAATAAAACAATTCGAAGGTGTAGCAGCAGCAGCAGTAGTAGTAGTAGTAGTAGTAGTAGTAGTAGTAGTAGTAGTAGTAGTAGTAGTAGTAGTAGTAGTGGTAGTATGGTAATAGTCGATGATAACGCGTGTACTTCAAAATCGACGCCTCCTCGACAGAGGTTGCATACCATTGATAAACTTCCGCGGTGAGGATACAATGAATCGTATACGCGCTCGCTCGCTCGCTCGATACGAGATATTACATCTTTCTCCTTGCGTCAGACCGGCAAATTGATTCCACGTTTACGTTTTTCACGGCGAGGCACTCGGAAAGGCGGAGGGGGAGGGGGAGGTGGTGAAGCGAAGGTTCTTCCGTAGACGCCAGAACGAAATAAGTTTTGCGCGATTGTTATCCCTGATTATACCCACGCGATAGTTGCTGTATCAGGCGTAGATGTTACGTGGTCAGAAGAATTCTAATTACCATAGGTTTTCACGTGTACGCTGCCCGTTTCCGTGTTCCATTATTTTCACCGTGCCGGCGTGCCTTTTCTTTTCCGCTATCGAACGGCCGTTGTCGAACGGAGCTTCTCACGGTGTTCTCGCACTTTTTTCTCTCCACTTATTCGCGCTTCGCGTTCCTTCGCGAAAAATAATCGTTCTCTCGTTCTTCGACGTTCCCCGCTGTCTCGTAAAAGGAAAGGAGGAAAAGTACTCCGGCGGTTTCGTTTCGTTTCGTTTCGTTTCGTTTTCGTTGTTCGCAATACCGTCTCGGAGTATAACCAGTTCGGTAACCCAGTAACAAAAGAGGCTTCCAAACATTCCGCCGAAATTCTTCGAACACGGAAATTAGCACGGGCCGAAACGAAGAGATCACGGGGCAGCGACATTAACGAACCGTGTTCCCAATTATCACGGCCGCGCGAAACGAGGATTTTCGAGGCAAAGCCTAATGCCCCAGTAACGGTACGACGCTTCGCCGTTCACAGTGCCGGGAATTTGCAATTCAAATAATTAGCAAACTTGCCAGAAAAGAAAAAAAGAAATAACCGACTGTCCATCGATCTTTGAATGTATCCTTTTCTTCTGTATTTTCGCGTGATTACGTTGTACGTGTTCGTGTTTTGTTTGGTCATCCAGATGGACGGATGGTACGTGTTCGTGGTAGAATCGGACATGGGTCGTTCGCTCGCCAAGTTCCGCGATGAATGGTGAACACACAACAGTGACTTTTTGACCTAAATTCTTTAACGACCGGCGAAGCTGACGTCAGCGAGTCCTTGACCGTAACCGGCGATTGCCTATACTGCAGCGCCGGCACCGCCACCACCGCCGAGGCATCATGGGATCGCCGGCGACTCTACCGGGAATTTGATTCGCGCCGATATTTCCTGCTTCTCGTTTCTCTCGCCGACCTCTTGCGTTTCATCGTCGCACGTCTCGTCCTCCTTTCGATAATTTTTGACAATTTTTCTTTCATCGATTCGATTCTGTTATTTCTCATTTCGTCGCGTCTTTTCCTCCGCCGGTGTATCTCTGTAAAAAGTGACATCACTGCTTAGCATTCTCCCTCCGACTTTCGTCGAGAGTTTCGCTTTTCTATTCTCGTTATCGTGTCGAGGAGGGAGCAAGAGGAGTCCAGGGTGCCAGCAAATTCCCAAAGGTGATAATTCGAGTGAAGTTCAACCGGTAACCGTAAGCTCGTGTTAGCAAGAAATTGAAAACGCGAGAGATTCTCGCGCGTGACCGGTGCAATTTGGCGGATCGCGTACCACTGTGACAGGATGTTTACTCATTGAAATTGTAGGCCTACGCAAAATCGGCGAGGATTATGCCGAAACCGGTTCTGATTGTGTAGCTATTTTTGGAGGTACGCAAAATCGTAAAAGGTTTTTACGAGGACCGATGGCCTGGCACGTTCGCAAAACTGCTCACTCGACGGACGTCCATCCATCCAGCGGTCGTTTGTTTCTATCGTGCGTTGTCCCGCTCGCGCAAAATGCAGCTGCTTCGCTCGCGACTTTATCCACTTTCGGTATTAATTCAACTGCTATATACTATAATATTAATCCAACTGTTATCGAAACTTTATAAATCCTTCTTGACTTCAGGCCTGTTCTCGATACGCCAACGATTATGTTAAAGGGTATTGATGGATGAATTGGTGATCTACTTTTTCACAATTTTTGCCAGCGACAAACTATTTACTTTGATGACTAATAAACATGCAAAATTTCGCGATGGGAATGCAAATTTTAAAAAATTGCGCTTGCAACGTCATAATTTTTTTTCCGATTTTCAAGTCAATCTAGCATCTCGTCCGTGAGTCGCGTACAAAGAGACATTTGGACTCGACAAACCGAAAAGTGAAAGAATGAAATTTAACAAACGCGAGTGATGGAAACAGTATATATAATTCTAGAATTGTACAAATTGCCACACTTTCCCGTTCTTTGTACTATCGTGAAAACTTCACGTCGAGAAGTTAGGTCGAGTTAGATATTCTCTTGGATCGAGTTTCTAAGCTGGCGCGATCAGCTACCAGTTTTGTTTCAGGATGCACCCGGACGGCACCCGGAATGAAAATCGCGTGGGCGGACGCGTCTCTCTCGGCGACAGGGCCCCGTTTCGAGGGATGCAGCTCGATGGAGAGGTTGCACGCGCCAGCCGCGTAACACGAGATTCTCGTAATCGAATACGCGAGAGAGCGCGCGTACAATGGGGACCACGGGACACGGGAAAAAGAGAGGGTGGTGGCGAGGACGAAGAAAAAAACAGGAAAAAAAAGGGAGAGAAAGAAAGAGGACGGATAGGATGTACTTACGTAGGAGAGTATTCGAACTGGCCGGTCGATCGGACGGTATCCGCGTCAACCGACGCTGCCTCTTCCTCGAAGTAGAAAGAGAGAGAGACAGACAGAGAGAGAGAGAGAGAGAGAGAGAGAGAGAGAGAGAGGCCAGGCCACGAGCACAGGATGCGTCGATTTTTTGCCCGTCAACATTTTTTCTCCCTTCCATTTTTTTCTCGCAGCGGCTGACCCCTCTCCGTTCTCCTCTCGGTCGCTCTTTTCCCCTGTGGAAAAATGCATAACGGGATGCGCGGACCGGGCACCGAAAACCGGGGGAACGTGCGCGGCATCGTCGAGCCGGCGAGTTCAACGAAGTCTTACATCAGCGTCCCCTCGGAAATGGCAATCGTGACACGGGTATATGGGGATGTTTCTCCCGAAAATGAAGCCGAACCGGAGGAAACGAAGAGAGGGACGAAGATCCGACGCTGATAAGTCGGATACTCGTATACGATGGCAGGTATATCGGAATTGTACAGTACTCGCCTACTTACGTCCACGATTCGCTGTGTATCGATCCGAGTAGCAGCTGGGCATCGATCGTCCCTAACAGTCCAAAGAATTAGCCAGGGTTGAGTAGAACAAACTCAAACATCGCGACGGAGGCCATTATCCCGCCGGACGGTGTACGCCCGATCGTTCGGCTGTATTTACGAAAAAACTGAGGAAAAAGTGGCGACCGCAGCGGGCAACGATAACACGAAAAAAAACCTCACGCACAGCGCCACATTTCCTTCCATCAATCAAGCCCGTGAACGCGTGACAGAGGGGACACAGGCGCAGGCCACGGTCGAAGGCCACGGATATACCCATGCAACCTCTCTCGCAATCTCCCAGCCAGCCAGACAACAAGAGGGTGTTGGGTAAAAAGGACGTTAATGGCTGCCGCGTGAATCCGGCATTCGAATCCCGTGTGGACGAAAAGTGTGCACACGGTTTCGGTGTTATATGCACGAGCCTGGGCCTGGTCGTTATTGCGCACGAGGGAAACGTGACGCGAAAGCCGAGTCCTTTTCCGTGCATCTCATTAGGACGCACCGGAGAGACAGAGAGAAAGAGAGAGAGAAAGAGAAAGAGAGAGAGAGAGAGAGAGAGAGAGCCAGGATCTCTGTGTCGCTTATCAGGATGGATATATTTTACGATCGGGAAGTTGGCTTAGGCTTCCGCTGTTGCAGGCTGCCTAATTGGACGGCTCTCTTCCTGGTACGATTCCTTCGTCGAGGCTTAGAAACGTTTCTTTCAAGCTCTGCCTCCTCGTTCTTTTCGGATCGCGTACGCTTCTCCCGCCATCTTTCTATCTTTCTTTCTTCCTCTCTCTCTCTTTCTCTCGTTGCATCCTCTCTCACTTGTCTCCCTGTTCTCTCGACCTTCGTTCTCGCCTTCCCTCGTCCGCCGTACCGACGAGGAAGTTCAACACCGGCCCGTCGTGGCGTGGCACGGGCTGCGTTCGTTCGCCGCGCATCCGTGAAAGTGAAACGGAGAAAATCAGGTTTCGAAGACGAGCCTTCGAACCTCCTCTTGGTAGACATCGCTCGAGACAGGCCGATAGAAGCATTGTCTCGCGGACCACGCGGATCCTCCGTTGGATTCTATCCAAGTCAGCATCGCCGAGACTCGCATTTTTCTATCTGTCTTCCTCATCGGAGGTAGCAAAGGTCGGTCCGGCTCGCGGTCTTTCTCCTCATTCCCTGTTTCGCTCAAATCTTCACGACTTGACATTTTTTTTTTTTTTCTTAATAATTTAATTAACGACAAAATGTGGTACAAAGTACACACGCTCGTGTTCGAGAATATTGGAAATTTTTCTTCAAACATATCACCGTGGAATGGATCAGAATAGGCAAGTACCAAGTGTCTCGATAAGAATCGGAGGACGATCGGCGCGATCTCAGCTGAGAGACGCGCCAAAGTCAGCTGACAACTATGACTGTTGCCCGGCACGGGTCAAGTCTCCCTCTCTTACTTTCCACGTTCTTTGTCCCCCTATCGCGCTTCCACTTCTAGATGCTTGACCCATCTCGTACCGCTCGAGAAAAAAAATTCCGCGACTCCGCGACGTCGAATTCTCGAGCATCCCACATCGGTGGCTGATCGAAAAACAGAAGTGACAGTATTCTCCGGGCCAGAGTCGATTAGCAAGCAGCGTGGATCAAACGTTCGAAGAGAAATCGATCGTTACCACGGCTTCATAAACCAAGAAACCACAACGCGCCGCTTCCCGTGAGGAACGCGCGCACGCTCGCGCTCGCGCTTGGCAGTCGTCGTCGACTGCGATCGTTCCTCCCGACCTCTTCCGTAAACAGAGCCCAATTTATGCAACGATGATTTCTCGTTACGTAAACACACCGCCATCCGACCTGCCGATCAATTTCGTTCGAGACTTGCTGCAAGGCGCGATTTAGAAAAGAAAAAACAAAAAATGAAAAAAAGAAAACGCGAGGATTAGGAGACTGGGAGGAACCCGAGTCTGTGGGTTTACGGTCGGGTTCCGCGAGCGGCGCGAGTTCGCTCGAGTGTTCCGTCCACGCGAAATCGTGCGAATCGATCGGGCCGCTGGCATGGGACAGAGTGCAAGGAGGAAGCGGGCGATCGAAAAAGAGCAAACCGGGAAGACGAACGCAGTGGATGAAGCGGCGGTGGCGGCCGTAGAAGAAGAGGACGAAGAAGAAGAAGGAGAAGGAGAAAGAAGAGGAGGAGGAGGAGGAAAAGAAAAAGCAAAGGTGCAACAGGAGGTGATCGAAGAAAGAGAATGACGAGGAAGAAAGAAAAGAAGAAGCAGAAGAAGAAGAAGATGCAGAAGTAGAAGGATGAGGATGAGGAGAGAAAAGAGTTGGAGGAAAATGAAGAAGAGGATGAGGCACGAGTCGTCGGTGCAAACCGAACGAGGTATAGAGGAATCGGTAGGCGATACAGGAGCGGGGGAGGTCGAGAGTGCGAGGGAGGGAGGGAGGAGGTGGCTGTCCGGGTGCGGGGACGAGGTAGGGTGGAGGCTAGAGGGGCGCCGCGGAGTCAGGGACGAGGGGAAGTTGGTATCGCGGATGGCGATGGCGATGGCAGAGTCAATGTCCTAGCGCTCGCACTGGGTCACGGCGAGTTGCGGCCAACGACCCAAGGCAGAGCTCCTCTTTACTTTGCACAGAGCGAGCGAGAGACAGGCCTGGCCGGCGGGAGCAACGAGGACGAAACGGCACCGAGCGACAGACGGAGAGCAAGCTCGGGGCGCGAGCGAGTTGGAGTCGGATGGAAGGAAACGGGACGAAAGGAGTAAAGGAGAAAGATGGAAGAAGATGGTAGCAGGAGAGAAGGTGTCTCGGTGGAAAGAGAGAGAGAGAGAGAGAGAGAGAGAGAGAGAGAGAGAGAGAGAGAGAGATAGGAACGGCGTGTTCACTGGTTCCTCGTCTCCTCGGTGTATACTGGGTGCTCGAAGCGAGAAGTCGTTCCTTCTTTGCCGATCCTTCTTCCCGGTGGTGGATCCTTCTTCCCGTTTTCTGCTTCTCCGACCATCTCCGCCTAGCCTTTGTCCACCGAGCGTCTGCCTAAGCCAGACCTGTTGGCCAGCCGGATTCGCCAGAGTCGCTGCTGACACGGAAACCAGCCTGAGAATCTCGTTTCCTTCGAGTCTACGTGGTTCGCGTTCCGGCGAACGGAGAGAAAGAGAGAGAGAGGGGACACGCAAGTTCAGCAGCGATTATCAGTGCCCTGTCTCTCTTCTCTTCTGCGAAATACATTTCTGCCAGTGGCGCGGTTCCCTCGACCATGACCCACGAGGATCTCGCGAAAATTGCCCACGATACTGATCGGGCTTTTCCCTTTCTTCTCCTTCTTCTTCGATCTCGAGATCTTCACTCGGCTCGGCTGGCTCCGCGATCTATCGCGATCCTCGTGCCGGTGCTCTTTCACCTAAATGATCAACAAATTACGTTCTACTCGTTTGTCTCTGGGTCCTTTTCCCGCCCTGTGCGAGGGCTTACTCTTGTATAATTCCCCGTGTTTTTCCTCGAGGAAGAGGCGCGAGACTCGCTCGGAACACGACACGCACACACACACACACACACACACACACACACACACACACACACACACACACGAGAAATAGAATCTCTCCAGTTAGCTGGGATGCTCGGCTGACTCGCGAGAGAATTCGAGGAAAGTCGGTAATGAACGTCCACCGCGTCGATGGAGGAACAGTCGTTTGCCGGGGAATAGATAAATTGCCCAGGCGGTCTGGTCGGATGTAAATCACACAGACGGTACGTTCGCTTCGCGCCGGAAGAATCGATCCGAACGATCTCTCGCTATCGTTCGCTTCTAGATTTCGACTCGGCGGTTGTTCGATCGCCAATCTCTGCCACAGCGAAGAAGTTTATCACCCGCTAATCATCCGGTTCTAAATGTCGTTTCTCGTACACCGAGACTAATCGAGTTTCTCCGTTCGACAGACAGACACCGCCTCGAATTCCACTCCGCGGCGTTCACGTGCACAACGAAACGATATTTGCTCTCGTGGGCGCTCGAAATCCGACCACGTGCTTCTCGAGATCTTTTCCTTTCTTATTTTTCTCTTCTCTTCCCTATATCGATCGTTCCTTCTTTTTTCTTTTTTCGTATTTCACGATATATACGGAATCGGTGGTAGATTTACATGGAAGATGCTTCGGTACTGATTTGGAGGAGCCGTTGGCACGGTGGCAGGTGAGTCGTCTTATGATGGATCGAGCCGGCTCGATCGAGCTCTCCACCTCGTCGACGCGTTTTCACGTGGAGACGATCGATCGAGACACGGGTCAAGCTCGAGCAGGTCTGCTCGCGAACGATCACCGAATAGTTGTCGGCGTTTTACCGATCGCCGCTTAATTAGACGTTAGGAAGCGCGAAAGAAGAAGAGGTGCAGCGGCGAAAAAGACACCGGTGGATCTCGCGCGATACCTGCCGTATACCCGCGGTATTCGCAATAATTTATTCGGCCAATTACTTCAGAACTGACGCGAGCCTGATGGCGAATCATTGAGTGTAAAGGTCAATAGCACGTAGTTGTAACTCCGCGCGCGGGGAAACAAGTCATCTGAGCGCGCGTATTCGCAGCGACCGGCATCGAGAGCCAGCTTTCCGAACGATTAGATGTTATTCTCGTTAATGTACTCTTTGTAGCCGTGTCAAGGGAATAAAAGGCAAAAAGAGGAAAAGGAAAAAGAAATATATATATAGACACGTGTGTACACCGAGTGCGTAAATGGAACGACGTGGCTTCCCTTTGGAAGCTCCCAGTTAAATATCGCGGAATTAACTTCACCCTGTTATTATCTGTACCACGTACCCTATACCCGTGTAAAGGATTAATTAATCGCGCGATTAATAAGCGCGCTACGAATTTCAAATATTTATGAGAATGGAATTCAACAGTGTGTACAGCGCGGCTCCCGAGGAAAGCTAAGTGGGAGAGATCGTCGATAAGCAGACGGAAAATACAACGAACGAAGCGCTTCGAAGACTCCGGCTGGTTCGCTCGTTCGCTCGAGCACAGTGAGAAGTGAACGGCGATTAAAGCCGGCTGAATTTATGCCCGATCGTCGAATTCTGCGGCCGGCGGTCAGCTGAAGAAATAATTGCCGCCTCTTACGTCGGATCAACCATCAGGTTACCCAATCGACTTTTTCAAGGTCCGTGAATCCGAAATCTCGCAACGAACCTCCGCCCCAGGGGTGGGAAAAACACAAATTCGGCGGACGAACGTTTGTCGCGAATGGTGACGCGTTTTACCTCCATGTGCAAATCGGTAATATCAGTAATATTAAATTGACAAGTGGAACTTGCAACACGAAACTGACCTGAGATTCCAACTACGAGTCCGCTCTTGATACAATCGTTTGAAATTGCACGATAATTATATCCAATCTCTTCCCACGGAATGTCGAACGAACAAACGAAAGTCTCGTTAAGCTCGTGAACAAACGAATTGTCCCATCCTGTCTACCTGTAAACCAATTGTTCAGCCGATTCGTCGAGGCTTCAGGAACTACCATTTTTGCATGGATTCCGAGGTCCCAGAACACATTGACGCGCGTGAATTATTGCCTAGGCCACTGTTGATCTGCCAGCCACCCATCGACGTTTTTCTTTTCGTTGACGCAGACAGTTGCCCATCATTTTCATAGTATCCCTCGTTGACTATTTCAACGATTGTTATCGCTAAATGACGGAACAATATTCGCGTCACGTTCCGTTTGACCTAGGAATTTTCCAAATTGCGATGGCTTCTCCCGAACGAGCCGAAGGACTGCGGTACTCACCCGAAGAAAATCGAGATGATTTCTTACGATAGAAGGTGAAAAAAATGTTCCAAGGACGGTTCTGGTCCCGTTTCGAGAAGCGAGTGGTCAAAAATAAATTTAAGACCCGGTGGAACATCGGCGAACAAACACTAGGAACGCCACTGGCAGATTCAGCAGGAAAATTTACCGTTAGCGTGTTGCCCACGAATAGTTCAGGGCGATCGAGCGAGCCGGATTTTTTCTGTCAGGCTTGCTGCTCACCTACTTCGAGAGACCGCGCTCCGCTGTTTACGGCCCCGTCTCATTGGTCTACATGGATCATACGACGGATCATTCTCCTTCTTTGGATTATTAGACTGTTTCAGTTGATCGGTATTCCGACTCTTTGTTCTATATTTCTCCTTTTGTTCTTGGAACGATCTCGATTCTTTCTCTTCGGTGGTTTTCGTGAGACATTCGTTTTTAATCTTACTTAATATTTATGCGTGATGCTTACGAAATACTGAAAATTAATATACATGATCGTACGTATACGTTTAATTCTCGAGAAAGAGATTTCTTTTGCAAGACATATAAATTTTAGACATATAAAAATAGGATTTGAGAGAGTCATAAAGACAGGATGGAAATCTTTATTGGATAATAATACTCCATTAAAAGCAATTAGAGGATTACTTTGATCCCTATCTCGCGTGTATATTTTTTAATGACCGTTTTAACAAAGTCAATCTTTATCGCTGTATCACGTACGTCGATTTATCAGATCTGCGAGACTTCGCTTCAATTTTGTTTATTGCCGAGTTGCAATGAAACCGTTTGCAGCAGCAAGTCCCCAGTCGTTTCAAACAGCAGACGATGTATTTCAGAAGTATCACTCTACGAGCAGGCAGAAATTTTTCCATGATACCGCAACAATTATCATTCGACGAAGGTCTGAACAGAAGATAACGACAACGTGTATATACTTCTTAATGAAAATAAGTTTGAGTAAAGAGTTTGAACGTTTGAGCTCGTTACGTCTTCCCCCCTCGTTCGAATAATTTGGCCACTGTTCCCGGAATGGAATTAATTTGAATTAAACGATAGTTATATTGTTTTAAAATGATAATTCGCTCGTGGGTAATGGTAATGCCGTTTGGGGATGAGACCGACAGTCTCGCAGGATATAGTACCCTTCATGTGAACGTGGAACGACGCCTGGAAACGCATCGGGGGAAGCCTGAGGAAGTATATTTGAATTCGTTACGCGTACTTTGAAAAGTAATAGTATTACTCATAAGCGGAGAGCTGGGAAGAGGATTTCTCTTCTGACACACAGCAACAATGGGCCGGTTTATTCATCGTCGTTGCCTCCCTCCCGTACGATATTCCCCCAATTCACTTTTGCCGCGAGCAACTTCAACCGTGACAATTTATTACTTGGAACTCGGAATCCTCGCAGCGAACGCGGAAAATATCAATCCATCGGGAAATACATATTCAGCCGTTCATTAGGCTTTAACCTGCGCTTCCACCGTTACCACGCTATTCCATTTGCTTGCCTGCTGAAATTGACAGGTTTCGATAAACAACGTTGAACTGCACAGTGTTATCGATCAATCGACTGACAAATGTCACGTGACACACGATGGAATTGGTTCTAATTTTTGACGCGTTAGAAGAAGATGAGAAACGAAACGGTTCTCTCGTTCTATCGAAGAAATATTCAACTGCGCGTTACGAGAACATTAGAAACGAGATAATTGATTTTGTTACTGACGATAAAACAGTCCTTTCGTACACGATCGATGAAACGTTCGATCGTTCGAAAAGTGTTGAAAGGATAGTGGAACAGTCGGTGAATCAATAGTTTCATAGGCGATGGGATACGATTTCGCTTCGGTGAGGCAACAACGATGAATAGGTGATAATTGAAACGGTGGATGTTGCAAGAAGCTGCTGACCGTCGCATCAGGGTCAGCCTGGTGCAACGAGGAAACCAAACGAAAGAAGAAGAAGAAACGGACGATGACGGTTGCATAATCCCGATTTCAATCCCCCCCCCCTTTTCCCCGGCCGCCCGTTGTCTCGGGGTCAGCGTGCTTCTCTCGAAGAAAATCACTTTCCTTCCCATAGCATGCAGCGTGTACGCGGTACGCTATGCATATATGTATGTAGTTCTACGTACATTGTGTGTACACGCAGCCGGGTACGTACATCTAGCTGCTCGTTCGCGCATATGCGAGGGAGCGAGCGCGCGTGCACCGATTCCTTCCTTCCTACCGCGGCCGCGGCTCTTCCTGGTTTCTCAGCTCGTTACGAACGAACCGACAAATTATCGAGGCTGCCTGCACGAGCCGCGCGGACGCGCGACCGTGCATGACGCAAGAGAGCAGAATGAAAGACGAAAGAGGAACGACAGCATGAAATCTCGGATGCGCCAGTAACGCAGGCTTCTTCTTCTTCGTACTTTCACTTCCTTTCCCCCTCGAGCTCTCTCTCTTTCTCTCTCTTTCTTCGCTTCTCTTTTTCCGCCTCTTTCCATCACCTTCGCCGACTGTTCGCCTCCTCCACACGGCCATTCTTTCTCTCTCTCCCTGGGCTCTCCCTCAACTCTGCCTCGGACATAGAACTACTTTTCCTTTCAAGCCCTTGACTCGGGAGATACCCGACCATGCCCATCACGAATCCTTGCATCTCGTCGCGTGTCCACGTTTCAAGCTCTCTCTCTCTCTCTCTCTCTCTGGTTCTTTTTCTGTTTGTCTTTTTTTCTCTCGTCATCCTCTGTCGCATCTCACTTATCCCCGCGAACGCGTGGGATAAATAGTCGCGTCCAGCCGTGGCTATTGCCGCTCGATCACTGAACGAGCCGCGGAGCAGGGAGGAAGAATGAAAGAGGGAAACGCGCGCGCCGTGACCTCTCTGCCGCGTGACGCTTGGGCCACCGCTCCGCGGAGAGGAGCGGCGCAGTCTGCGTGGAGCGTGCTGCCTAGGCGAGCAAGGGTGAGAACGGCCGGAGAGACACCGAAGAAACAGAAACGCAAGGAAGGAGAGAAAGAGAGAGAGAGAGAGAGAGAGAGAGAGAAAGAAAAAGAGAGACGACGTTGGTGGTAGCGATGATAGCGAGTGAATAAAAACGTTACACGGGAGGAAGAGGAAGAGCCAGCGGGCTGTGGAGCAGACATGGAAGAAACCTAAGAGAGAAGGCGGGCCTGGATGTTTGGAGCGTCTAGCGACGTTTCTCTGAGCGTGATCAACGCGTCGACGTTAGGACCAACAACAACAATGAGAACAGAACCACCGATAAAGAGAAGCTGAAAAAGACGAAGAGAATAATGAAAAGGAGAAAACGACGAGGGGGAGAGATATAGAGGTGTAGAGGATGATGTGTGCTGAAGAAGGAGATGCAGAAAGGAGCAAACAAGCAAGCCGAGGAGGGCCCGATGATAGAGACACGGCGGTCCGTGGCGGTGGAACGAGCGTGAAGGAACATGCAGAGGAAGAGACTGAAGGAAGGCTGTGCAGAAAGCGGTTGGTGGGTAGGGGAGCGGGTCGGTGGGACGAACGCGAGGGGCGGCGGGGCGGGAGGGGGGGAGGGCAGGGGGAGTCGAGTCGAGATGATGCAGTTGTGCGTTTGCAAGGAAGGCGGAAGGAGGAACCGCGGAGGGAACCGGTCCCGGTCACTGGGCCACCAGCCGGCCGTCGAACCCGCCACACTGCCCCCTACCACCCTCTACCCCTCCACCTTTTCCTCTCCTTGTCTCTGTCCTTTCCTCCTCTTCGTCCCGTGTTTCGCTCGAGTCATCTCTGTTTCGCTTCCTTCGGCCTCCCTGCGCACAAATGCCTCCCCCGTCCCTCTCTGTCGCCCTGGCCATCTCCTCCTCCTCCTTTTCCTCTTTCTCTTCCCCCTTCGGAAAGCTTTCCCCCCATCGCGAAACCTTCCTCGACATTCGCGACTCTTCGCGATGACAACGAAGAAGACGACGACGACGACGACGACGACAACAACAACAACAACGAAGACGACGACGAAGACGACCACGACGACCGCGACTCTACTCCTCAAACAGTGTCGACCGGCATGCAGCGGTTGTGTGCGCCGATAATACCACCGGTGCCACCATGTTTACCGGCCCGAGGCTATATGCTAGCCGGAGGAGCCGTCTTTCCGCCGTGATCGACGTTTTCGCGTATCTCCTCGTCCCTCGCGGCCGATCGCACGCTTCAACAGTGAGAATGAACACGGATCGGACGGGACGAAGCGTCGATCCTGTCCCCGGATGAGCTTGCTCTTCGCTTCACCTCGCTCGTACATTGCCAATGATTATCTCGTTGAGTCAGCCCTCTCCCTCCTACGTATCGTTCGTTCCTGTCCACGAGTCACCAAAAATTCGTTTCAATTCGCTCACTGGATAAGCTTACTAATTGCAAGTGAACTTTGCTTTTCCATTCGTTCTCCGAGCCATGAACAATTAATAAACACAGGAAGACACGAGGTACCAATGCGAGTCGACGCGCGAGACAACCATGGGGATAATCTGTTAATCCGGCCGAGAGAAGGGAAACGCGTCGAGGTGCATACAACACCGGCCGATATATCGAGGCGGTGAAAAGGAACGGAGACACGAGTACTCAGGCGAGCACGGTCGTTCGCGTGGAAAGAATGGAAGAATTAGTTTTGGATCGGGCTTTCGATCGTGAGAGAGCAGGCGAGCAGGTAGCGCAAACGGAAGCTTGACTCGTACACGGTAATCTCGCCGAGATACGCCAAACATTTTCTCTTAATTAAGAAAGGACGTGGCCGTAATTAAGTTTCCCTTCCACGTTATTCTCCTGCTCGTTTCAGACCGTGCCGCGTGTTACGCCGGTCGCGCCGTCAAAACAGAGTGTTCAGCCGCTTCGAACGACGGACTTCTGACTTTCAATTAGTCGATCGTTGATTCGTCAAAGTCGCGCATCTGTAAAGAGCTCCGTTCGTCGATTCGACTGGGAAAACGTCGTCGCTCGCTCGAATATACAATTATTTCCAGTTCCACGAAAAGTTTACGATTTCTATCGCGAACGTCACGTGTTTTCAAGCTTCCTCGAAGATAACGCTTAATTCAGCAATCAAACCAGACGGGTATTACCGTTCCGTGTCGTCGATACACGGTCTTGTACTTCTTGTCCGTTTTATCAGCACTGGCCGATCAACTTCTCGATAAGAGAGAGAGAGAGAGAGACTCACTCGAACAATGCCGGCACGCGTTATCGCGACTGTCCAGCGTTTCCACGCGTGAGCATGACGCGCTCTGTCACGAGGTGGTAATCGACAGTCTGGAAAGTTCGATGATTCCTGTCCGGTTCGCGCTCGCCTAGATTGCATTCCGTAGATAGGACACATATCGGCGACAGCCAATGGGAACGATTATCGACACATGTCGCGTGATTTCCGATTTTTCGGATGAATTCCGTTTGAAAGTCGTTCGACTCTGACAGAACCCGTCGCCAGATGCATCTATTTTTGTGACGTAAACGCGAGATGGGAGTTGTGCGATTGTTTCTTTATTGGGCAAGTTACGGGAAAAATACGCAGTGGTTCGGATCGTTACTTCATTTCTGTACGTTTGTAGATTTTTGTAATTCTCGGAGAATTCTCGTCAGATAGCTGTTATATCGTTCACTGGTAACAGTGAGTTTGTTACCTTACCTACCGTTGGTATCCATCATCGATCGCGGGTAAAGTCTAGCCAACCGTCGGTACATTAACCTTCGATCCCTGCGTATTTGACGATTCCTTTCTTACCTACCGCAGGTAACACATCTCGCAACATGTAATTTCTAAAATACGTTTATTTAAAACAAAACGCCTATAAAAAAAAAAAAAAAAAATATCTTTAAATACTTGCTGCGTGCAAATTTGCTCGATTACAAAGAAACAGTCGATTTCAATTGACACACTTCGGAACGTTCGGCCTGCAAACGGGTTCGACGACGGTCACGTTCTCTCCGCACGGTGGACAGGGCGTGCAAGAAGTTGGTGGACAAGCAGCAGGGCAACACGGGGTATCGCAGGGTTGAGTAGACGGAGGGCAACAGGAGCAGCTAGGCGGTGGGCATATCTCGACATCGCACGGAGCACGACACGGCGGATGGCACGGTTGACAGGGTTGAAGGCAGACGGGTTTGTAGTCCATCTCGCAAACGTATTGCATCTCAAAGGGCAGATCGTTTCGCACGGTGAGGCACTTTCCTTGGATTAGGTAGCAGTAGGCCAGGGCGAGCACGGGGTTACCGCTGTAGGGTAGGTGGTGAGGATCGGGCAAATGTGCGAATATGTCGATGTGCGTGTATTTTAAGGGGGAACAGCTACAGGCTCCGTGCTGCAATCGATACGAAGGGGATGAGAAAGGGTGGCCGAACGAGGCGGGCCGAATGGAGGTAGGCCAGCAGCTAAATGAGGCTTTAAACGTCATTGTAATGGAAAAGCTTTTTAATCTGCCATTAATGGCTGCACGCGGTACTTGTGTTAAGCTGATCGCCTATAAAAAATTCATCCCGTCATTCCGCAGAAGAAAGTGTGTATGAAACTGTGCCGGCTCCAATGAATATCGGTTTAAAAACGCTGTAAACACGACGCGCGTCGAAATACGTGATTACGATAATCCTACTTAAATATAGGACCGTTGTGGGACGAGAAAATGAAGTGGGACGAAAATGATTGTATCTGGAGGTTGTATCTCTGGAAAAAGAGAACGATCAGGTTCATCGGTTGTTTGTTCCCACTGTTGGAGAGGGAATAAACAGCCAATTGTATCGATAAGAATAAATCGTATCGTCGACGAGCTGATTTAACTGGAAGCCTGAAAAATGAAATTCAAATACAAATTTCGTCGGGTTTTCGTCTGACTCGCTTCCTCGCGAAGGAGGAACCATCGCGAAAGAGGAACCTGTTTGGTCAGTGTCAGAGTTGGCAGATCGAGGAACTATCCAGGTGACAATCTGCCATTTCCTCCGATCGAGCGCCATGCTAAAATGTTGCGAGTCTTTTGTCCCTAAAAAAACGAGATAAATCCACTTGATAGATTGGACAATATACTTGACCTTGTCCAAGCCAGAAGCCATAATTAAAAATGCGGACGGATTTTGGTGCCCTCTGTTCACCGTTTTGCTGCCCTCGGGCGATGCATGGTAAATGTCGTCACCTTCTGTCCGACCTTCGTGGAAGTGGAAATCCTCTCTTCGTATTCTCGATATTTCGAACGGATCGCCCATTGTCTCGCCGGAAGCTTGAAGCTTCTCCGCGTTGCTGACTAAACGCGCCACTGCGTTGTCCATGGCGATCTGTCGCAAAATAACGTAACAAAAAAAAAAAAAAAAGAAAAAAAGGGAAAAAAAATGTAACAATTCATTTCGTTACAAACAAAATTTTCGAGATCGTCAATTTTGGAAAGACTCACCGAGTATCCGGGACCAACGGCGAGTATCGCATGAGCAGTCAGGGTCGCTACGGTGAAAAGATGCGGATTAACTGAACAGAGGGCCATTTCTTTCATGTGGTAGAGGGCATCGGCCATGAGCAAGTGACCGTCTTCGTCCGTATTCGTGACACGTACTCTCGCGCCGGATTTCGCGGTGATCACCTCGTCGGCGACGAAAGAATTCTCACCGATGCTGTTCCGTACCACGCACAGAGCCGCCACGGCCTTCACCGTCGGTGGTTGCAGTAGATTCACCACCTGTCGACGTCCAACACTTTCTTCGACAACCGATTCCCAAAACCACGTCGTTTCATTCCGAAATCTTTTGCGGATCGATCGGACCGCGCTTTTTTTTTTTTTTTTTTTTAATCTCCTTCAGTCTCGATTAAGCATTAGCGCGTATTACACGGTGCAATCGTATCACCGATTACCCCGATCGCCGAAGCGTGCTCATAATCACAGCGATCAAATTGCCTGGTTAATCGTCGTGAAATGAAACGCTCGAAACGTTAAATCCCTCGTATAGATTGCACGCGACACTATCTACAATTTCGCCAGCCGTCAACGGCAAATCCGATAACAACGTCCGAACGCTATTCCGGGGGAGAGGATTCGCAGCGAAACGAAACGAAAATGGTAAAGAAAGGGCTTTTTGCGAGCGCGTTATCGAACGTTCCGCTCGCAGTTGACATCGTTTCGTGTGTACCTGCATGAATCCGGCGCACGCCGCTGCTCCGCATTTGTCCCTCGACATGCCGAACATCTTGCCGTCGACTTTGAGGTCGGTGCCGCCGGTGTCGTAAGTCACGCCCTTCGCCACGAGCATGACCGTCTCGAGGATGCAGGCGGGATTAGGCGGCTCGTAGGTCAGAAAGATAATCCTGCCCGCGTGCCGTGGGATCATCGAGGCAGCGCGGTTCACGCACGCGAACAGGGGATACTCTTGAAGCAGGGTCTCCTGGTCGGACACCACCTGCATCGTCACGTTCGTCCCGCAAAACAGCTCGGCCAGGTACTCTTCGACCCTCGGTGGTGCCATTCTTTCGGGATCTGCGCCGCCTGCGAGGGAAGTGGCGTCGAAATCGGTGCGAGTGATTATTGGCAGTGTTATTGAAATGGACGCAAGATTTACAGCGTGTTCAATAACAACGGAAAGAATATCCTTTTTGTAAAAAATTTTGCACGAATCGAAATTGCAGTTAAAATACTGTTTGCATACTGCGGTACTGCAACGTCTTTTACACTGAAAGGAATATTTTTCTCAGAGAAATGGCACCCACGTTCTCGTTAAATTTACTGTAATTGTTTGACGAATTAGAACAAAGTGGGCTCCAAAGGCAGTAACTTTGGATGGTAATTTTTTTTCAGCTCTCCTGTCATGGAGTACCTGTGAGAGCGAATTGTTGTTGGTAGAGTGTGCAGGAGCGAGTTAACGACACGGTGGATAGCGCCAACGTGCTTTCTTGCCAACGAGTTGGGCAAACACCAGTTCCCGCCATTCTGGCGAGTGCAAAGTTGAATTATGGTTACTGGAGTATTGTCTCTCAACTTTCTGGAGATTTCACGCGGTCAGTCATTTATTGCGCTGCTCCCTCCGAAGCTTCTACTTCGGGGGGGGGGGGGATTTTATTGAACGAGGGAGCTGAGAAGGGAGCTGAGAAATAGAAGATCGGTGCATTGTACGAAATAGAAACGACGCTTCTGCACGCTTCGGAACTCTCTCAACGACGCGAGTAGATTCTTAGCTGGGTCGTACGTTCCGCTGGGATAAGAAAAATGGTGGGACGAGAGAAAGACAGAGAGAGAGAGAGAGAGAGAGAGAGAGAGAGAGAGAGAGACTAACGAGCCACGAGATATCAGGTTAAATTTAAATCTGCGAGGTACCTCGTTTCCCTCTTTCACGTTGTTGCACAAAGAGTTGTTGATATCGCGTTAAAAGTAACATTAAAAACGCTTAATTTACGAGATAACTCGCTCGTTAAACGTCATCAGAAAATACGCGCGTCCCTCTTTTTCATTCGCGACCACGAACGATCCTTTCTATCCTCTCAACGCTCGGCGCATACTCCGTGCGTTATTATTATTTCAGTCGAAAGGATCAGGATTTTTTTGTCACTTCTGATATTAGTTTGCGTTAACAGAGACGGGAGCGCGAGATGGGAGGACGCGAAGAAACAGGAGATTACCGAAAATTGCGGGCGGGGTTTTTTCCCCTTGTTTTCGGGTCTCATCGTTTTCCAACGGCAAGAAATTAATACGACTCCCACGGGGAGTTGGAAGCGAACGGTCAGCAAACGGGGTTGGCGAACAGAGGCGGATAGAAAAGTTCCGGGGCGAATAATTAAGGGGAGAAACTGAAAACGGCGGAGTAATTGTTTCTCGGGGTGCTCGGGGTAGAAATACGGCCTGGTATTTGAAACTTCGGGGCAGAGTGCATCAGCATGCTCCGTGTCCGTCGCGCGGAAAACGTATATACGCAATTTTTTCCCGCTTAATTAAACGCCCGGGATTCTTGGACGAGAACGGACAAGCGGAACAGCCTGAAATTTACATTCCTCCGACCGCGAGGAACGCGGATATAAAACGTTTGAATCGCCGCGTCGACGCGACGGAGGAAAAAGAGCGTTCGAGCAAAATGGTCCTCTGAAAATTGGTCCGTCCGTTCTGCAACGCGCTTGGGCAAACGAGAGAACGATGAACGAGCAGGTTCATTCATGGGCGAGGCAGCGAGTTTTCCATTGAAAGATCCGATTCGAAATCGGTCCCTTTAAAGCAAACGGTCCCTCCGTTAATGTCTAAAATGTTTGAATATTAAAATGGCCCTCCCGGGAGGGATTCTGGCTAAAAGGCACGAACACGAGGATTCACGCTCGAGCGGCTACGACTACGAAACGAGTTGGCAGCCGCGAGCGATCTTTCCTTCTTCTCCCACGTCCTATTTCTCCAGCCCCCTCCCCCCCAACACCCCTCTCCCACAAGGGGGAGAAGTCCGCGAGGACGGAAGTCGGGGCCATTCTTCGGCAAAGTCCGCTCGATAAAGCAGCAGGAATCTCTCTCTCTCTCTCTCTCTCTCTCTCTCTCTCTCTCTCGGCCGGAGGAATGAGACTTACCGATGTCCCTTGCGACGTATCTTCCACTCTCGAGCGCCGCGGCTAGCTTCACGATACCCTGAAGCTTCTTACTGCAAATCGGACTCCAGACGGCCAGCTGACACGCCTTGTAGCATCGGTCCGGGCATGTCTCTCGCACCTCCAGCGGCTGCACAGCACCGGAAAGAGGGATTTCGTCGTTACAGTGCTGCATTATCACCGCGATCGGACTTTCGAACAAGTCTTTTCGAAGAATAAGGTTTCCTTATTATCGAACGCGGTGGAAGTTTTGGTTTCGGCGATGAACGGAATTGGACGCCGTTGATATCGACGTGGAATTATCGGTAGGTTGCGAGAAAGGTCAGGGACACGAGCGAATCGATGACCAATTCGCGTAAGTCACACTTTGATACGGTAATTTTGTTCTATTCCGCAGTATAGACGCGACTAAAGAAAAAAAAGAAACAAAAATAGGTCGTGGACGTCGTATTCGATCGAACGATGACCTAATGAACCAATTGCCCCGAATCTCTGAGCTTCTGTCGTTACGAATTTACGTGCGTCGTACGTTTCCATTGTATTCGGATAAAGTGAGAGAAACGAACACGGAGACGCAAGAATCAGCCGGTAGAAAAAGTCCAGACGTTTTTAACCACGTTGCAACCACTGGCAACTGATTGCGGACCATAACGAGTGACCGAACCCGTACACAATAATTCGCCGCTTTCTTTTTCAACTCGTCAGTGTGACATGATATCACTGGATAGAAATGATTGAGAAGTAACAAATTTATTATTTGTCCTGCCTGGGTTGTACTTAAATATATCGAAAACTGAGAAAACGCAAGGGGTTAAGGTGAAACGTATCTGGTCTGAACAAAAAAATCGATGTAGAATTCGAACCTCTAGAAGCTAGAGGCAACGTCGAACGTAATTGCGTGCACTTCCTATTCCCCTATCACCTTCGCGCCACTCTCTCGCCTAACGTCGCAGAAGAACGACGCAGTTTCGCGAAAAATATCATCCCCTCGAAGCATGCTTCGACCGCTAAATTATTATCAACAAGATTGATAAGACCGCGTCGCGCTTCTCCCGATCCCTCTCTCGCGTTTCTCTTTAACCACGCAAATTTCTCTCGTAAAAAGTAAATTGATCCAACGAGACGTCCGACGGATCATCTCGGGGTCAACGTTCGCGCTAGAGCAGCAAGAAGAGCAGCGGCGACGAAGAAATTGGCGGCGCGTCGCGTCGCGCCGGTTGCAGCGCGAATATTTCACGAGCCGCGGAGGAGGAACGAGTTTCTCGAGCCGAAACGTGGAACGACGTCGCGCGAGTTCGGTTTCTAACGCAGCTTCTTAGTCGGCTTTGTGCCCCCGGCGTAGAAAATATTAAAGCGGATAATCCTCTTAGTGGATCGCTCGGTTCATAAGCGGAAGAAGACGTATGTTTCATTCGAAAGTCCTCGAATTAATCCCCTTAACGTTTCGCCCCTCGACCCATTGAGAGCTTGTGTTTTTCTTCCCTTGTCTTTCTTTCCTGCCCTCGTTTCCTTTCTCACTCTTTCTTTCTACTCCTAACTCGCTCTCCCCTTTAAAAAAAAAATCGCGATGTTCAACGTTACTTTTAATCCTCGGGCACTTTCTCTCTCTCTCTCTCTCTCTCTCTCTCTCTCTTTCGAACAGCGAATAGCTGTTTCTTTCATTTACGAGACGAGGCAAGTTTCAGCAGGGAAGATGGGTTCCTCGTCTTCGTTATCCGAACGCCCGGCATAGTTCCGCGTTAATGTATTCGCTGCTCGTATCGGAGCCGCGGGTCTACCTACCCGATAGCTATTATTTCGAAGTAGCTGAATAGTTTACGAGTATGTACATGCTGGCGATATCCTACGAGAGCTGGGAATCGAGGTAACGTTACGTGGCAGATTAGGCTGCTAATACATCGCGTACATCGCTTCCATTTCTCCAACTTGTTGGCGAATGTGTAAACCTCCTCTTCCCCATCGCGTCAGATTCGTTGGTTAATGTTTAATTTCCAATCTTTTCGTCTCGGTCACGCCTGCTCTCCTCCCCCCGTGTTACTGCAAAGTGAAAATTGGAATTTCCCTGTTGCGTAGTTACCCAATCATTTCTTTTCCAATTCTCCTCTCTTCTCCCCGTTAAATTTTGCTAATCCGTCCGAACGTTAAGTTGAGTTTAACGTTTAAAGTCTCCACCGGCCACCTTGCCTTGTTCCTCACCACTCGCGCCAATATTTTCGCCCGAACGATGAAAGTTGATCGGGCCCGACGACACCCGGAGCGTAGATAATCTCTGTACGGGGCCGTAGCTCAAGATCGGCTACATTCCATCCAGTTCTCGAGAACAATTTCGCGGGACGGTGGGAAAGTCGGACGGACGGCGGCCGAACTTTCACCGTAATTTCTCGAAACGATATCGGCGCAATAACGGTGAAATTCCGAATGTTTAAAAGAGCCCTGGGGAATTTCAATCGAAGCATCTGAAATTCCGGGAGCACCGAAAGCCGAGTAATATTCGTACCTCCGGGGGAGAGGCGGGAGAGGGATAGAGGAGGCTAAAGCTACCAAGCCGGAGCTATTTCAATCTTGTCGCTTGACCGTTTCCTTTCCAACGTCTCGCTCGACGAAAGAATCAGAGTTCTTTCTTAACAGAGTCGATTAAAAGTACGGACTCGGAGTGCAACGAACAAGTCGAAAACGACTCTCTGGGGGGGGGGAGGAACAAAGAAGGGGAGGAAGAGCTTGCACGAGAAGAAGGACGAGGAAAGTCCTTGGGGTGACAGCACAGAGAGTGGAGGGGGTGGCGAAAGTGTCGAGAGAGGATGAGGAACGGAAACGCCTCCGGGGCACGGAAGCGACGAAACGAAGAGGCGACGTTCACAACGGCGTTCCGATTACGCGGCGTCGGAATTCCGAGGGCGTCTTCCGGTATTTGGAAAACGATGCCCCGTATTCGCGAGGCCCGCCTTGGCGGCGGTGGCTAAACGACGCGGAGGGAAGCGCCGGCCGACGAAAGAAGGAACGAGCCGCGCGTCGATGGCTCAGACACACACACACACACACACACACACAAAGAGGAGAGCCTCGGCCTCGAGTATTTCGCTAATTAGGTCGCCCCGCCGGCCGCCTCGATTTAGGAACGCCAGGCATCCACTACTCTTGGCAAGACGAAACCTCCCTCTACCACGTCAACTCCCCCTTCAACGCGTCTTATACTGTTCTCTCCTAGCCTAGGTTGGAGAAGAAGGCGCCTTAGCGTGCTCCTTACTCGCTGTACCCTGTACTCGGCTTAAAGCTGCAACGACGGAGCGGGGTACGAGTTCCGTGTCGGAGATAAGGGATGAAAGTCTTCCCCCTCCCCCCACGGGGTAGTGGGGGAGGGAGAGGAGGGAGGGGGAGAATGTTATTTCTCGAAGCAGGCAGCGTGTAACGTCGTCGGGGTGTAGGTGTTACGTTATTGATAAGGAGCTGATCTTCCCCGGGGCGGGTTCGTTCGCGGCTCGTTAGCAACGCGAGCAGTATGTTTGGAATTTGAAAGGGGCGGCTGCTAATTTTCTAATGCGATTAAATGGCAAAGCGGGACCGATGTAGCAACGCGGAGTTCTAACGTGTAACTGTTTGCAGCGAGTAACCGAGCATATCCAGCGCGTCGGAGGCACGTTCGAGACGCGTGGTGACAAATGGAAGAAGCGTGCACGTGGCTACTTCAAGCTCGAAACTTGAAAAATTCGTGCCAACGTCACTCGCGATTGGTGCACCTTTGAAACGTGTCTGTTGTTCTCGAAGGACCATCCACTTTGCTGTGGGAAATGAAATGGATTTTTAACTTGGATCACTGAGTTTAATTTGTAGAATCAGCCTGCTGGCTTCTACGATGACGTGACGGTCTTTTTTGGCTTCTTCCGAATTCAGGCCGATTTCTCAATTGTAACTGACACTTGCATTGTAGGTTTGCTAGAGCAAGATTTTCAATATCTGGAAAAATAATATCCTCCGCCATTTTTTTTTTTTTTTTTTTTTTTTTAGAAGCAATAAGAAGTCTAGCTCATGTGAATCACGTGAATTATTCCAATGAGGGTCAATTTACTCTTCAGGATTATCTTCGGAATTTCTTCTTCTGAAATTCTTTTGTTCTTCTTACGTCGTTACTATAGCTTTCACTCTAGGAATCTGTTCAGACATTATATTACTATACATCGCGTCGCACAACATCAAATGTATACGTTTATTATAATTATCAGCAAATTATAAAAACAAGTCCGAGCTGTTGGCTAGAGTTTAAGTGTCATGTCCCCTCAAAAGGGACAGTCGAGTGCAAAGAGTTAAACTATGGACAGGTATTTTATGAACCACGAACGCCACAGCGTCGATTAGGAGATTTTACCTTAAACTCACAAAACAAACGTATTCGCGAGTCAGCGACCGACAATGACAATAGTCTTGGCCTTGGGAAAGCGTCTTTAGGCCTTCTTGTCAACGCAAAGAAAGAGGACGAATCCTTAGCCGTATGATAAATATACGATAGTATAATTTCTTTATCTCGACCTGAAAAAGACCTGACCTGAAATCATCGAGTCAGTGCTCATAGTCGTGTAAAAGCGTATACGTATACGTTGGTTGTTTTTTGGAGTCGGTTTTTTTCAAACCACGCTCGAGTTCGAGTTTCATTCAGTCCCTCGATTTCTATTTTACAATTATTTTTCATTGACGTAATGAAATTTGAAAGTTGGTTTGTAGTTTCTCTCGCGAAACAGGCGACGGAGCGACAGAAACGTCCAGAGCGACGTCGCGCTTGTTTTACTCCCACGTGGACGTTCGAAAATTTCGTCCGCGTTACTAGATTTTCGAATCGGAGCCGCGTCAGAAGGAATTTAAACGCCCGGTGCGCGTAATTTCCAAGGGTAACGAACGCGATGGTGTTAACCCATATGTCAGGGCTATCAGTTTCCCTTGCTAATTAATCTTGTCTCCGCGCGTGTGGCGTTATCGATAATTTCGCAGGCAAGATACCGCGCCGATACGATTGACCAATGTCAAACGAGGCAATCCCGCGATAGAGCACGGCCCGTTTCCGGTCATAATTCCGATTGTCAGGTACGTCACGTGCCAACGTGGCAACAAAGCTGAAATCGAGCGTGGGGCCCGGCAAGCCTGGCAAGACGTCGATGAACAATGGGCCGACTCGTAAGACACACACTTATCCATCATTCGCAGCTCGCGCCGCCACTGCCGCTGACAGGTGTTGTTTAATAGCTCTGTTGACCGCGCGTTTCGCAGCTGATACCTGTCACGCGCTGCTGTTTACTCAAAATGTCGTCGAACCGGAAACACTGAGGATTTTATTCGCTCCAGTAACCGAGCATCCTCGATCGGATTCGATCGCGACGGGGGATCGCCCCTGGAAATGGCGTAGTTAGCCCCTGCCAGGGGACTGTCCGAAAAGAGCGATTACTAACGAACGGGGAAGAAACGGGCTTGACCTTGACCGGTCAATTGATTTCCCACTCGGGCAACACTCGCCGCTCGTAAATAAATCAGAGACGATTGCCTCCCAGCGTTGGGTAATTAACGTTCGAGCATCGATGGGATAACGAGGTAATCGGGAACGTTCACTTTTAGTCGAGTGCTTGTACCGGTACCGGGATCGAATCGTTCATTGCAGAGGAAGACGAACTGAGAGCCAGAGTTGCCGAGGAATTATCACGCCGTTGTTTTCGACGAGCGGTGGTGCCCGATGACCGATCGTACGTTGTCGTTTGGTTATGGATTAAGATGCCAGCCAGACCCCGGTCGAATTCGTTCGTCAGGCCGCGAGAGTGTATTCGTGGATTTAGATCGGTTCAGCGAGCGCGAGAGTGAGGGAGAGAGAGAGAGAGAGAGAGAGAGAGAGAGAGAGAGTCGACCAGCCAATCAAACTTCGGGGCCAGGCCGAAACACAGCCGAGCCTGAATTCCTTTCAAACACAGGCCACAGGCTTCCTATTCTGCGAGCGTAGTCCGCACGCCACCGGCCTGTGTTGTCTCTGTTTGATTGGTTTAAATGGCGCGGCAGCGACCACAATTCGACCGACTATCTGGGAAACGCTTTAACCAGCCGTGTTGCCTACAATTGAACGGCGCGCGTTTATCAGCGACGTTGACGTTACTAATCTTCGGCTGTTCCACTTTCTTCCGGGGAGAGCTGCTCGATCTGTCGGTGCTTCACTCAGTTTCCGTTGTCTCTCCCCTCTCTCTTTCCGCCTTCTGTTTACTGCCCCTCTTTGCCACTCTCTAACTTGGTTCATCGACAATTCGCGGATCTAAACATCCGTTAGGTAGGAAGATTTCTCTCAATTTCTGTTCACAAGGGCACGTAACACTTGTGACATGAATGTGCTCCGATCTAGCGTGGCAGATCAGGAATTTGACTACTTACAATTGGAAAATTCGAAAAATTTGGGCCAGCCTCAAGTACAATGAGGTCTTCCGCACCATAGTCACAGTTGTATAGTTTCCACACGTTTACTGACACTCATAGTTTCTTACGTCGGTATATAGTTCTTACGTGTAGCATTCGATCGACAGTTTTTATAACCAGTACGATACAAGTTAGTCGGTTAGTCTCCATCATAGATGCAGCAAAATCCATTATAGTTCATTCATTTCCTACATCGGTGGGTGATCCTTCGAACTCTAAGGGACATACGCAAAGGTACACGATCTTTCTCTCGCCACTTGTTAGAATTGCTTTCGTTTTCGGTTTTCGAACAGTATGGCTCGCGACGAAGCTGGCGAATCGAACGGAACGATCGTTGGCGATATGTTTGAAGCGTTCTGTTTGCCGACTCGAGTGCTCGTACTTACCACGTAGAGGCCTTGCAGAGCACCGAGAAGCGTGACCAGCTCGACGTTCTCGAAGCGGATGTCCGGCAGGAGGGCGAGCAGCGGACACCTGACGCCGGCCTTCAACGCTCTGTTCAAACGGAGGGATTCTCGGTTAATAATCAGTGGATAACGAAGAGGGAGAAAACGAGGGGAAAGCGGCAGAAGGCTGTGTGCGAGGCCGGTTGAAAAGGTGAAATTAACCCGTTCGGGTTCAATTATCCCCGGAAACGAAAAGGGAAATGATGCATCAATGCCAGTCACGCGGCGGCGAAACGAGAAATCAAGATCGATCTTAATAACCGTCAAACCGCGATTGAAATCAATCCCACGCGGAACGGGAATAATCCGCGATAACGTTCGCATTGCCGAACCGACCAGTTGTTTTCCAAGATGAAAGAGAGGGGAAAACAAATAAAAGGAAGAAGAAGCGAGCAACGAGAGGATATTTCGGCGAATTTTCAAGCAAGGAAAATACGAAACAATCGTTCCCACGTGGAAAATAAGGCGTGTAGGTATCCAATATTTCATCGCGCCCGCGAGGCGCAATTTCCTCCTGTAAAATCCTGTCTCCCGTTCGACGCGTTTAAACTTCGGGAGAACGTCACTCAGAATCAAGGAATCGCGACCAATATTCAGCCAAAAGTTATTCTTTCCTTCTCGTTTCACCTCCCGTCCTATCCTAGCGGGGCTGTCAGGCTTCGCGAGTATCGTCGGCGATGCGCGCGGAATTCCCCGCGACAGTTCCGCGCGACGATTCACCCGCCAGCTCGCGGAATTTCATTTTTCAACCGAATTTTCGAGACACTCGGCCCGCCCGGAATTTCACTTACCTCGCGCTCGCGCGAATACCAGACACCGTCTCGCGAGAAGATCGAGCGATACTCGAGATTTCTCACGGCGGATTTGCCTGATTAATCGCTTCGGGTTGGAGCGGAGATCGGTTATGAGAAATTAGGGGAGAGGAGGCTGGTAGTAATGGATAGAATTAATTTATTTTTTCGCGGATGCGAGCTTCTTCTCACCGAGGACGCATCGATCGACGCCTGAGAAAATTAATGAGAAAAGAAATAAAATCTTAAATGAAAAAAGAAAAGTAAAATAAAATCTTTTATAAAATCAGTTAATTTCTTAAAATTTAATTTCATTCTTAAAATTTGTCGTACGATGTTTTTTAAATACTGTAAATACCCCGTGGAGGAAGAAGGAAACGTGAAATTTCTACTTTTACCTCATTTCGTTCCTTTCAAAGATATTTTTACTTCATTCCAAAGGGAAGTAAGTAAAAATACCTTTTCTCTTGAAAATTTTGCGAGTTCAAACATTTTCGTGGATACTGAAAACATTTCTTCGTAACTAAATCATCTTCCCTTTACAACGAAATCTTAAAATTTGTCGCACGATTCTCTTTTTCGCAAAGTTACTAAAGTTTAAAGCGTCGACAATTTTCCAGCGAGTACGAAAAACATTCTGAATGATTTATTTATTTGTTTGTTGCAAAATATAATCGCGGTACAAATTTTCCTCGTAGTAATCCTACTCGTTTGATCCTCATCGGTCACTTGTCCCAACTTGACACATGTTTCTTATATAAATGCTCGTGAGATGTAATTGTAATCAAAATTGTTATTATTATCGTTATTATTAGAAAATGTAATTATTTTGCAACATGTGAGTGCACAGATGATGTGACAATACACATAGTCTGTTAGAAAATAATATTCGCTTTCAAATCCTTTGACAAACAATACATTGTCTAATTATTTCGTCACAATTGCGCATTTTCTGCATCACCTTTTCAAAAAATGCGAAAATTGTTACACTTTTATAAAATCCGAAACAAACGATTAATAAGATTCGACAAAATCAGAGGAGATACAAAATTGGACATCCACGCAGAAACAGAAACCTAATCTCTTTACTCTTAATGAACGAATTCCCAAATTCCTCTCATCGTGGTAATTAATTTTTCTTTGCCATTGCACGCGTGCTTTACGATTCAACGCCAAGTTGAATAGAAGTTAAATTATAAAAGAAAAAAAAAAAAAAAAGAAAGGAGAAATGGAGGGACGGAGAAGGGTTGAACTTTCTGTATTTCCTCGTAGGATATTCGATTAATTCAGTCTCCGCGTTGACTATGATTCTTCCGCCCTGTCGTCCCCTCTCTGATCGCATTTATCTTGTTCGTTTGCCATTTCCTCGGCTTCTTCCGCTTGTATCTTCTATTTCCGGCCGGCGGTCAGGCTCCCGTCTTCGATGGTCGTTTAATCGACGCGGGTAATCCCACCCCGTTTCTGACCTGGAGAGGGAGAGAGCTCGGTCGTTATCGCGAGAGACCTATCAACGTTCGTCGAACCTTGACGCCCTTGACGTTCATTCCGGTTCCGGCGAAGAAAACCCTCGATCATGAATATTTACCCTCTTCTGTGCCGCAGCCTCGCTTCATTCCGTATTTATCAAGCGAGAGAGACGCTCGCGAATCAAGCGTGCCGATCGCCAGAAATAGACGGTGGATCGATCCTCCCTTAAAAACTGATAGATCCGATGAATCATTCAGTCGACCGTGCACGGATAACCCTTCCGCTCGGAGTTTCGCGTGGGACCGCCTATACCCAATGTGTCTGTGTGTGCATGTATGTTATAAATATTCAGCAGCTCTATTTATCTTTCCTCTCCGCGCGACATTCGTCATTCGCGGAACGAGAGTGCTCTCCAATCGAATTGTTCGCAAACAGGTGTGAACCGGCTATTCCGTTTTCCATCAATTCCGCGAAGGAATTGAGAATTAACACGATGGGTCGTAGGTATCGTCGGTTACGTCGAGATTCCGTGTTATCTTTGCAACTGGTCCCTATTATTATTAATAGTTGTAGCGAAGAACGTGCGCAGGGGTCAGCGAGAGGTCGTGTCACAGGATCACGGGGTCATTGCAGGGGATCGATGACGGAAGGCCATGACCGACACGAGTGAAAGTCGAGGCCAATTTCAAGATGAAATGACCTCGTAGATCAATTTCAACGATGAAACGTATCGTTGGCTTTCGAAGTGAGTCGAAGCTCGCAGTTCAGAGATCGCAGTACGCGCGACAGTGTCGTTGGAGGAGGGTCGTTAATTAGGTATCAAGGATCAAAAGCGAGAAACTTTTCTTCTTTCCTTTTCTCTTTCTCCAAAGTTGTTCGATCGTAATAATTACGTACGATCAGGTGAGAATGGCCTAATAATTGGGAAAGGAAGTTTAAAGCAGCGACGTAGAACCGGCACACACGTGAGAGGATCTACGCGCTCGCGCGAAACTGGTAATCTGAAAATTCACGCGGCTCGTTAGGCGATGGTTTGTCGGTCAATTCGATTAGCTTTCCTCGACGGACGTGCTCTCGCCGTCCTTTTTCCGCCGCGAGCAAACATTTTGATCCGGATCGGACAGCCGTGTCCACGGGAAGGCGAAATTAACCGCGTTATCACACGCGAGATCTCCTTCGTTATTCAACAAACGTGTAATCCGACTTGGTCTAATGAGCCTGCACTTTGATCTCCCGCGTCAATTAAGCCGCGCAATTAATAAGCAATTAAGCGGTGATCAGCTTCGGGCGATTCGCTCGTTTTTTTTTTTCTTTTCTTCTTTTTTTTTTCTCTTCGTACTCACGGGAAATGACTGATAGATATACTACTCGCCAGCTCCCGATCACTCCCACGCGCACGCGGGTTTGTCTCGAATTACCCCGTGGGATCAAAACGTCCGATTTAAGCGGGTTTGTACACTTTGAGAAGTGGCAACGATGCGATAACACAGATTATTTGACAGAGCCGCAGCGTGCAACGTCAGAATATAGACGTGCATTGTAACGGAGACTCGAGAATAGACTTCGTTCCAAGAATACTTGGTATTATACGAAATTGCGTAGCAAAGTTGTTAATCAAGCACTCAAATTGAAACGTTCGCAATAACAGAGTCGTAACTTGCACGTTTCCATGACCACTCCACGGATGCTCTCGCTCCACGTTGCACTGTAACGAGCTCGCGAATAGTTCTCGAACCTGCAAAAATATTTCATACACCTGCTCTACTCCGGCTGAAATTTTAGTATAGACGGTTTGGAGAACCACGTTTCGTGCAACGGCTGCAAAGCTCCTGCGAGCACAGGTAAAAGGAGTTACTGTTAGCGAATTTGTTACAAGTGGGGAAAGCCGTGGATTGCTCGTAAAATGTTTGCCAAACGATTCGTTGGCAGGCGCGCGCCTCCACGGGGTTTGAATATCAGAAAACAAACAGAGAACGCCAGAGATGCGTTTCAAGACATTCCAACTCGTCTCGAATAATATTAGAACGATTGAAGAATAATATTTGAAACGGTGTTTTAGAACTTCTCCTACGAAAATATTGTCGTTTTTTTGATACTGTACAAAATTTTATTTTATTGAAATGATTGTCGTTGAGAATGCAATGTTTATTAAATTTGAAAAAAAAAACGACATTATTCATGGGTACCCCTAATATAAAATTGTATTAGGATCTTTCGTCACGAGAAGACACATACATATATTTTAAGATATCCAGAATGATATTCGAAACTATTGCTGTCATTTTCTGAGGATTTCGTTTGTAAGAAAGATAGGTGTGTGTACGGTCTCAGATACTTCATTTTTAAGTATAATATTAGGCTCTTACGATCAGAAGCAATAAAGTTTCACTAGCTCCCAAAATTCCCCGAAAACTGGGACAGTGACTTATATAAGTGTGACCCAGAAATAAAATAAAAAAGCAGTCAGTTTTCAAACCTTCGTTCTGTTCGACCTGATTAGCCTAATATATGTCGCTGTACTCAGAAACCATTTTCTCGGTTGCAACACGTCGATAATTTCCTACGTCGAATCGTTGCATATTTATTATTATTTTTTTTCTTTTTGAATTCACGTTTTTTTCGCGACTCTCTGCATTAGAGCCAGTTTGCCACATACATACATCGCATCGTGAAACTTGGAAATCGATATGCGCGCATCGCGCGCGTGTTTCAACGTGTGTGGATGGACCTTTACGAGAAAGATATAATTTCGACGGTGTTACCTTTCGACGCCTCTGGTGGCCGCCTCGGAGAAGCTGCGAACGTCATGGTAATCCATGTTGAGCGGGCCAGTTGGGCTGTAAATGAGCCTTTTCGCGGGCAAATTGATGGGCAAAACCGCACCGATCACGCCCAGGGCAGAATCGATCTGGGCAGCGCTGAACAGCACCGTTTTGAACGGCTCCGGCTCGTCGAACCCCGGCGCACAGCCCGACACCAGGATTATGCCGTCATAGTCCAAGCTGCAGATGTTCGGCTCGATTTTCAGCTGACACGGCATCCATCTGAAACGAAATCGTTATCACTGTTAACCCTGCCCTTTCGCTAATTGTCGCTGCCCCCGAGGCTCTGCGAACGGTTATTCGCCGTCGATTCGCCACCGTCGTGTTCCTCCCTCATAAATCCTAAACAATCGATCGTAACACGCTGACGCGCGAAACAGTCTCTCGATCGTTTTCACTTGGATGAGATTGGACGGAGGAGGAGGGAGCAAGAGAGGTCGAGTGAAAAGTTATTCTGTGGCGAATGGAAGATAAGTCTTCTGAGATTTTCGCGGATAGAATTATTTTCAGAGGGTTAAGACCGGACTGGTTCGTGTCCACGGAAATCTTTGGACATTTTAGTCGCGGTATAAATTTGGTTTATTCCAAGCATTAGACTTGAGAACGGGGATATATCCAGATCCCGGATGGCTCGATTGCACCGAGGCGCGGGAAAGATCGCCGTTTGAATCCTGATGTTGCTAGTTCCTCTCTTGGAATTGGTGATCTTGGGGACGAGGTTCTCTCGATTTGAGATAATGGAATCACAGTTGCGTCTCTTTTACAACAAATGGGCACTTTTAATGTTTAAATAAAGTCTTATTAAGTTTAAATAATGTCTTAAATAAAGTCTATGCTATGTACGTATATGTGTTAAAATCTTCCACGATGTGGTGAACGCCATGCTTGGAGTTTATAATTATGTCTGTAATTAACTTAAAGTTTGTAATTACGCGAATTAAATATAAACAGTGACATTTCGATTAGTCACTGCAATTATTCGTGTACTTTATACTTTTCTGTTCACTGCTTTAATTTTATCCTTAATTTGTAACCGTTTGCTGCTTTTAACTTTATCTTCAATTTGTATTCGTTTTACTCCTTTCAGCTTTATCTTTAATTTGTATTGGAGCACATCTGTCAACAACATAAATCAGAGTAGAAGGGAGTTTTTAATAAATAGTTTTTCCTGAGAATTAAAGGATTTAACTAGGTTTCGGAGAGACTAATAATATAGCCTGATAAAAAGATCCAAAGATCCACGTGAAACCAAATAAAAAGAAATAGCAAAGGGATAATAGATACTCGTCCGGAGTATTAATCGCAAGTTTTGATCTGTACTAAAAATATCAATGTACTTGTCACACTCCCTCAATTGAACAAGCAATAATCATAGTCCTTAAAGTGTATGTTATTTTAGTAAAGTATCAACTTAACACGTCGATGATTGCTACGACGGTCATGTGGTGACTGTTGTTCCTATTTCTATAAATATTTCAGAGCAATTGAAACGAAAACGAATTTCAAACAGCTAGATAACACTATAAAACGAAAAACGCGCTTTCGTGTAACGTTAAATGTGAAATTAAATATTTCGTTCCATAGGCAAAACGTGAGAATTTCGCTTCGTTAATCTCTCAAACTCACATTGTAAATCTCTCAAATTCCGAAAACGGCGAGAGTTTAATTCCCCTACTGGAGGTTTATAACTACCGAATTCCAAATTGTTCAAACATCTTGTTACTATTAAATCTATTATCTCTTTAACGTTTCGTAACTCCATGCGAAATCGCAGGTTTCTGAAAAACAACCCTTCATTCAACCCTCAGACGGAAAGTCGAATGAAATGCGAAACTCGGTCTCGAACTGACACCTACTACAATGGAGGAAATTTCGCGAGAGTTCCCCGAAGAATCCTTGGGAAGTTCTCGCAACCACCGAGAGCGTTTTCTCGCGAATTCGCGAACGCAGCTTGCCCCGCCTTTAGAGAAGCACGCGTGTTAGATCGTGCAATCTTTGTCTTCGTTATCAATCACCAACCGCGTCTCGCGCCTCGTGAATGAGCCGCGAGCGTATATCGCGCGCAAATATGCCGAAAATCGAAACACCGACCCGTAAATCTCGCCCGAGAATCGAAATTTACGATGCTTCTCGCCTCATTAAAATTATACTCGTTCAGGACGAATTTCGTTCTGATCCTCGACGCTTCAAATTTTGAAAGTTGATTTTCGTTCTACCAGAACACGTATGCAAGCTTCTCTAAATGAGAAATTGCTCACTCGGCGATAGTAATACTTTCGCGCGAAGTTTCGTAATTTTACGTGTAAGAAAGCGTTGTCTCGAGACGTTGAGCGTTACTTTCGCTCGCCGAGGAAAGTACGAAAGAGGGAAACGTTGAAACAAATATTATCGCTTCGACAAGATTTTTTAACGAGAGAACGATATACCGTGCTCTCGAACGGCGAATCGAATTGAAACATAAATTAGCTCCGTCCACGGAATTTAAGAGCGTCGAAGTTCATTAAAAGTCACTTAACGGCCAACTTTATCGCAGTTTCGATAACTCGGGCAACTTTCGATCGAAACTTCTCCCGGACGTGACTTATTCTTCCGCAAGAAATATGCAATTAGCCGTTAAAGAAGCGGAAGGGACGTTACAAAACAACGCTGTCTCCTTTTTACCTGCAGAAAGTTAAATCGAAGCGTCGACATTTTTGCGGTCTGCGACGATTTTTCTACGGAAACACGCGAAATCGAAGGAAAAATATATTCGAAAAATTACCTCGACTCTACCGCCATGATGCACACTGGTGGTAGCAACGTTCTTCGAAAAGGAGGAGAGAAAAATTAGAAGATGATTCGCTTCTTAGAGTCGACGATTTTCCCCTTGGTCGCTTTTCGAACTCCTCGAGAGGATCGTGGATGAAGAAATCACGAAGAGATGGAAGTGACGTTCCTCGACGTGAACGACAGACACCGAAAGAACTGAAATACCAGAAAGGAACAACGGATAATCGACCGGCGGCCTTCGTTGCCTCCTTCACGCTGGATATCGATCCTCCTTCTTTCCCTTCTGTTCCGCGTTCCTTGGCTTCTTGTTCTCGCGATCGATTTCTTTCGATGCTTTTTTGCACTGACTGCACCTTCTTGCGGTTTATTTTTACAAACGATCGCTGCGCACTCGCGTAATTCCTCGAGGAACAAATCGCAAATCGTAAGTCTGGCGAGTGAACTTTTTCATCAGATCTCGAGACCATCGGCGAGGAAATTTTAGTGAAATGCTTCAGACCTCGATTTCGATTATATTATCCGTGGTTCCGGAGATTTTATAAGGGACGGTGATCCTCCTGGCACGCTGGCACTTCCACGGTGCATTTGCAAGTTTTATCATTTGTCGAAGTACGAACGAGAAAGTCGATCGATGCCGATGGTTTATGCACTCGACGCAGGACGCAGGCTGACTTTTAATCCAAATGTTTCACCGTGACTTTTCTGTTGAAACGAGAGTTGCCGACATGTGTCGAGAAATCGAGTCAATCGGGGATCGAAAATAGAATATTCGGCGGGCTTGATATTTTCGGATCCGCACCTGGATATTGGGACCTCGGATATTTCCGGGTTCGGTCGGAAATTGAGCAGACTCGGTCGAAATCAAGGTAACCAAGTGATGTTTATAGTGTAATTTGCATAGTGCATTTACATACATATGTAAATGTTGCTATTGATTTTTTTTTAATAATGTATAATGCTAATAACTTCTAAATGGAAAGGAGTTTCAATTCAAACCGGTATTATATTATAGATACTAAATACATGACGTTGTATGTATTTACGTATATACAGAGTGTCCAATTTGTATCTATAAATGCAATTATCTTAATTATTCGAAAAACTGTTTCAAATACAACTTATTTTATAATTTCGTGAAGTTAGTTTGTTTCTGAAGCAAAATTTTCTAAAACCGACTATTTTTCAGAATGGAATCACGTAATTTTTTTACATCAGTCGTTGCAAGAGATCATTATATTTTTATGTTGAATAGATATTATAATTTTAATTTTGTAAAATCTATGAAGAACAAAAACACTATGCTTGCAAGAATGCTGCCCTATCCTATTAACTGTTTGTTCAAAATAGAACAAGCAGTTACGAAGATAATTGCTGTATATACACACATCGCGCCTATTTCACTCGCAATTAATGCTAGAAGTTTTGCCAGATCATCGTCCTCGAGTCGCCTGAGCAGAATAATGCGCGCAAAAAAAAAAAAAAAAAAAAAACAAATACAAATCAAAGCGCAAAGTTCGAAAAAACTGAAGATGGACAGATGGGTGACTGAGGGAGGACAAGAAAGAAGAGAAAAAGTCAGTGTTCAACGTGACGCTTAAAAAAACGTGTTATATTTATATGGAAAAAAAAAGAAACGAGCAGAAAATAAATATTCACAGTATTTCGTACAGATCTATTCGATACTTTACATGTTGCACGGCATGTCGTACTCGGTGCTGCTAACGCTACGCTATGTGTACTTGCATGTTTGTTAAAAAAATAACGCATAATCTACGAGATATAAAACTTACAATATCATAGAAGACGAGAGGGATCCACGAGAGGGATCCCCGCTTTCAACGTATGTATATATGACATACAAACATACAAATTGCGCGGAAAACGTTCGTCGCGTTGTCATCACGGGCCTTGTTCATTCCCGCAACGAACAAGTGGTGAGTCACTCGTCGCGAGAAACTTTGACCTTAGGAATCCGGACGCTTGATTCCTCGCAATCACATTCGCGATTCAATATTTTCGTTAGAGACTAACGACGCAGCAGCGGTGCTGCAGCAAATGTCAAAGATCGCTGTCTCTCTCGCGTGAAGCGCCAACAACCGATGTAACGTCCTCGATTATCGAGAACTTGAACTCCACGCGGACGAGCGTTTCACTTCTCCGCGATTCCGCTCCCGATCTCGTACAATGAGTATTTGACGCGCGTATTGTACGTATAACGTACGTATACATATATACATATATGGCAAATTTGCGAAATAAACTATCTCGTTCGCAAATAACTCGTGATTTGACATTTTCGCCAAGTTCCGCGTACTCGAAACTATGTTTTCTTCTTTCCTAGGGAGGAGTGCTCCGCGTACGATGCTCGCAGGTCCTCTAAGTGAAAAACGAAGCTGGTCGACTTCGTCGAGTCTCGTCGTGGAGAAACGAATCAGCGAGACGAGAACGAAGAAAATCGAGTCGATCGGTTGGATGCAGTTCTCCCAGTGCAGTTCGCTTCGCCGAACGAACGCCGCCTGTCAGTTGGCTGCTCTAACCGAGACTCGTTCGACAAGCGTGGAAAGGTCGATCGAGTTTTAGTTCTCGACACGCGCGAACGCATCGTTCCCCCAGAATTACTTCGTCTAACGTAACTACTCTGCCTAACGGTATGATACGATCGCGATATAATACCTACTATATATTTCGTAACGTGGCTCGACGAACACTCTCGTTCGTGCCTACGTTGCTTTGTACTAGGCGTCTACCCTGTAAAATTGCGCGCTTGCTCGGCTAATTCGAGTAGCTGCGCGAGGATTGTACAGGACGATCAATGGGAAATATACTGTATCTGAATGATGCACGGTGTTTTCATGATCATCGTCTGACTATATGTGATACTAACATAGAATTAATCGTTAAATTCAAGTGCAACTACGAAAGGGGCAATTCGCTCACCTTGCACACACACACACACACACACACACACGCACACGCGCACACACACACACACAGAGGCTCGTCGACGCAACGATGTTCGAAAAGATAGCAAAGTGGAAGCGAGCCGCGAAAACTCTCGGAAATATACGTGTACGATGGAGCGTCGTGATCGTGTTTCGAACCACCGAGCAGAATTTCCCTTTCTCTCAGAGTCTCGTACCCTTGCTGACCTCGTTGGTTACGTCGAGCGAGACGTTCTTGAGAGCGTTGAGCTTCTCCACGTAACCGATGTCGATGCGAAGCTTCCCATTATCATCGACGATCCCTTGGAGAGTCTTTTCCGTGCCGTTCGCGATCGAGGTCACCGACGACGAGGCGGTCGCGTTCGCCGCGTTCTGCTCGTTCTGCAACCGGGTGCTGCTCGCGTACAATCGCCGTCTTCCCGGCAACAGTCTCGAGATCTTCACCGCCATCGGATGAAGCAGGTGTTCCTCGTACATGTCGCACTGCGGATCGGCCGTCAACAAGCTGACGATTATGCCGACCAGCACCGTCGACACGCTCCCTATGAACGCGTAGTACATGTACGTGACGCTGTACAAATATTCGAGAGGGCCTAGGGCAGGTGTTTCCTCGATGCTCGCCAATGGAACGCTTTGGTTCGTCCCGGTGACGTTTAGGGCAGCGACCATCGAGCGGCCTGGCTGCATGATCCAAGGTGAGAACGTGTCGTTCTGACAGTTCTCCGTCGACAGAGGCAACGTCTCCACGTTTTGCATGTTGCTGACGGTCAAGTGGCCGAAGGTTATCCACAGGGTTGTCACGTGGCTGAAGATCATCCCGGCAGCGGCGCCCTTCCAGTTGGCGCAAGGCACCAACATGGCCAGTAGGAAAACGCCGAGCAGCGGGCCTGACGTGGCCGAGGTCATCAACATCGACGACTCGATCACTCCCGAGAGCATGGCCACGAGGAAGCTGATGCCTATTATCAGCACGCCGTAGACAACGCTGATCACCTTGATGAAATGCAGCTGCTGCTTATCCTTCAAGCCTCGGAGCGCGGGTATCTGACCGAGAAAGTCCTCGAACGTGACCGTGGCCAGAGAGTTGAAGTTCGACACCGCCAATGTGAGCGCGCTGTTGAACAGAGTGGCCATCACCAGACCCAGCAGGCCGGGAAAGTTGAGGAACTTGTCCTCCACGTAGAACGGCACGATCTCGTCGAATTTCGAGATGTATCCTAGCGTGAGTGGGTCGCAGTCCGCGTAGTTGGCGAAGATCACCATGCCAACCACCCACGACAGGGAGAACAGGACGAAGATTATCGGCATGTTGGCCAACATGGTTCTGAAAGAAGAGATAGTTGTTCCGTTAGAAGATGCGAGAACGCAGAACTTTCCTGTGCCTTGAGGTACATAACCGTTGCAACCAATATAGGGGCACAGTGGTAAAGAGACGCTGTTGGAATGAATTTATTCATAACTCGTCGTTTCATCGATCGCAATTCCCCGTGTTGTGTTCTCCCGACGACTCTGGAGCAAAACCGATCCAGAGTGGATCCTAACGGCAAAGAACGTACGTGGTGTTCTCAGATACGTATAAAAGCTCGACTTGCTACCGTTGACCTCAGCTAGGGGAGGAGTATCTGCTGCCAAGTTTGGCTGGCTGCCATTTAACCCCGGTCTGGATGCCAGCCGAAGGACTCATTGATTATGTGGTAACGGGAAGTGCGGACAGAATCTCGCGAATCAGAAAACGCTGAGGAGGGTTTGGGGCGAACTGCATGAAAGTCTGCTCTGTCGCGAGGACGTTCATAAATTTGAAGATGGTTTATCTCGCTGGGTTCGTTTGCGATATCGGAAACTCTCTTTCTCGCGACAGGTATACAGAGAATGAAGAACGAAACGAGGATAAGATAGGATAAAATGAGCCGTTCACTTGCCAACTCCACTTTTTCAACTTTTTTAAAATGTTAGCGTCAAAGCACTTGATCGACTCGTAATTGACTTTTTCTGTTGGAAACAAATTTCTTTAATAATTAGATTATTCAATACCACTGAACCATGAATACCACCATGTTTCTGCTTTTTGATTTGTGAACAATTAATTTATTTCAAAAGTCAATTTGATTAACTCCACACTCTGATGCAAATCGTTGCGACAATGTAATTCAAACTTTTATAAGAATTTAAGAGTTAATTTTTGAATACAATATAAAAATGTAAAAATCCAAATTATTTTTCAAATGATTGGCACGATATAATCGAAATCAGTAAAAAGCAGAACCGGGACTTTTTCTCAACAAAGATATTAGAAAATATCAGTGATAGAAAAGTAACAGTCACGGGATTAATAAATTCAAACATGATTTGAACGAAAATGCAGAATTTAGTTAACATTAATTAAATTCTGTACCATTAATCGTTTTATAAATAAAAATTTTTTATAAATTTTTTTTGTAAATAAATCTAGTCTGTACCATTAGAAAATTTATATCATAGACGATAGTTCTGAAAAATGTAGACCAGTCTTTGTTATATTCTAAAGGCAGGAAAGAAAAGAGACATGATGGATTCAATTCATGAAAACCAATGAAATTCATTCTTCCTACATGATCATTAATTAAATCTTGATCATTAAAACATGATTATTAGAGAAATTTAAGAATGAATTGACACGATGAGCTCTCGAATGTATAGGATGAAGCGTATATTATTATTTACGTTGATGATGATTCAATTTAACGATAATAATTGTGCTAATGACGGAGTTATTATCATTAATTTGTTCTAAAAATCTGTAATAAACAATTTTTTTGAAAGTTCAATTTCATGATATTATTTTCTTTTCATTTTCACTTTCCACAAATCAATTAACTCTCTTAGGCACGCGAAATGTTGTAACTAATGATAACAATTATTCCAAGTATATACTATCACGCATTACATTTCGTTGGATGAAATCCAGGCCTGTGATAACACATTGTAATAATATACTCTACAGCGTTTATTTGAATTTATATTTTAAAAGGAATTTCAAACAACACTGTGTACTACTTTGTCACTTTTCTCCACTTCTTTTCTTATATGGAGTCTACATTCAAGCGGTTGAAATATCGTTGATTTTCAGAAATTTCAAACAGTGATGTGTTCCTAAATGAAACAACGTTTCCTTTTCGGCGCGTGTCCGCGACGAGAACTCTGTGAAAGCAACGCTCGAAAGCGCGTAATCAAGCGACAAATCGTCGGTAGTTTCGCGTCAAATCGTTGGTCGGACGCGGTCGTACAAAAATCCATACGGGGAGAAACATTTTTATCGCTATGGGAGGGAGAGAGGCGCGCAGCCACCGGCGCGATTATATTCTAATAAAAGTCCATTTCGGCCGAGCTTTTTATCGCAGCCGCGGCGACGCGTCGCTCTTCGCATTTATGCTCTAATAAAACGTCCGCGACCGACACTTGTCCTCGTCGATGTTTCGTTCGAGAAAGGGAAAAGATAAATTGTCTCTGAAATCGGCCGTTCGTTTCGCTTTTCCACGGAGACGGCTAACACTCAGCGGGTCGGTCACGCTTTTCGCGAATGTCGCGTGTTTTCATGCCATTTCATTTCGATGGCGGGACGTCAGCAGGAGAGGAGAGAAGAGATCTTCCCGCGTTTTCGATCGTTACGCAATCGAGCAGTCGCGTATCCTCGCTTTCCAGCAAGTCCTAGATGACTTTCTTTCTTTTTTTATTCGATGGCACAGACGAAAAGGAGATTGCAAATTACTTTCGACGGAGAAGGGAACGTTGCTTTTCATCACTCGCGGGTGATCGTCGATGAAAATCGGAGTTATTGCGTCGCCGACTGAAAAGGAACGAGCGCGGTTCTTAAGCAGCAGCGAGTACGTCTCGATCTCGTCGAGATTATTTGCCATACATTCTTTTTCCTGACTCGTGAGCGCGATTCTGCCCGAGTTCGAAAGGCTCTTTCCCGTCTGTCTCACCTCGACGAGCACGAACGCGAACATTGCCGTCTGTCCTGCATATCGCTGAAGTAAGACCGATTAGCGACTAATCATAAGTGAAAACGAAAAAAATGGTCAGAGAACAAAGTAACAATTTGCATAATGCAAAATGACTGCTTATCACGCGTTGTCACGCGCACTCGTGTCACTGGTTCATAACAACAAGATAACCAACGGCTAGGCGAAAGTTGCGCGTCTCTGGCAGCGCGACGATGAGTCATATCGCCACTCGTGACTGACCTTTTAATTAAAGTGTCAGTCCACGATCGTCTCGATCGATAAACAAAGAATGGGACAAATGTAACGAAAGAAAAAAGAAAAAAGAATAGGAAGTGAATACAGAGCGAGAAACAAGGGGAAAAGGAAATGTAACTAGGAGGAACTAAGGAAGGAAAAAGAAAAGTAGTTACGACCGATCGGACAGAGTTTCTTTCGACATCGTGCCCGTCAGGATTTCCCTGCCTTTCGTCTAGCTCCAGGGGAAGCAGTCACGAGATTCCTCGTACACGTCGACTAAGTGATCGGCAAACTTTCGTCTCGCACTTTTGCCGCCTCGATTCCGAAGAATCGCAATTCTCATTCGTTCCGCGAAGATATTAGATCAAATTAACTCTGCGTGACATGCGATTTTCTTCTGCAATTTCTTCAGAAATTTTACTAGAAAATTTACTAGTGATTGCTTCGTCGAAGTAGGTAACGTTTAGAATATAAGATGCAAGTGTACCAAGTATGTAGAAAAATATTCTTTTGTATCCTTATGTCCTATTAATAATCTGCGACCGTCTCCCACGGACGTCATTGGGGTTAAACACGTGGAATTCACTCTCTCTCTTTTTTACCTTTCGGTCGAACGAAAGCTCCTTCTTCCGTTGAATTTTAATAAACGTTCCCTCTTGCGAAGAACCTCTTCCGAGGCACGGATTCAAGCATAATAGTGTTATCTAGGCGACACTTGTTTACATATCTGTCGCGTAAAATGTTAATTCGGTGCGTGCCACCGAAGCTCTGCCGGAAACTTTTGTATTCACGTTCTGTATTCGTTGTCGTGGACGTCGTGCAATTTTCCGCGGAAACATCGAAATTTTTATTCGAGGTTGCGACACGAGATTTGTAATCTCGTTGGAGGATTTTGTCAGAACAGGCCGGATGATCATGAACAGGCGAGTTTCTGTTGAGAATGGCCTGCAAGATTTCAGCGAAAGAGATTACTCACCTGACGACTTTTCGTTGACTCGTCATGCTGCAGTATCGTTGCACGAAGTTCTGCTGGCAGCCGAAGATGGACAGGCTCATGAATAATTGGCCCAAGGTTGCCGACAGGGTCGTCACGCGGAGGGTGGGATCCAGATCTGTGCTGAAACCAGAAATTCGGTTCGATTAACTCGAGAGAAATTCAAATGCCGCCCGATCGGGAGCGGTTCTCGTTGTCAAAATAGCCCGAACGTTTGCACAAACTCGACTCGACTCGGTGATTTCGGCTAATTCGCCCAGGCACCCCTATTCATTTCCGCGGTTATAAATCGACTTTTACTTACTTCGCTCCTTCCGCTTACATTGTCCCGTCTCGCGAGACGAATCGTTTCGAGTTGGAACTACGCGACGAATGTTTCGCAATCTCTTAAGCTAGCCTTTGCTACATCTTTCACGAAGATCGGTAATTCAAGGCTAACGTTAAACAAACGAAGTTAAATAAATCTAACGTAAGTGAACGTGAACGAGAACAACAAATTCTTTCAGATTCTTCCGGGTTTCATTGGCCAACAAAAATTTGTCGAGGGCCGCGCATAGTTTGCATATTTTTTTTATCAGTTCAGTGTAACTTATATTACTTATGAGGATATCAAAGCGACTTTTAATTTAAAAAATATGAAAATTTTTAGTGAGGACACTGAGATATCAGTTCGTCAATGTCCGGTTTGATACAAGTAGTGGCAATACGAAGAGTATTTTCAAGATTCTCGTCAACAATTTTTCTTCTTATTTTATTTTTTTGTGCGCTTCATATGGGGAAAAATCTGTTTGCAAATATAAATCGTGAACATTCGTGGTTAACGTTATTCAAATAATAAAATTTTTACCCAACTACCCCAATTTTGGTTATGCAGTAATTTTTTAAAGTAAAAAGTAATCGCAGTTTTGTGCGAATGTTTTGTACAAACGACTCAGAAATGACTAGCGCCGTGGAAACATAATTGTCTTATCGAACTCGTCAATCCAAGCGACAACAGTGCAATTATAATATCGCAATAATTGTATAGTATTATGCCGATTGAAGTTCCGTCGACTGACAATTTCAACAGCAACAGAAAATCTGCACGGCGCAAATTGTTCCCAGTGTGAGTTAACTTTTCGAGCTGTTCGCTGAAACTCGAGTCAGATTCTGGCACCCGTCTGGCGCCTTGATTACGTTCGCGAGATCGTCGATAAAATGAAGTCTGCAGGACTCACGTGACTCCGATCACGTTTATTGCTCGCCGTTCACGTTCCGAGAGAGATTGACTCGCAATCGGTCAATGTTGATACTTACTTGAAGAAATCCAATCGGCCGCGTTCGTACGTCACGTTTAAAATCTTATCGGGCCCGATATCAGCTGATCCTTTGGTGATTATCACCAGCGAGACGCCGATCATCGTCAGACCTTGTATGACGTCCGAGAGGATGGCTGCTTTCAAACCTCCCTGCGAAATGGAAGTGCCAATTTTTTTTTCTCTCGTCTTTCTCATCGTTCGTGGTTAAAGTTATTCAAATGATAAAACTTTTATTCAATTATTCCAATTTTGGTTATACAGTATCGTTTAAAGTAAAACGTAATTGAATTGTTTGGGCGGATGGTTTGTACAAACGACTCGAAAATGAGATCTTTCCTAAGTGTCGTAGATCTTTCCTAAGTTCGAACTTGCTCGTAGCAATTGGCAGAAGAAAATCGTGGATCGCGTGGACGATTACGTGAATCGGGACAATTCGATCTAAGCAAAGGGGGACGTTTTCACGCTCTCGCTGTTCGTGGATGTTTTACGACCGCGCGTGTCGTATTTACGATCATCTCGAGACCGGAAGCCGAGACGGGAGCAGCGTGCTTTTTCGGTTCGCGGATAATTGATGAGACGAAAACGTGGCTGACGATTTAAATGTCTCGGGCTTCGACGGCGCGTGGGAAATCATCGGTTCTCGCGGAACGTTTTTCTTTCTCGCCGCCGTCGTTAAGTACGCCGGGAATCGCGTTAGTCAATGAACTTTTGTCCCCCCTTCCCCCCCTCTCTGAATGAATATTTATTAGGTCATAAGTAACGAGTCGAGTTTTAAAATAAAATAATGGAACCTTCGTCACCTCGCTCGGGCTTTCACAGAGGAAGAATGAAGAGCTTAATAGAAAAGTAGCAAACAATTGTAGAAAACGAGATGAAATACTTCGGTGGATCGTGGATCGCGAACGTTTATGCAAATTCGGGATTTTATGAGTATCGCTATAACCTGCACGCGACGTTTCTTCTCCAGCCTTTAAACGTCACACAGGCGTTTCCCGTTATATCGTGGCGTAAAATTGTAAGTTTCCATCGGATATTTCGCGCGGCGTTTGCAAATACCATTCGCTTATTCGTTTGTTCCATCTACTCGTTATCAACAGAGAGCATAGCTTCTCGTCATTTCACATTTTCCCGATTGTCACTCGATCGCTATATTGTGACTGTGACATCAAACTTGCGTAATTGGATATACGAAAGTAAATACGATCTGCTAAATAACATTTAAGTAATGCATTTTGCTATTGCGAAATTTAATGCACTCAAATTTGATCAGTTAATATACAAAATGATTCTACAGTTTCGCGCGCAAATTTTGAAAAGTCACTGAAAATGTTTCTCGTACTTTGAAATTCTTCGCGAGTGCACTGGCTACCTTCTGTTCAGATTATTTCTGATTTTTAGCTAACGCAATATCTGGAGAAAGAGTCACGTTGCTCACGAGATGACCCAATACTATGTACAAAATGACGCGATTTGTCTTCGAGAATACTCGATTAATCTTTCGTTGATTTCACGACGACAGCGTTGATTTAACGTTTCGCGCTATACTGCAAAGCGATTACGCGAGACTTTTAACATTGAGCACTTACCATAACGCTGAAAACGACGGATATCGAGGTGATGCCAAAGATACTGGCCCAATATGGCAAGCCGATCACCGCCTTTAATGCGACGCAAGGCGTGAATATCGTGACGGCCAAGTTCAACAGGCTGCGTATCACGTAAGAGAAGCTTGCCAGGCATCTGACTAGCTTCGAGTTGAACCTAGGTGAATTAGCATAATTACAAAGAGGTCTATTCAAGAGGCATGGCCGGACATGATCGTTAAACGCGAGAGAGCAGTGTCAAGGTTCGTGGAAAAAAAGAAATATCAAATCGTAGAAGCTGCTTGAAAGAAAAGTTTAGAACCGCGCGCGTTTTTCCTCTGGCAAAAAATGGAGAAGCAGAAAAAGAGGAGGAGGAGGAGGGGGAGGGGGAGGGGGAGGGGGGTGGTTTGTAGACGCAACTCCGTGGCCTGGGTAGACCCCCAGGCAAATTGAAAATGTAAAGCAGCCTTGTTTCGGCGAAGCAAACGACGATATCGAGCTTGCCGAGCTTGTCGCTCCTACACGGGGGAATTGATATTTTCCCCGTGATCCGTCACGTGTCCGCCGTGATTTCGATGCGAAACCTCGAACCGGGCACCGTGGCGTTCTTATTTCGGCGGCGAGGAGGAGGTAAAGCTGATGCCACGCTTGGTATTCCGCGCAGACGAGCCGGGAGGAACCTATTAACTTCCCCGACCTTCGATTATTTCCGCTGTGTTTTCGAAACTGTGAAATTTACATGAAATGGATGCGCGACGGCATCAAATTTTCCTTCGACCGGGAAAACAACAACCAAAAAAAAAAAAAGAAGAAAAAAAAAGAGAAGGAAAAGCCACGAGATGCTCTCTCGCGGGGAATTCGAATTTCACCACGGCAGGGATGATACCGTGGTACAATGGTTTGCATGGACGTTGCATTTTCACCGTGGGGAGATTTCCAGGAGATAATTACCTCATATCTAGGTACTGATAGACCGACGTGATGCCGAGGTTGTAGTACACCGGGACGAAGATGAAGCACACGATGGGATACGCGAGCAGCATACCGTAGATGGTCTCCCACATAGCGCTGCCTCTGTAATACAGCTCCGACGGATAGCCGAGGAATGATCTGACGCCGAGGGTGCCACGGGCGATGGACAGCATCATGGCGCCCATAGAGACGTTCCCGGTAGCGAACACGTAGTCCGCCTTGGTGGACTCCTTTCGACGACCCCGTAGCTTGCCCCATAGCGGGATGACGAACGAGGCGATGATACAGCCGACGAACACCAGGTAGTCGATCACCATGGACGACGCGTTGATCGTCATCCTGGGCTCTCTTGCGCGGCCGTTTCTTCCTTTACCCTCGGCTCCCTTTCGAAGCTACCGAAAAATAAGAACGTGCCGACGTTACGGGCGTTACGGTTCGAGCTTCTCCTGAACGACTTCGTGTTTGACTCTGTCCGCGGAACGAGAGTCGCGAGAGCGAGTGTTCCGTTATGTTTACAGGCGTCGCCGTACGATTGCTCACCGATACGCCGATTAATGAGTCGATCGCGAGTTAATAAATAGATACGACCGCTACGCGTCGAAACCGAATCGAATTTTCTCTCTCTCTCTTTCTCTCTCTCTCTCTCTCTCTCTCTGTGTCTCTCTCTCGTCTATCGGAGTGATAGCGGATACGGACGTGTTGCGACGTTTTACAACGTGATGGTACAGGTGCACGTGTTGATCGTCGATCAAGCGAGTGCGAGTGGAGATAGCGAGTTTGCGCCGCGTTAGCGATAGAAGATCGATGCGATCCGATGCGATGGGAACGGCGGCGCGTACTCGGACTGAACGCAGTCCGTAAACCACTACTCGTTATTATGTTCGGGACTTGGAGCGAGACGGAGCCACTCGCGGCGATAGCGCGACGAACATGGACTCGAGACTATCTTCCGGCAAGCGGCGGGGAAAGGGGCGAGGGTAACTGACGCGAGTGGAAGGGACTAGTAAGACGCTGGTTAAAGCTTTTTCTTATCTTGTATCGCTCTATTGTTTATCGGCGTTTGCACATCAAGCGTTAGGCCCCTCTATTTGTACACGCCGTGTTATTTGCATACCGTGTCGATTCGACGCGTGTGACGATTACTCTGAACTTATACCACCGTTGTTTTTTTTCTTTTTCTTTCACTTTTCTCCATCGAGCGACAGCAAAAATGACACTTTTTCTGTCTGTGCTAAAAAAGATAAATAAATTTCTGTTTTTTTCCAAAAAAAAATTAGCTGTGTTATTAACCACTTGCGTTGGCAACTGATTGCGGACCATAACGAGCGACCGTATACAATAATTCGTCGCTTTCTTTCTCAACTCGTCGGTATATCACTGGATAGAAATTATCGAGAAGTAATAAGTTTATTATTTGTTTTGCTTAAATATACTTAAAGTTGAGAAAATATTACAGTTTTGGAATAAAAAATTGTCGACGTGCGTGGCACGTCATTCCAGCGCAAGAGATTAACACGGCGTGAACGTGTTAATAATTTCGTCCAAACAATCGTTTTTGTTTTTTTTTTTTTTTTTGACGCTCGTGCAAATCAATGTGAACCGAGTATATTGCATTTCGTTTCGAAAACCGAAGGTTTACATAACTATTCATAGGTTTGGTAAACTATATTTCAAAAATTGAAACAGTAAAGCGTTATAGCGATTATACTAGCTCAATAATTTCTGAAATGGTCGGAATCTACGAAGAAAGAGAGAATCATTAAGACTTTGGAGATTTTTCGTTCCACAAGCAGCAAGTGTACAAGTGTCTCGACGTGTTTCGCGAAATGTTTGCCTCGAATTGCCGCCGGTAAAACCATTATAAAACCAGCGTCTAATTGTGGTGATCAAAGTGACAAGAGAAAATGAAAAATTGAGTTAACGAAAAAACGTATGCGACGCGTCGATCGCGTAGAAGGAAGTTGAGTCACTGTGAATTTCCAGATAACGGACTGTCGTTAGCATAACGCGTGAAAATGTGCACGACGAAACGAAAGAGAAAAAGACTTGGAATATCCTACGAAAACGTCGGATCTGGAGAAATCGCTTCCTTCGACATAAACCAACTTTCCTATCTCGCCACGAATTTCGTCAATTTTTTCGCCTCATTGTGTCTACGTCACAATTTGTTCTCGTAGAAGCAATTTCGAATTGTTTTCGAGCAAAAAAAAAAAAAAAAAAAAATAAAAGAGAAAAGTTTCTTCGAGAAGAAATTCTCTCCGCTAATTTCCTCCGATAATGACGCTTGCTAGAGACGCGAATTCGAGTTGCCTGTCGCGAGACTTGACAAACTCGCCATTGTCTCGTTGATTTCCCGAAAACCGGGAAATATATTCCCGTTGGACGTTGCGTTCATCATTGGGCGTACCTCTGTAGTACGCGCGAATGGAGCCGAGCCTCGACTCTCGTTTCCCGCAGTTACAATGCGAAATCAATTGGAGGCTATTTATCGTGCCGCATTTAACCCATTTCGGCCGTGCGATCGAACGGACGACCGCGGGGAATATTTCGTATGCGGGTCAGGAATTCTTTGATCGACGAGATCAGTCGATTTGACGAGACCGCGCGAATTTATTTATACCGAGACACAGACTTGACAAGCGCCAGACTCACTTACGATTAGTGAATCACTTTGCGAAAATACTCTGCAAAGAGAAAGAAGAGAGGAAGGTCAATTTCAACCGGTTGGAATTCCATTTCGAAAGAAGAATGGCTACGCGCGTTTCTGCGTATTGTCATAATTCCTTTGCGTCTTCCGCATTATATTTCTGCAAACAACGCGCCAAGACCGCCTTTCGCGGCGATTCGAGTTCAACGTTATCTCTGCGTCGAAGTATTTTTCCCTGCGGATCCGCCTCCCTCGTGTTCTTCAGCGATCGGGCATCATTCGTCGAAACATCATTCTGCGAATTATGTAAATAACGACAGAGCATACGTGCATACGTGTAAAACAGCCGGATTCATCTGCTCCAGTTCAGCTGATACGCCGGCCTCGGTGTCATAAATAAGGCAATAAATACAGCGGCTGGCATGTGACACACGAGCCACTTGTTTTCTGCGTGCATATCGAAACCCGCTCGCCGTGACAATTAATCCAACAGCGATCGACGAGAATCGTTGGCCGGGCGTGCGCCGCTGGAACAAGGAACTGCAAACCCTGATGCATCGTCGTCCTTTGGCGGAAACGAACGTTTGGGTCAACGATACTAAAACTCAACTTTCTAAACGCTAATCTCCATCTCCTTTGCGTCTGTCTCGCAATCAGCTTCGACAATCGAGTTACGCGTGACCCTGAAACTTCTCGCCTTTATTTCCTTCTCGTCACGTCGTTTCGTTCGCGAACCGAAAGACCTCCATTTTAATCTTTTTCTACGCAGCGCGATCGCGCCGTTCACACTCGAGCCGAATAGCGTTTAATAGCGTTTGCTCAACATATGTTGAACGTTTTCGATTTTTCGATTGTCGTCATATTGAAGTTTCGTCTCCTAATTACTTTCTTTTCAATTAAACCAAAACATAAATTGCATAAATAGATAACTTCATCTAATTAGATTGCTTTTTATGACATTTTTCATAGTTACATCGCGTCGCGTGGCACTGTTCAACACGGTTTTTTAATCGTTTCAGTGCCATAGGGCGCGATCGCGCTGTTTAGACTCGTTTGGTCACACTGTTCAGTGTATATACGTTGAATGTTCCCGATTTTTCTGTTGTCGTCATATTGAAGCTTCCTCTCCTAATTACTTTCTCTTCAATTAAACCTAAAACTAAATTGCATAAATAGATAATTTTTATTTCATCTACTTTTATTACGTTGCTTTTTATGACATTTTTCATAGTTACATCGCGTCGCGTGGCACTGTTCAACATGGTTTTCTAATCGTTAGAGTGTCATAGAGCGCGATCGCGCTGTTTGGACTCGTTTGGTCACAATGTTCAGTGTATGTATATTGAATGTTCTCGATTTTTCGTCATATTGAAGCTTCCTCTCCTGATTACTTTCTTTTCAACCAACCTAAACCTAAATCGCACAAATAAACGATTTTCACTTTTATTGCCTTGTTTTCTATGGCAGTTTTCGCAGTTTCTCGCGCCGCGTGGCACTATTTACCATTTTTTAAATAGCTCGTGGCGCTGGAACGGTTAATGCTTTAATCGCTCGGCTGAAAACCACGTCGACAACACGTCCCCGTGAAATCACAGGGGAGGGAACGAGTTACTTGTGGGACTGGAAGCTGTGAAACGCATGGCGCCGCAGTCAATTTCGTTCGTCCGTCTTCGTCGTCGCCGTTGTCGTCGTCGTTCGCCAGGTGTATCGAGACAGCCAGCCTTCTCCCTGTGCGAACGTCACAGAATGTCTGCCTTCTACTTATGTTGGGCGCGTGACAACACCCGGCCATGCCGCTCAACTCGCGAAAATCTTCTCGGAAAAATTCTAATTCGCCAACGTCTGACTCGTTCCCCCTGTTTGCTCGCGGTAGCAAGTCTCTCCGCGCTACGTGCGAAGGGAACCAAACGAGGACTTATCGCCGCGTCTTTCAGCAGCCGAGAGATCCAGGTCGAGGACGTAATTAGTTTCGCGAGGTGTTGATTGTGTCTCAAGGTGCACTCGGGCGTTCGCGATATAAAGAACGACGTCGGCACCGAGACAGTTTCCAGAATGTTAAACAGAGAGGCGCGATGTTGTTCGATCGTCCCGTCAATTTGTCAAAAGTGTGTAAATCCCGCGTCCGCGAGCTTCGATCCTCTTCGATCATTTTTCCGTCAACGAACCGTGTCACGGACGTGACGGATGTGAATTTCACTTGAACCGATTAGAACACGTCTTCGACCGGCGTTCAATGGCTCGTCACGTGGATTCTGAATAACGTAATTAACCAGCGCGTCAGCGGTGTCTCTTCGTCGAAGACGCGGGACGAACGGCGCATAATTACCGAGTAATACTGTGCGACTGTGCACCGGGTCGACGTTACCAACAACCAGAAACTTGCAGCTGTTTCTTCCATAGTTTTCCGCTCTCGCGTCTCACGGGGCGTTGCCTCCGTATCGCTGTTTGTTACTCGACGCGAATCCCGGGACAATGCGGGCCGCGTAACGCGCGGCGGAACGTCAAATGTTGACGGAAGATTCGGGCGACGCTGGTTGTTTCTGGTCGATGATGACGCTAACGCTGCAGGGACTCTTTTGTACAGCGCACTTTGAAACAATGAGCCCGTAGCCTTTCCCTTTTCCACTATCGCGTGGCGTTCTCTGTCTGTCTGTCGCCCTGTCCCCCGTATTGCTCTTCGACGCCTACCGTCTCGTGTAGAATCTCACCCCTTTTGTCGTAAGAACCTCTTACATTTCGCCGTGCAGAGACGAAGGAAGACTTTACACTTTCCGATAAAGTAGCATCCCGCGCAGCGAGCAGCAGCCAGTCTTCCTTTCCGTGCTCGTGATTCTTTCTCGCTGCTGTTGAACGAGCGATTTTTTTTCTTTCGTTCTGGTTTTTGTATAATCCATCTCTTTCGGGAAATCTCGAGAGTACTTTGGAAATCGAGGAAGAATCTTAATCCGTTCCGTGGAGAACGTGTTTCCTTCGTTTCAATTCGTTTGCCCGCCTCGTTGGAAATCAGGTTTAAGGATTTGCGAGCGGTACGTCGTTCGTTGAACGAACCAAAAAAAAGAAAAAAAGAACTGCTTCGGCGTTTGATCGTCGGTGATGAGAAATCAGGGAAAACCCTGAACGACGTTTGAATATTTTGCACCTTTGAAACTGGAGGCTAATCGTAAAATCGATTAGCTGTAGGAGAGCAAAGAGAAGGGAGGGAATAAAATTTTTCAATCGTCAGTTTTCCACGAACGGCCGAGGATCGACGTCTGTTTTCTCGCGAAAGCGGGCAAGATGGCTGCTTCCCGGTAACAATGACAAATCTCTGCCGTTCCGCGAACACCGATAGCCGCCGCTGCTAACAAGCATTTCGCGATGAAAATCACGCGAGATTGAGAAGGTTCGGACTCGCGATTGCCAGTTATTTCGCAACGCTCGATTGATCGGCAACTTTACGAGACGCTGTCTAATTTATCAACGACGCTGTGTAAAATATCCGAGTGCTCGCGCAAGAAGAATTTCGTTTGTCCAGCCTGGGGGTTTTATCGAGAGATCTGTCTCTTCGTACGAATGACCATTAACCGCGTTAATAAAATCATTAGAGAGGATCGTTAGGCCGGGAGAATTTTCCACTGTCCCTTATCGACACGGCGGTGTCAAAGTTCACGGACAGAGATAGACCGAGCGATGGAAAGATTACGTGCTCTCCCGTTTCGGTACGAGCGCCGAAAAAGGGGGAAAAGAAAAGAATTCCCTCCGTTGTTTCCACGAGTCGCGGCCTCGAATCGTCGATTCAACGATCTCAATTTAGCCGATTGCTCGTTATCAACGAGTGCGCCTGCCCGCGCGTGATTAATCCCGCCGGTGGAAGAAACTAGTCGGGCGGCACGGAGCACGTGCTCCGAGTTCACGGAAGCTGATCGGTCACGAGAACGGTTGGTCACGAGACAAACAATTGTCAGGCCGCGAATTAAATGAACGGCTCTTGGATCTCGGGCGAACGATCCATCGGGGCCGAGGCGTACGGCGAACGCGTGCAAATTTATTCGCGACGCGTGATCCCGATCAACCGGGGCCAATGAGATTTTTATCGAACCCTTTATCGAGACCGATCGTGAACAATCGGCCCGCCGTTCGCTTCTCCTCGAAATTTCCAAGGATCGCTTTGACTTTTGCGACCAACGTCTATTTCTAGGAGGATTTTAGTTCGAGCTCGATCGACCGATACCAGCTCTTCTCCTCTTTCTTCTTCTCTTTCCTATTGCCTACTAGCCCCGGTCGAAGGGCGCGCTCTCTTTTAAATAACTGATCGACCGAAAATCGTTTTAACGGGCTTTTTCCTTTTTTGAAATTTTTCACGGGAAAATTGCCTTTGCCGAACCGACGATCGAGGAGGCTGCACCTCGCTGGATACCGATAAATGCCACGCGATACGCCTACACGGTTTCTTTCTGCCTCTTCAGCCTTCGCTATCGTGTGCACTTGGCCGACGTGGATCTTCTTCTACCTCGTTGATGCCGATGCACCGTCCGTGGATTTGCAAACGATCTACAAAGTGATTGTGCAACCAGCTGGACTCTTGTAACGACGGAGGCTTACGGGTTTCTCGATGAGAAACAAAAATGAAGCGCGCCAACGTGACAAGAAAACGAGGGAGCTCGTCGATCCCCGTTCAGTTTCGCGCCAGGAATTAATTAAAAACGTGCTTGTCTCGCAAGAAAATTTCACGAGATCGAAAAAAATTGGATATATTTGACCCATCTGTCGCTTGGATACGTTTAAAATTAATTCTTCCATACTTCGAGAACTAATTCTGTTAATGACTGAATCACGAGAATTTTTACCAGAGTTTCACAAAATCGCATCAATCGTCAATTTCAACTTACGAGCTGTGATAATTTCGACGTTGGAGGCTGATTGACGAAAAAAGATTAAGCTTCCCCGTTGTGGAAGTGGAGGAAAGTCGACGAACGACAGAGGGATTGATCAAACGATAAAAAAATTTTCCGAGCTATCCGATGAAACAGTTACGAACCACTTGCCACAGTTCTATAACGTTTCGCTTTTGAACTCGTCGTTCACCCGGCTGCCAAACGGTTTGCGGTCCCGTTTGCAACGCGGGATACGCTCGCAAATTTAATCGAAGCTTCCATTCGCCGCTGCTTTCTCGAATTATTGCCTCTGTTCTCTCTTCGTTCGTACCGCGTCTATGGAGGACAGAGAGAAGGGCGGCGAATAAAAAAAAAAAAAGAAACAAAAAAAAAGAAAGAAAAAGGAAGGGAAAGAGAGATCGCGATGCGAGGAAACGTATTCAACGAGACGAATATAATGGACCGTGACAACCCGAAATAACATTGCGTGAAAAGCAATCCTCCGAGACGAGAGTCGCGATCCGTTTCTTTTATTCCGCGAGTCAGTAGAGAGAGAGAGAGAGAGAGAGAGAGAGAGAGACTCAAAGATACAAATTCGCCGTCTCATGAAACTTTCATTCACCGATCGATTTCCCGCTTGGTCGTCGATTTACAAATCGGGGTATTAAAATCCGCTTCGGATCGCTTGCGTTCCCATCGATGGAAGAACGTTTCCGTTCCATCCGTTCTCTCCGCTTTACATCGCGCAAACAGAGAAAGAGAGGAGATTCCCCTCCGTCGCTCGAACCGAGCTTTTCCCAACGGGGGAGAGAGGGACGGAATCGTTTCTCGATTATTAGCGAGATTACACGCGACTCGATTTCGTCGTCCGCGGAAAGTTTGCTCAATAAACGACCGTTCGAGTTCGACGATAAACGACGGTTTCGGCGATCCGACCGGGGAGAAGTCTTGACGCGGTGACGCACACGCTAGCGACAACGGCCGTTGTAATTGGTAGCCAGGAGATTAACGATAAACCGTGCCAGCCGCTTTGCCAGCCTCTTCCCCGCACCGTATTCCACTGTGTGTACACACGTACATTGCAAAAGCTTTGCTCTTTTATTATTTCCCCGACATTTTTTCCTCCTACATTTGCGTCGCTCTTTTCGTACGTGGCGTTGCTCACGGTTTCGCGAGTTGAGCCGGCTAGAGTGCGATCAGATTGCTTTCAAAAACGAAAAGAAAAAAGAAAAAAAAAAAAAGAATAGAACGAGCACCTCGTAACAGGAAAGTTATTTTATGAATTTCATCGATCGAAGTTGTTAGCCACGCCGTGTAAGCGAGAGGAGAAAGAGAGAGAGAGAGAGGGAGGGAGGGAGAGAGAGAGAGAGAGAGCTGGGCGAGATGAATTTCGCGAGCGAAACACGAGGCAAAAGAGGGGGAGGAAAAAAAAATTGGAACAATGTCGACGGAATTATCATCGGTCGTAAACGGAGCTACGAAATGGAAGCTCTCGACTGGAGCTTCGAAAATTCCGCGAAAGTATTTAAAGCCCGCGCAACGTTCGAAGTGTTTAATAGCGCGTAATGACGCTCGTTTTCGCCTCCTTCTCGGATTTCCATCCGAGAGACGAACGATAGCCGAAATCCTCCTCTTAATCGCACCTCGCTTTAATCTTGGAAGGAGAAGAAAAGAAAGAAAGAAAAGAAGCAAAGAGAGAGAGAGAGAGAGAGACAAATAGCTGCTAGAAACGATAAATCCAACGACGGCGTGAAACACTTTAAACACTTGGCCGTAATTCTCGTATCAGCGTTCCTAAACGTTCCCAGACTCGTCCGGAGTCGGAATTTCCTGCGCCGGATCTCGGTTAGCGACCATCGTTCCAGAAAAGTTTCCAATTCCAGCGACAGCTCGCGTTCGACGAACGCGAAAAACACGGGAAGAACGGGATAGAAGTCCGCCTGGTCGGGTTGAAGCGTCCCGACGACGTCTCGGAAGCGGGACAGGGATTTTTCTCGCGAGGGTACGCGGAGATCGTCGTCGTCTTCTTCGTTCTGTTTCGTTGCGTCGGTAGACGTTGGTTGGAGACGCGCCAAGTCGCGACGGCAGCGACGACCACCACGACGACGACGACGACGACGACGACGACGACGACGACGACGACGACGACGCACGGATCGAGAAACTGCGCTCGTCGCCGCGGCTTGACAGCTTCCCGACGCCCGACGAATTCCCAAACGCAAATAGGATCGACGCTCCTCGTTTCGTCGATTCCCGGGCATCCAGCCGAACGATCGCTTGCTTGTTTGCTTTAAGGTAACGATGTTTGCACGAAATATTCGATAGATACGGATGGCTCTCTTGGATAACTGGTTATACAGGTTTTATGGAATATCTGATTGGAATGGATCGTGGCCGCGCGCGGAATTCAAAGGACAACGTTTCCACACAGTTTCGCCGGCACGGTTTTAAGTCAGAATATTTGAAGAAGTTTGAAGAAGCGTTTGAGACGATTTGTTCGCGCGACACGTCAATTTCGCAGACCTTCTTGTTACTTTTCAGCTCCGTCGTCGCGATACTTTGTTTACTAAAAGCGTAGTAACGTCGTGAAAATTACGTTGAACGTTAAAAACTTGTGCGCATTTCAGCTGATATCTGTTGAAATAATATCCATTCGGCTTGTGTGCAAGACCCGTGGAGGGTTTAATGCATTTTCAGAATGGTTTCGAATTTCATACAATTCGAATCGACTGTCGAATCTCGAATCCACGGTGCTAATGAAATTTCAAAATGTATCACGTTACATTACGCGCGACGTGTTTATTTTAAAAATTTTTCATTATAAAAATTCAAACTTTCGCGAGTCGTTACGCGCAACGGCAACGAAGACACGAAGATAGAGCTCGCAAAAAGCTCTACACGGATGAGGGACGTACATGGGAAACTAATACTCTCACCAACAGATCCTCCATTAGCAAGTATCGCTTGGCACGTTTTACCATTCTCTTGAGCAACTTTTTAACGCACGAGACAGATAACGACCGCCATATTTCTCGAATAAGATTTGTTAGACCTTTTAACGTTCGGATACGTTTCCTTTAAACCTCGTGCACCATCGTAGATCAAACATTTTTATGGGATTTGCGCATGCGAGAGGTGATAAGAAGGTCGGAGATTGTATTGGAATCTTTACTTTTGGAAAAATATGCTGAAAGCCGATTTTGACGTACGCCCATGAAGATATCGTTCAATATATATAGATATCACAGTATGTCGTTCAACATGACATACTGTGCAATAAGATATTGGACAATAACGCATGACACATTATATTGAACAGTTCAAGACAATTGGAGGATTAATTTCGTCACGTGATTTTTCTTCAATAATTGTCTAAAAATCGTGCGCCAATCAAACTCGCGAGATCTCTTACATACAACGTCAAAGTTTCACAACGTCCAACTAAGAATCGTTCTAGCAGAGATTAGGCCCCAACGTTGAGCAAGAGCGTGTTGTTACTTCTCCGTTGCGAGGAGCATTAATTCTCAGAGGTGCGACCTCCGAGCTAGAGACCAAGCTACAAGATAAAATACGGAGCTAAAAGCTGGGATAAGAATTAGAGTGAGTTGAGAGACTGGAAACAATAGAGCGGTGTATCCTGGCCTGGGATAGAGGCGCCTGTTACTTTGCAACCAACCCCCGTCTAGAAAATATACGGTGGTAACGTAGAAAACGCGGGGGTGAAATAAAATTTGCGGACAACGTTCTCTAAAGTGCCATCTAAGCGAGACGAGGTTTCCTTGTTGATGTTTCAGCCTCTTCCCTTTTTTTTCTTGCTTCTTCTTCTTCTTCTCCTCTTCCTCTTCTTTTTCTTTTTCCTTCGAATACTCGCGCTTGACGTCACGCTGATGTATTTTCATTTTTAACGGCGACGCGGGCCGACGTTTCGGCGTTACATTTATAATACGCGATAAGAGGCGGTGATATATGAACGGTGGATGGTCTAGAGCAGCGTTTAAAACGTACATTACCACAGCGCGAAAGACACCCGGGACCGCATACCTCTAACCAGTATTTCACCGGATGATGTAAATCGAATCAAACAAAAGCTGACAAGGGCGATCCTCTAGCGAAACAACAGAAATCGCGTTCACGTGACAACGATCGTGTTAAACGCGACGTTGCAATAAATTTTTCAGAAAGAAAGAGAGAAGCGCGGGTAATTCGGATCGTATTTACGATGCAAATATTGACGATGGATTTTTCGGATTGAGACGAGCGAACGAGGGAAAGGAAGCAGACTACACCCGATGACAGTGGATTACGGAGGGAGTACGATAAAGCTCCGCCACGCCGAGCCGTTTTACAATGTTTGATATGCTCAAACACCCGCGATCGCGTATCGCCGTTAATATGATTAATTGGTCTTAAATCATTTTGCGTACACACGGGCGAGCAAAGAGCATTTTCCTGCCGCGACGGATCTATCCAGCCAGCGTAATTACCCCGTTATACACATCTCTCTCCGCAGAAAAATCTCCCCGCGACTCACGGAGAGATGTTACGAGCCTTTTAAACGCCGCCAGCAAATGCAAACGAATGGTAACAAGGTTCCTACGAGAGGAACGTCTCGCGCGAAATTGCAGCTCGACTTGTTCGGTTCGACAGGGAACTGGAAGAGAAAACTGGAAGCAAACTCAACAAGGCAACTCAAAGTTGTCTGCTACACGTTCGTTAAAGTCGCTTTTCGATTGAAATAACTCTTTGTGAAAAACACGCTACGCGCTCGTAACCAGCGTTTCGTTTGGCAAAAACGTCTTAGAGGGAGAGACGATCGCGAATATCGGCGCGTAATTCGTTTAATGAAGGTCGATCGCTCGATCCTCCCCCTCGCAAACAACAGAGATCGGCTTTAATTAGCAGTTTCATTAACGACGGTACGAGTATTATTTCGTACACGAGCGAGCGCGTCCGCATCATCCGCGATAGATCCAAGATCTCTTGCGTCATTCGCGCCATTATCAATCGTGGAATTCGAGTTCTCGTTAATCGAGGACGGAGATGGATAGGCGAGCGACGCGGGCGATGAATACCGATCGTCCAATTAACGAGAATATTCGCGCTAAACGATGGCGAAATTTATCGACGCTTGGCTCTGTATAAGCTCTTCGCTCGAGTTGGGAAATTTGGAAGTTTCGTTGCCGACTCGCGTCGCTTTCGGTTAATAAACAACGAGTGATTTTTGTGAACAGGAAAAAGGAAATACTAAAAAAGTGTTTTTCATATTTATGTTTTTTGTATTTTTAAATTTCGGTTAATGAATAACAGACGAACGATTTCTATGAAAAAAAAAAACCAAAAAAAGGCTTCTTACATTTATATCTTTTGTATTTTTAAATTTCGGTTAATGAATAACAAACGAATGATTTTCATTAAAAAAAAAAAAAAATACTAAAAAATGTTTTCCATATTTATATTTTTTGTATTTTTTAAAAAAAGACACTGAAAAAAGGCTTCTTACATTTATATCTTTTGTATTTTTAAATTTCGGTTAATGAATAACAAACGAATGATTTTCATAAAAAGAAAGATACTAAAAATAAATTTTTCATATTTATGTTTTTCATATTTTCAAATTTCAGTTGGTGAATAGCAAACGACTGATTTTTCATGAGAAAAAATACTAGAAAAGAAATAATGAATAATATCGTTTGCGAGTGTCTAGAACAGTGATGAATAGGCGCACGATGCCAGTTGCCAGAAGGTAGAATTTATTTTCGTCGATTAGGCAACTCGGGTGCAATAATAGTCGTTTCTTATTGTTAGTCAACAAATACACGATCGCCAAATTTCAATACGGTTCGGATGGAACAGTATTGAGCAATCATTGACAAGATACGTGACTAATAAGCGCGTCTTTTTTTTTTCTTTTTATTCTTGAAAGTTGGCCTCTCGTTGAACAAGCAACGAGGTACTATCGTTGCGTGAACGATGAAGTTCGATTTTTTCGAGCGATTCACGTGGACAGAGGTGGGGAACAATGACTGTTCTTTACACGATAAAGCACTTTCGCTAATACGCGAATAACAAAGTTTAATCAGTCGAGCACTTCTCGAAGCGAATCGCATCTCAATATTTATTACTTATTGTCGGGCGATCATCTTTTTTCTCTCGGTCGATGAATCAACTGTTGTACAAACGCACGTACAAGCGTTTCCTCGTTATTTACGAGAGAGAGAGAGAGAGAGAGAGAGAGAGAGAGAGAAAGACAAACGCGCGAGAAACTCGATTACACAGCGCTGCGAAGCTCCCAAACACTCGAGGAACAAGCGGAGAATTTTATGCAACGAGAGAGTAATTGCACGATTGTCGGCGCAAGTTAACAGGAATCGTATGTTAATTCGAAACGGGTTAAAGGAAAATGAAGCGAACCGAGAAAATTGCCACGAATTTACCAAAACTCGAGTTTCAATCGAGTTGTTGATACAGTTGGAATCTCCGGATAGAAAGAATATACATGGCTTAAAAATCAGAATACTGCTAATATGCATAATCTCATTGCAATCGAAACACGAGATAAGCAGATTTACGTTGATAAATTCATGTGTTGTTTGTACGATATCCTAATAAACATTCGTTTGAAGATAACGATCTGAAAAATGTACAAATAGAAGAAATAGGTAAAAAGAATTGCAGCGAAAACAATGTCGTCTGTCGCACGACACGATGTAAATGCAATAAAATTCAATATTTTTCTTATCTATATTTTTCCTCGGTACAACGTTGATAAATTTTGGTATTCGTATCGTTAGATTACTCATCGTACTCACAGAACTTGCTCATAATAAGATTCTGTACATTAATATACGTACGATTGTTAATTCATTATTTCCAGCATCTCATGTAAATAACTGCCATAAAATTGTTTCTGCGTATTCTGGATTATTCGTAATCGTTGGTTAAACGTTCGTGAATAATCAATCATCGTGAATTGCATAAGATTTTCGAATGTGTTGTTATTTACAAATAGTGCGTACCATATTTGCAAATGTCTCAGGTCTCTTCATTTCAGAAAACATTGAACATGATCAAAGTACAGTGTTTCAGGAATTCTTCAATATTCCAACACCTGATCACACGTTTCATGAATATAACATGAATCACGTGTCATATAAAATTTCAAAACTTCATTAACGATACTTGATTATATGATTATATCAGCAAGCTTCGTTTTATAGGATATTTAGAGTCAGATATTTTAAAGTACAGATATTTAAAAAGTCAATTATCTATCGCATTAATATTCATCACGTTCTTGAGGAATGAAGAATCCTTTTTAGAAGGACGTTTCAAAATCTTTGTATGATTTTTTTCCACATTAGGATTAAATTAACAAAATGCCAAAGTGTCCTAAATTCTTGTCATTTAATCCTAATATTCAAAGTTCAATGAAATATCAAAAAGAAAAAATTGTATCAAGTCGTAAGAACTCGCTGCAAAGCAGAAATTTTATTCTTGAAACTGGTGATGGATTCAGCCGCGAAAACAATTTTTCAAGAGATGTTTGAATTTTTACAATTTTCGAAAAAAAGTATCCTCACTTTTCTACTCCATTGCGTCTTCGAAGAAAAACAACTCAGCATTGTCAAAATAGGGATTTAACACAAGATCAAGTGAATTGTTTTTTTTTCTTTTACAAAGCGAAAGTATGATCTTGTACGAAAGTATGACAGTTCGAATTATCGACAATTTTTCATTGTCCTTGGTTCAATTATACTGTTCACTCTAATTACGTGCTGATGAAGTTTCGAAATGTTTTGTACGAGTATAACGTAGACAAAAATGTTCTCGTTATGAATTCATTGTTTTCTTCAGATTTAATAAACTTGCCACCCAGTGACAATGATTTAACTTATTATAACATGGCCTGTATTCTGGTTAAATATATCGATATTTAATGTGCTTATTGTTAAATTATATTACAGATGAAAACTGTGTATTAACTCTTAATAAATTGAATTAAATTTTGTACAAAATTGAAAAGAGACGTTATTTATGGGTACCTCTAATAATTTTCTGAGTGACCGTTAGTCGAAAATTCCACGTTCCATGTTAAAAATCGAGATACGATGACAAGCCTTGCTGATCTAGTCTGCGCGTCGACACGTTTGCCAGCCGACTTTCGGATGAGTTAATTCTCACGGTGCATCGCGGTACGTCATTGCGCATTGCTGCGCCATCGTTACACTTGGCTGTCCTCCAGATGCACCGGGGACCGATGGCGAGCACCGAGGGCCAGAAAAGTTCGACTTCTGGCCGATTTCTCGTGTCGCGACGTGTTTTAAATCTTCGCCAAAGTCGATCGAATAATTCCACGCGATAATTTCACAGACAATTTCTGACCACCCGGATTCGTTAGAGAGAAAGGTCTCTTTTTTCTCGCACGATTCTCGCACGTTGCTCGACTTATCTTCGTCAGATTAAAGACCGTGTAATCTCCTGTGGCGCGTGTTTTCGTCGCTGTCCCTCCGGGCGATCGCGTTGTTCTTGCCGCGCCACTCTGTGAATTATACACGGCAGCTTTTTTGCCGATTTCGGTGTGTGGCGATTAATGAGCGTCCCACTGCACAGACAATTAATTTGTCACGCCGATGGAACAGCTGTGGATTATTTGTGCAACTGGATGCAGTTGCGTGGGAGTCGTGTTTTGTGGCGTTTCGTTTCGAAAACGCCCGATCGCGTTTTATCGATCACGGCCGGTTATAATTAGGTCGGCTCGTTAATTATAAATCGCAGCGGACTTTCCTAAAGTTTCCGTTTATTGCCGGACGTACGCAGGTTTAATCAGTGGCTTCGTTGCTGCCGACCTAACTTAACGATTCGCCATTAAATACAACATTAAATAATGTCGCGCCCGACATACAACGAGCGTATTTCATATTTCGTGACGCTGTCCACGTTTCTTCTTTCCTCCTTAGAAGCAGAAAATATATATATACCGCGCGTCGAGGGACAGTTTCAATGAGAATTTGTCGATTGTTCACGGTGAGAAAATCAATGGCCACCGAACACCTGACGCGTCGGCGACAATTGTTGCGTTTGTAACCAAAGTAATCGTGAATCGGTGCGATGAGTCAACGCGATGAGTGTCGCTATAGTGGACCCGACTATTTTCGCGCGGCGGTCGCCGGTATGTAATCACGATCGCGACCACGAATCGTGACGGTTTAATCTTGGTTGGTATCTTTCTCAGAAAATCGTCACGACGTCTCATCTTATCTCGTGTCATCTACGATCGACGTGGACAGTTGCGTTACGTTAAATGCTTCTTTTGTCCAGTAACGGACGAAAAGATTTGCACAGCTGTCGCGAACTCGGCGACAGGTTTTGTTTGATCTGAGTTTCGAATAATTAGAGTGACGAAACTGATACGCGAATCGACGCGTGCGACTGTTGAACGAGCATGTCACGCTACTCGCGATGAGATCGTGCGCGACGCCCCGGGCTTTTGAAAACGATCCTTCGATCGCTAAGTTCGCAAATATTTGCTTGTACGTTTCTTACGACTCTCACGAGGCACGATTTTTTTTTATACACGCCACGTTTCTGTTTATCAGAATTTTTTCTGCCACGTGCTGGTCGAATTATCTTCTCCGTCGTACTTTTTTTTTTTTCTATCGCGTCACGCGAAACTGCACGTTGAGCTTTGATTTGCAATTTAAAGTTAACTAACGAACGATTACTTTGTACGAAGGCTCGCCGGTTGGAAACACACCAGATAACACACGAACTTAAAATGTGGAAATGGTGGAATTTAAAATGTAACCAATGCTTAAATTGTTAGAAGGCGAGTTAGAACTGTTCGACGAGGCACTCGCCGAGAAGTAAGTAAGAAAAAAAGAAGGCTTTCCGTCAGACGTCGAAATTTCGAGCGATTTCTTTCCTCTCGTCTGCTTCTTTTTCTTTTTTTTTCTTTTTTTGAGAGTGTTTTCAAAAAAATTCTAAATTTAGGAAAGGTACGCAAACACGATAAGAGCGTGATAGATATGTGTAATTTGCTGTGTTGGCAAATTTTGGCATAATTAAATCGGAGAATCACGTGCAGGTGCGGTGGTGACGATCAAACGGAACGAACGCTCTGGCGTTTCAGGTTTTAGAGAAGACGACGATGGAAGGAGAAATGGTCGTCAGTGGAAAGTTCCCGCGACGCGCAGACTAACACCACATTAGCGACTTAATATTATGCAAGTTTGACGTGTTACGCTAGACTGGTGATTACGGTGTTTAACCGATTTATCCGTCGGCAAACACGCGCGCGTTGATTCATGATACCGTCAACAATTAGTTCTCACACGCGGCAATAAATTTCGCGGCGGCAAACAGACAACCGCTAGTAAACGAAATCAAATAAAACTCCTCCAATACGACACAATACACAACTCTCTCTCTCTCTCTCTCTCTCTCTCTCTCTCTCTCTCTCTCTCTCTCTCTCTTTCACTCTGTCTATACTCCCGTTGAAATTGCGTGTCAGCAAACAGTGTCAAAAGTGTAAACTCGTTCGCAAAGAAACAGCCTGTTTACCCACGAATAATAGTCTTTCTTTTTGTATTTGTAATCGGTTTCGTAATTCCTTTATCTAACGCATTCTTTCTTTCCTCTTCTTCTTCTTCTTCGACGTTGTTTTCGCTAGAGAGAAGGAAGCAGCGCGATATTAATCTAACGAGAAGCCACGGTTCAGGCGGAGTTTCTTTTCTCTTCTCGACTTTCTCCTTTTGCCGCTCTTTTTCCTCCCGCTCGCGGTTGAAACTAGATTTATACGAAAGCAAACGCGTGCGTCGTTTCGCCGGTTCGTTTGAAATCCCCCTGCCGCCCTTCTCTCCGCCACTCTTTGCCGCTTCAAAGTGAAGTGGAGCTGTCGTCGAACTTCCTCCAGCGTGATTTCCTTTAAACCAGCGATTCTCGTGAAAACGCTGGTACACTCACCCCGGTCCTTATCCTTTCGATGGCCGAGAGAATTTCATTAGGGGAACTTTCCTATTGTCGAAGAAGCGCGAAAACTCGCGTCTCTTGAAAAATCACGCGCTGTTTGTTCGTTCCTTTTTTTTTTTTTTTTAACATTTAGTCGATGCTCATCTCCAATATACCAGTCGTACGTAGACTCAGAAGTCTTTGGACACTTTTTTTTTTTATTTTCAATATTCGGTATTTATGGTAGTTAGGAAGTTAAATTTTTCAAGCGTGTTTAATAATATCGAGTGCGGGGAATTAATTCTGTGCTTGTACGTGTGAAATATGTTGTATATGTAAATTTAAAATCTGTTTTAAATTCATTTCGCTATCACTTTGAAATTTTAAAACGCACGCACACTTTCCAAAGTTGCTGAAATACATTTCGTTGCTGTATAAAAATGTTTAAACGCCGCGCAGCGCAAGTATAATTTCTGGTTATCGATAGGAGTTATTTCTCCCGCCGATTTATCATTCTGTTAAACGTGGAATTTAACTCTCTGCCTTTGTAACACACTGAATCAATCAACGAATTCATTTCTAAAATTTTGAAATGAAAATTATATTTTAAATATAAATTTGAACGAGTTACTATTGCGATTTTTCTTTTTATCCTTACAGTACATTGACTCGATCATAAATTTGCATAAATATCACTGGTTATCAATTTACCGACAAATGAGCGACAAAATCTGAAAAAAAAGACACACCGAATGAACTTGTACTTCTAATGATTATTTACAGATTGTCATATAAAATTGTACAAAGCGTCACTTAATTACTCTAATTTCGAAAGAAATGCGGACTGCTGAAGATGTACGTTCTAACGTTTTCAAACGAGTCAGTGTGATTCGTCATCTCTGCAGTGATCCGTCAATGAACAATGACAAGAGTTGCGCGAACGTTTCGGTGGGAGAATAATGAACGACTAATCACGCGCGACTAATAGACGCAGCAAACGAATCGCTGTCGCTCTACGCCGGGAGTTCTCGGCTCGAAATTTGCTGATGCAGCTGCCGGGAATCGTTTCTCGGGATAGAGTTCTCAAAGTAGATCCGCCATTAGGAACCGGTTGCACAGCTAACGAGTAAGTTGGTGGTAAGTTGCAAACGCGTCGACGTATAACACGCTCGTATGTACGTAGGGATTCCGTGGAAGTTGCCGTTGATCTAATCATCGGCGCCCATCGTATCGGCAGCCATTAAATCTCCCTGCCAGCCAAGTCGCTCAGTTATCTTAATTGCTCCTTCGATCGTGCAGAAAATGGGCTACGAGGTGTAGTTTCGGGCAGGAAAAAAACAAAGTTCTAATTGCACATGCGCGCGCGCGCGCACACACACACACACGAGCGTATGTTTGTGCAAACGAAGGCGATTAAACGGGTGTAATTTAGATTTTAACGTGTAACGATGCGACGTATGATTATTGGACTGCGGGTTTTTATGGCAATTTTTGGTGAACACAATTAAAGAAACGAAAGCAAAATAGAAAATCCGTATTATTGTAACTACCACTCTTCTTTGGTTGTTTTATATATTCTTGTATTATGTATCGTTTGCAGTTTTGCTGCTTCCAATTTTCCATAAGTGCATAATAATCCGCAGTCTAGTGATCACGTAAACGAGATTTATTTCACGCGTTAAATATTGCAGCGAATTTAATTCAAACGCTAATCCTTCGCTTCGCTTTCGACGTTTTACCTTTTTAAGTATTTCATTCCTCTCCCCTTTGGATCTTTCTGCTTTCAATATTCGATTATTTTCCCCCCTTTCACCATTCCAGATATTTCATTTTCTTTCAGACTCTCTGCTTTGAGAAATTTTGTTACCACTCTACCATTGTCTTCTCTTCGAATTCTCTACTTTAGACGCTTCGTACGTACTGTCGCGCGACGCGACACTTTCGCGGCCTTCGATTTCCCACGTAATTGCACGAAAATCTGTCGTCGAATTAGAACGAAGGAACGAGTGTAGAAGCAAAGAGAAGGAAGAACCTTGTACCTCGCCACGTTCGATCGATAATATCAATAAATTATACCTTGGAAGTTGACCTGACGTTGAAAGGCAGAAGAGAGAGAGAGAGAGAGAGAGAAAAAATCGTTGCGAGGGAAAACGATGCAATTTTCGCGAGGTTCGCGCGCGAGAAGAGCGGTTGCTCGTTACATCTCGCGGGAAGATAGACGACGGAGGTCGATGGATGTCGGAGCGACGCGTTTCAACCGTGATTTCCCGATCCGCGGGGAGGATGTCCCACGGTGGGGCATTTTTCCGCATTACGGTTATTTCACGAGTAAATCGCCCGAATTGATAAAAATGGGCCGCGGCTTATACACGACGAGCACTCTCGGCGTTTGGCGCCGAGACTCGCCAGCCGGTGGGAGAAATGGACAAAGAACAAAGAGACGAGAGAAACTGGACGATGATATACGCGTTTCCCTGGCTAACGACGATCCTCCGATGATTTATGCTTGCTCTTGCACCGACTGCTTGACGAATCCCGTTATCGCTAACGAGAGACTTCGTCTTCGTCCTCGTCTCCGTCTCCTCTGATCATTTTCTTCTCCAGCGCGGAGAAGAAGTTTGATACAAAGCCATTTCTATTGGCGCGGTGACTTTCGTTGATACAAAAGACGAATTTATAGCGTTTGATTGAGAATGAAAGGGAGTCAAAGGCGATGCTGCCCGGAAGCATATTTCACAGCCAACTTTTTCGTGTTACACTCCTTCCTCTTTCACTGACTCAAACAACGGTTACATCTAGGACAGCGGATACGGGGTGCCCCGTATGAAACTAATCACTAATCAATAATTTTTTCTTAAACTGTTCGTCATAGAGAAAAATAAACTTGTACGTTGTTTCGACATCGTTACTTAAAAAAAAAAAAGAAAAAAAAACAAAGTCCACCTTAAAATCTCAAAAGCACGATCATCTAGACAAGATTTGTGACCACCGTAAGATGTCCACCTCGAAACAACCTAAGTCTCGTTTGAAACATTTTTCTCTCTATAGCTTGAGAGAATAGTTTAAGAGAGAACTACGCGGTTAGCCTCATACCTGCATGTTTTCGCCTTGAACTGAAGAAGTATGTGTCGTACTTCGGATGACGTAACTCGAGACTGGCTACGAAACCACTGAAATAGGTTCTTGATTTCTTTTTCATTTTTTTTTTTTTTTGCTCTTTCCTCTACAGACTTGATGGTCGGTTAGGAACAATAGACGTTTAATTATCGTGTCCGGAATGGAAGATCTTCTAGGCGGTCTTGGGTTAGCCGGCGATCGACGCGTTTTGATCTCTGCTCGACGGTTCTAAATTGAACCCGTGGCCACGGCCCATTCGAAATCCCTCTGGCCGAAACTTTCCAAGCTCTTTCGTTTAACGTGCTAATTCCGGCCGGGTTTGTTTGGACAGCCCCGGCCAAGCCTCTAAGGCAGCCGTGGGTTCATCTGCATTTTAGATGCCACCGGAAACACCTGAACGAATATTAAACTCGGCCATTTCGTTTCCCCGTTTGCCCAGTCTCGGGTGACATTCTTACATAGGCATTAGCATCGACCGATATCGACGCGCCGCGTGGATTCTTTATTAATTTTCAATATTTTTCTTCCAGCCGACGGGGAAGGAGACGACGATCTCTTATAAAAAGGGATCAAAGTCAAATGATCCGTTTCGTCGAGGGAAGCCAATCTCGACTTTCTTTCCGCCGACTCACATAACGATTACATGGTAATGGCGTTCACGAGCCATCCCGCCGAAACCCGTCTGCTAACTCTATCAAGAGGATCGAAAATCGGTCCCTCCTCTCCCGCTCGAGCTCGTTTCTTCCACTTCCAGATATTTGAAGTTGAAGTCGCGCGCGTGTGATCTTAAATGGAAAATTTCCGAACTCCACCGCGGAGGATTTTTAATCCGCAGCAGCATCGTCGGGATCCAGCGAAATGATTCTTCTGAATTACTGCGAGTTATCTTGCCGTCGCGCGGACGTCCGCGCCATTGTTGCGTAATCTTCTTTATTACTATCGTATCGTGGATGTTTACGTAACTTTTACAGGGTAGAATCGAAGAAACGGAGACAGAAATCGAGATGCCACTCTGCGCACACTTCAGTGCCGCGAAGTTTCTCGCAGATGTATCAACGTTTCATTTCGTTCTGTTGTTAAATCACAGTTAATAATCTAACAGCGTTTATTAATTGATCATTTCGTTGCGTTAATGCGGCCATGGTAGAACGTAAAAGCAGACATCCATATTACATTTTCGTTTAAAACTTTTCATCTCTGTTCGACGGAAATTTGTTAATTCACACTTCAAACTAAATGATTTCGTTCGAAAATTTTCATCTATAGTATATACGATGTAGATTTATTCATTTGTATAGTGCTTGAAATTAAACGTCTTCCTCCGTGCGAAGATGTTTCTCACCGTGCTCATATAAAATTATACGATATTAATAAAATTTATTAGATTTAAATTGGCAAACGCCAATAAAATAAAATTTATCAGACGTGCTTTTTTGCCTGTCGTGATTCAACCGCACATTACGTGGTACTTGTAAGCGATTCGATTCGTTCTAACATCGACAAATACTTGCAAATGGATTCATGAATTGAAACTTGTAAGCATTCGTACCGAGGTTTGAAACTATCTCACAAGTACTGTAATAGATCTTATCAATAATATTCGAACCCTATGAAACAAACTTTGCGTATTGGACTTGTAAATACATATACGCGTTGGGCTTGATCTCGCCACTTACGACGAGCGTGTAAATCGAATCCGTCGACGTCGAACTGCTCGACCGATTATCAGCCTTTTTTCTAAATAAAGGAAAATGATTCACTGCGAGCCGGCGAATGGCGTGCTTCAGCTCCGCCGGAAGATAAGACCGGCGGCGATTTCAGAGCCTCAGTACTCTTTTCGTCTTTGGAAAGGAACGTTCAGTTCAACTGTGGAAGAGTGGTATTCCACGGAAGCGTGGAACTCACGAACTCCATCCGAGCGGATCGAAAAGGATGGGGAAGGTGGAAAGCTGCACGCGGCATTAACTCCGAAATTAGGGAGTTCCTCTAGAAATAGCCGGCCCACCGGCCAGATCTAATCAGCCATCGGGCTGAGAAGCCCGGTGTGCCGCACTGTAATTTGCGGAGAAGCGTGAGATAAGTCGCGGCCGAGCCGTTATCGTCGACGAATCGAGCCCCTCCCCTCCCACGCGCCGCTACGAATTCGCCGGCGGTGCTCCCTCGAAATCCCGCCGAAACTCTGCCCGCGCCGCGTTTTCTCACAATCAGTGACCGATCGATTGGTTCCCGCTTGGACCTTGCTGCTCCCCGTGGAAACGAGCCCTTTGTCTCGTCGATGAAGCGGTTACGGTTTTTCTAGTCTTGGAATTTTTACGTTCCAGAAAAGGGACGCGGTTTAGGGGCTACGTGTATCTCGAAATTCAGCAGGGATATCGTAGAAATTAACGGGAGAAAGATATTCAAGCTTACAATTAGTCTAGAACGACTCGATATCGATAGAAATTGCAACGTTCAACTATGAAGAGAGACAGTGACCACTGGCAATAAAATGTGTAAAACAAATTTCTAGCTTTGAACTGTTGAGAACATTTCACATGTAAAATTTCATAATTATTTTACTCAGGGACTAATGAGTGCAACAGAGAAAAACAGAGAAACAACTGTACTATAAAATGTTAATGACTGAAGTTGTGCAAACTTGCTCGGCTCTTCGATAAAAATTAAACAGTAGTAGATAACTGTGTCACTTGTAATGGAACTCTGAAATACACTTTCCATTTCATACCACGAAGCACAACTTCCTGCAAGCATTGTAACGTGAAACGGCTCGCAGCGTAACCACGACTGTTTCAATTCTCAAAGTCCCGAGGATTTCGTACGAAAAATATAATCCAAATGATTTTTCAATACTTCCTCCTCCGGGGTTTCTAATCTCGTGTAGCACGGCCGGTGATTTCTTCCGTTTCCAAGATCTTATAGAAGTGATTCGATGTCCTTGAGCAAGCAATATCTCTGGCTCCGGCTGCGGCGGCGAGGACCAGCCGTGGATATTGGAGAGGCGAGAGGGTGCGGCGGTCGAACGCGAAGGGGTGGCAAAAACTGGGAAATTACATCAATTGAATTGCCGGGCGGGACGCGGGTTTAAATGGAACAGCGTGACAGATATTGTTGGCAAGGTTACAAATTTCAGCCACGGAGTCGGAATTAATCAAATCTGTCCTGCAAAAGTCGAGCACCCGAGGAAATGTTAAAACGCCCGAACCAATTAACCGCGAACGCGTGACCCGTTGCTCGATATTCTCCGTACGGTTTCATCTTACGGAGATTAAACTTCCTCGAGGAAGTAACGGGCACGTAACAGCCGAAAAGTTTCAGACGTGCAGCGAGAGAGGCGTCGAATTAAATCTGAACGCGAGCGGGAGAGGAGAGGGAAAAGGAATGAAAAGAAGAAGAGGAAGATCCACGAGCTATCTCTTGATTCACCTTTCGAATCTCTCCTTGAAAATTCGATCACGTAATTACCCCTTAGATTGTCGCAACTCGCGAGCACCATCCGCTCTAATTAATGAATGAAACAGGCGTTGCCAACGAGCCAGCGACGTTCAGGCAACTGTTTCCAAGTTTCGCGATGCTGACACGTTATCGCGCAAGTTTTCGCGAATAACACGCCGCAAACCCGGGGCCACGTCGCGCGATAATCCACGGATTGATAAAACCGAATTTGGCTCGAGATAACGATTAAGCCTCTTAATCATAGATTTGTACGTAATTTGTACGCGTAGATTTGCACGTAACTTAACGCGTCGCTTTCCATCGCGTCGGTCGGCCAGACTTTGCAAAACTCGACTGGACACGAGTCGTGAAATAGACGCTTTCAGAGACGCTAAATCATGTTACGACCGCTCGTCAACAGCCATTCAGCAACTGACCCCTCTGCTTCGCTGCTTCTTTACTTTTTTTTTTTTTTTTTTCAAGCCAAGTTTTCGCGTGCTCGTAGATCAGAATCCCGTAGATGGTATCGTGAAACGGTTTCGACTTTCGGTCGAAGGTGAAACAGGCAGTTGATTGCCAAGGCTGGATTACCGAATCGAACCGAACACCCCTAAAGATTGTTTGGTATCGCCCGACGCGGTGATCGGATTCTCGGAATAAGCTTGTTAAAGTCTCTTTCGCGTTTCATCGTTCGTCGTGTTGGGCAGAAGTCTGTGAAGTTACTTCGAAGATTGAATTAGGGGTTATCAGTTTGTGGAGATTTTAATCTAATTTAATTCGTTCAGGTGAACGGGAAAGATTCTTTTAACGTGAAGACACTTCTACCGACGATGTCAGGTATATTAGTTGTATTAATTTTGCGAATAACTCACACAGGAAAATGATGATAATTTATAGCAGTAGATGTAACAATCAAATAATTATCTTGTATATGTTATATGCAACTTCAGAAGAATTGAAGTTCTGGCATTCTTTTGCGTGATATTCGAGAAAATACTAACAATTACAATAGGAGAGACGTCACATTTTTACAATCAGTGTAAATAGTGTCAATATTAACAAGAAATACTGTCATCTGTTTGACGGTACTTTGTAAATTAAAGTCGAGGACCAAACAACGATATTATCTTCTAGTAAATGGAATTTCAGGAGAATTGACCCTTCGTAGTCGAACAATTATTCGCCACGATCGACCACCAATTCCAGCAATCTTCCGCGGCAATATTTTTCAATACCAAAGACTACATACGAAATAGCCAAAGATTGTAAACGTGCACGCGGATGGCCACCTCGCCTTTTCCATTTTGTTATTTCTCAAAAGCGATATCAAACAAGTCACGTTACCAATGAAACATAAACATCCAAATTTTCAAACGACGGGGATTCGAAACAGTACCCGAGGAAAATTACATACGTTCTCACCTGTAGCGCGATTTAGTTATTTCTCGGTTTCCCTTGAATCGGCGGCGATCGATCGGCGTCTGTCGGACGCGAGATATTCGCCGGAACGGAATGGAAGCGTTTCGCGGTCGCTGGACTCGAATCGAATCGAAACGGATCGTTCATCGGGAAGAATTCGAACGAAGGCCAGGCGCGAAACTAATCACGTTGCAATCACGCGAACGGAAGAGAAAAAGAAACAAAAGAGACGACAGCAAAGTCGCGCCAAGTTGCGCAATGCGCGCGCGGCCAACTGCGCTCGTCTCGTGCCGCGCCGCGCCGTTAACCGTGTAATTACACTTTTGTTCAGATGCGAAGGTTATCGTTGTTCGACCCGCGGTTTCGCGTCGATTCGCACTCTCGACGAGAAATGGATACGCGCGAGAAGAGAACCTAACCTTTAAAAGGGGGCGATGAAGTTGTTCGTACAAAGTTCTCTCTTCGTCTCGTTGACGAATCGTCCTACCCAGGAGGCAGAGGTAATTTCGCTCTCGATAAAACTGTGGGAGACGTGACATTCGTCTTGAGATGCAAGTTAGACTGATTGTGCCGGGGGGCTGGGTAAAACTGCGTGCAGAATATGGATGGACCCTGGCAGAGTAATTAGAATAAGGTGATATTGACTAGCAACCTCCAGTGAACGTAGAGTTTGTGATGAGTTACGATAGGGGCTGTAGAACTTGGGAGAATGCGGTGTACGCGGAGAGAACAATGGAGAACTGTACAAAACGTTGTTGTATACAGTGTACGCACGTGTAGACACGATGGTCTGTTAATTATTTTCCAACAAATGGTAACATGTAACCCGTCGTTCGTGCAGGTAGTTTTTTGAATTGAGAACGTTTCGAGGTAACAAAGCAAAAGTTGTATCTTGTTCAACTCTTGCGTTAACAAGAAGGTTTATCGAGTAGAAGGATCTACAAAAGACAGAAAGGCGTTTTTGTTCGTGGAACAACTGGACTCCCCGTATCGACTCTTGGTTCGCGTAGAATGATTAATTTCTGATTCGTCGAACGGCCAGTATTTAATTTTCACATCTCCCGGATATATCGAACGGATATATATAAATCCGGCCACTCTTCGCGAATAATATCATATAAATGTATCGGTCATTTGACAGAAATTGATACTTTTTTTTTTCTTTCTTTCCAAAGTTTCGTTGGAAATTAGAAATTAGAATCGCGCCGTAGACTCGGGACTACGCGACAACTAATTGACAAATTAATTGGCCATTTAAAGGAAATCTATACGTTAAATAAATTGAAACGTCCGTAAAGTCTCGAGGACGTACAGGGGTGAACGTGGGGAGGATCTAATTACGGCGAGGCGATATTGTCAGAGAAATTAGAAATGCCGGCGCAATTAGCGGTTGAGAGGTGGTGCACGGGCAAGTGGGAGATTCGGGTGTCCGCGTCCAATGTGCTTTCTAAAATTGACGAAAATACGGTGTTTGTCTTGCTGTGTTTGTGTTCCGAAGGTAATTTCGAGTGGCGGGGAAACATGGAAACAGAGTGAACACGGGTATCCGTAGGTGTCCAACCGTGGGGGAAACGTGGTGAAAATTTCGGAGTAAATTACAGGCAGAGGAATGTAGAATTCATACGGCCCGCGCGATACGGGACGAGAGCCTTCCCACGAGTGTTTCATTAATTAACGTGTGTATAGGTCGGCTAGTTAGATGGTCGATAAATAATCCGTGAATGAGGTTAAAACGTTCAATGGGGGAGGTGTGTGCTGGCGAGTTCGATTCGGCGACTGGAGTCCGACGAATTAAATTCGTAACTAAGCAGATATGAAGCGGAAAACGCAGAGACACTCGTTTCAGCGGCGGGAGGGTGGCGGAGGGCGGGATGGGACCGTGCACTTTGCGGCGCTGAATTTGTTTTCGGTTCAACTTAATTAAACTTCTTAATGGCGTTTCCAAGCTCATTTGATGTTTCGAACTTTCGTTTAATTCGCGTCCATTCTTGTTTGCGCGAGGGGAACGTCTTTGCTCGACGAGCAAAAGCAAGAGGAGCGTCCCGCGCGATACCTCCCCCCTCCCACGAATCACGCTCCCGGAGCAGATGGAAGTTCCGCGACGGGAGGAGAGGGACTTCGGACAGTTTTATTTAGCAGTGTTTTTTTTTCTTTTTTTTTTCTCAATCGCTCTCATTTCATATATATATATATATATATTCCGCGGCGCGAAATCGTCGCTCATTCATCGCTCGACCCGACATTATTTTTAACTCACCGTGCTTCCGTTTGCGTAACCAACTGGTTATCGTTGCGACTGTGTAAACTGCGAGTCGCGAATGTTAGAATTAGAGAACAACGGAAGAATTGCCGGTTGTTTGTCGACAAGCGATCGCTCGTACACCACCACCGCTGGGATTTTGAAGCAGGATTCTCAAGCAGGATAATTGTTAAAAAAAAAAAGAAGGCGGCGCAATATACGCGGAAAAATAAATGAAACCGACAGAGGTATTTCAAAGTGCTCGAAATTCTGCACTGGAGTTTCGCGTGGAATGTTTCGTCAATTTCCTTTGCTGCGCTCGTTGTCGTTTGACTTCCTTTTAAATGTGAGCCGCTCGCGTGTCAAATCGATTAACTCTGGAAAACAAAAAGTGGACGAAAGTGGACGAAAGTAGCATACATTGTTTTTTTTTTAAATTCCCTTTGAAATATAAGATTAAATAAGAGAGTATTATTACAGGCTTGGATTTCATCTAACTACAAAATACATAGTATTATCTTCGTATAATTGTTATTAATGTAACTTTCGCGTGACCAAGTTAATTGATTTATGAAAAATGAAAATAATACCATCAAATTGAATCTTCGAAAAATTCTTTTATTACAGACTCCACAGAAGTGGAGCCAATCGATTTGGCAAATGTGACTGGCTCATAAATTATGCATTAACGTTCGAAACAATCACGCTAATCGGTCGTACGAGAACATCGTCGAAAAAAAAAATGTCTTTGAAGTTTTTGCCTGGTGCTTAATGATTTTGCAACGAGGACGCGTTTGTGAAAAACCGGGCGAATCGTCGAAGCGCGGCTGGCATTTCCAGCACGGGGAATTAAAACAATCAATTCATTTCGTTCTGATAACATTGACGTCGAATAACCAACGATACTCTGCATTATGACATTTTTTCATGATTCGCCGCGAAGCTGTATTTACAACAATTGCAGCCCCCTGGTACCTTTCTGTTTAATTCATTTACGTACGGTGTACGTGTTTGCTTCCAATTTCGGTTTACTTATTTACCCCGACAGTCTGAAAACATTTTCGAAATGAGTTGAAACGTGCGCGCGCTCGGAGAGAACGAGCATGAATCGATTGAAGTTGCATGTCGGCCGAACGGAGGAAGAATTTAACAGTTTTCCGTAATTTCCGTACACCCGACTTACGATTTCGATATCCCGTTACAAGTGCAAATATTTATCAACGCCTGCCGCTGCTGCTGTTTCTGCTTCGTGCTCGCTACATCTCCAACGCGTGAGATTTGTTGACACGGTTGACTTTCGTAGGCCAGCCAAGAATCTATTTTTTCCCCCCTGGATGTATTTATGAAAAAAAGAGTCGCGACAGATCTGACATCTTCTCTGTCTCTCGACAAAGCGAGACTGCACTTTATCCTCGTGAATTTCAAAAGCCCGTGCTACTCGCAGTACTCGCTCAAAACAGAGAATTATTAAATCGCGCAATTACCTTTTTCCAAAAGGGAGAATCGTGTTTCTAAGAGAGAAAAACGCTGAAGAAATGTTTTCGTAACCTTCTCGCTAAGTACGTATCCTCGTACACGAGTCTCTTTCTGAATATCGCCGCTGTTACTCCAAACAACTGCTGCAAACAATTGCGAGCCGGTTCACCGTCGTTCCTTCCTTCCTTCCTTTCTTTCTTTCTGTTTTCTTTTTTTTTTTTTTTTTTCTCAACAAACAACCGTCCAGCGACCACCTCGAAAAACCATCTCGAAACGGTCCGGCTGCAGAAGTTGACACGCGACGCGCGTTCTTTTCGAACGCGGACAGAAGAAACACCAGCTGGACTTCTTGCGTCGTGTTCCAATTAAGGAGCTAAGTAACGTTCCCTAGGTAGCGACGAAGGGCTTTCGCAAGAAGCACGGGGACGCGACTTAGCGCGAATTAAGTCAGTGTGACACGCGGACCTGCCAACCTCCGGCGATTAATCACCGACGCCTCGAAAGAGCCGAACGGAAACCAAAGGGATTCGTTTCTGCCACTATGTGTTCGGGAAAAACCTCGAGAAGGAATCGATGGACGAGAATCGATGCAAATCCTGTATCGAGCGGTAATTGATTTCGTGCAGAGAAACCAGAGGATTCGAGTGAGCTGAAAATCTGTTGGTCAATATTTTAAGAATTTGAGTTTGATTAAGTGTAACAAGCATTATTTTATTATTAATAACCCTTTGCACTCGACTGTAAGAAGGCATACTCAAATTTAACTAACAGCTAAAGTTACAAATTTCTTTTACAGTTGCTGATAATTATAATGAACAGATGGTATGGTGTTGTATGATATAACGTAATACAACGACGTAAGAGGAATAATGAAATTTCGAAGGAAAACAGTCTTGAGGATAGAGGCAATCCGTATGCCAGTTGACACTCACATTCGAATAATTCAGGATAATTCACATAAATTTCTTGCTTCTTACGTTCATAAAATGGTGAAGGAAATTTTTCCAGAGATTGAAATTATGTATCATTAACGTCCATGTATCATACTTAATGATTGCTTTAAGCGGAGTCGCGTATTAAAGAAATACAGTCAACAAAATTTCATGCTAAATTTGAACATTTAAACAGGGTGATTATTTCCAATGCTATATCATTTTAATGACACTTCACTCGCTACTTCGTTAATAAATTACTGGTGAATGATACAAAAAAGAGTTAAGTTATTATTATTATATTATTATTATATCAAGTATATGTCAAAAGCTTGACTAATCTTATTCGCCGTTCTCGTGACTCGATGAATAATTTGCACAATAGTAATAACAGAGAGATTTACATTCTTTCGAGGGCAAGTATTCTTTGATATTAGATTTTGTTCAATCCTCCTTCAATCTGTCTCGACGCCAGTCATATTTGGAAGGAAAATTCTGAAGTTTGAGGCGTGCAGCGACGTGCGTGTTTCCTTGCTGAAAATTTCACGAATATTTTCTCGATTGAAACGAGAACGAGTCGCTGATATATTATCGAATAATGTCAATCGTTATAGCCTGAAAGAACGATCATCGAGTCGATAAAACTGTGTTGCAAACTATCACACGCGTGCTCGCGGTTCGACGAGCACGCCACAGTTTTATGATATATTGTAAAAAATTTAGAGAGGCAGGGAACGTAAAAAAATCACGCAACACCCGGTACAACATTCAGCAAACGAATCTTCCATTTAGCTTCAGTCTTTTTTTTTAAATTACCACCGTGAAAATGGGAATTTGCACGAACGATAGGTAAAGTCGTGCAAGTGAAAAACTGAAAGAAATTGAAAACCGTCCGTCGAATCTGGGCAGGATTCCCTTTCTTCTCTTGATACGAAAAAGGTAAATATTGCACAATTATTCCCCTCCCCCCTCGGGGCGGAAAAGCGAAGAAATTTCCCATCCACGAGGCACGAAATTTCGACGAAGGTAGGGAAGCAGGAAGATAAGAAAAATCGTTTGGCGTAACACGGAATCGTTTTAGACGGGGCGGCAGGCACCGCGGCGTTCCCGGCGATCCCGGCTGAATTTTATAACGTAGCGAGAATTTTTATAATGCAAATCCGCGTAGCGCCCGCCAGCCAGCAGGTTAGGTCGAACGTGTCGTCGGTTTTTTCGTTTCGAAGAGGAGAGAAGAAACAGAAAGGGGAGCGAAGAAAGGAGGCGAGGCTGGGAACGACGGCGGCGCATTAGCGACTTTCTGATGGCGTCAGATGCTCGTTGCCTCTCGTTTTTATAGCCGATTATCGTTGGAAAGTTTCGGGGGAAAGGACGCGTCTTTCGCTCGGAACCGAACTTGCCTGAGCATCGTGGAAAAGAAGCTGCTTCGAAAAGTACGGATATTAGAGCGGCGGGGAGAGAGGGTCTCTGTTTCTTTCCAGCCGAATCTCGACCGGAGGAATCCTGCCGGATCTCGAATTCGTTTAATCTTCGCGGCAAAAAGTCCGTCAAGACGCAGAAATAAATTACGAACTTGCTTGACTAAAACTAGCCCGGGTGTCGCCCCGGAGATTAAAACTAACGACGACCGGGCAATTCGATCTCAACCAGAAATCGCGGTGGGTTCGACAAAGAGAAAAATGTCGCATCGAAATGCAGAAATAGATTACGAACCTTTTTTTTTCTTTTGCTCGCGATTACAATCAGCGAGGTTTAGTATAAAAGGAGAAAATAAAGTTCTGTCGAAACGCGGTGGTAAATTATTTATTTACTCACTTGCTGAAGTCAGTAATCACCGAGGAATTAAAACCCACTTCAGAAATCTTTGAAGATCTCGAACTCCGTTTGAACGAAAAATTTCGCCGAAACGCGTAACAAACTTACTGAATCTAATTTACTGTAGAGTAAAATATCGAACAGCAAAGTGATCTTGAGGAAAAATCTGAACGAAAATCCCAAGAAAGGTGGTCATCTTCGCTGTAGCATCGAGATCGAATAATAAAAATTTCTCGAAAGAACGAGACTTCTCTAATTACTATCTAACCTAAAAGTACCATTTTCACTGCTCTGTTTCAGTTTCAACAGATTATGCCACCAGTCTCGAGGCCGAGCTAATAATTTATATCAACGACGATGTTGATAGTAGCGACCGTTGGCGGAAAGCTCAAACGTCCACGAGGATCTCGAACTGCTCATCGCGTTTTGTCGAGGAGGACGAATAGCTCGATTCCTCCCGTGGGACCAAAACGCGATCTTAACAGCGGGAAGTTGCTTTCCTCGCAAACCTGTTCCTCGACGTAGGTTGAACGCATCTTCGGAGAGCGGTAGACAAGCGAGGACAAGGTGAGGGCCTGCTCGACCCGCTATGTCGACGACTATTTTTACACTCGGCACGCAGATCCGCTTGGCGACGATCTTGAACCGTCGATACTCTATACACCGCGGAATTCTATTTCGCGATGACGTTTCCACTCTTCCGATATTCTCCCCACCGAGATTTTAGACCGCGCGCAGACGTTTTGCTTCTCCGAGGACAGAATCAGGGAAATAGCATTCAAGTCACATTCACCAAATATTTTCATTTGCGTATAGTAATTGTTCGTCTCGTTAACCAAATATTAATTTTAAATGTATGTTTATTGTATATTTCCGTTCTAATAAAATTTCGTACGTGCACGTTTGTTACTAGGTTACTAGGATACGAGTATATTTTCCTATCTCCATGGCCGTGCAATTCACTCGCTACTAAAAATACTCGAAGCCTAGTTAAGTCATCGTCGAGTCATTATCGCTTAAAGATAAAAGTCCCAAACTGCCAAGAAAATCCGAGACCGGGACATATACGACAACATCGGCGTGGAATGGAATGTTTTTCAATGGCTAACGAATTGCGCAGTAGCAGAGAACGTGGATCATTGGCGCACATTACGTCTTACAGTCGTTTGATAAACTTCATTGCACAGAGTTCACCTCGCGCCTCTCAGTTTCACCAGTAAAATGAACGTAAAATGAAATTCGCGAACAGCGAGCTCCGTGTGAATTCGAATGGCGCGCGGCTGGAAGACTGGAATGTTCGCGCGCGCAACCTTTCATTCAGCCGGTGCGATTCTTAGGAGAATTGGCATTTAACGTGGCAAAATTTCGCGAGCCAAAATTTCGCGTGCGGCGCGAAATTTTCCTTCGGCGACCCAGCGAGCGTCATCGAGATCGAGAGTAACGGGGAGCAGCGTCGAGACTCGTGCTTCGAGTCTTCTCTTCTCCGTTTCCTCGATCTAAATATAGTAAACGCGGCTCGACGGGAACGCGGAACGAAGACGATTCGCGAAACGGCGAAACGAGGGTGGCGAGCATTCGTCGTCTCGCGTGGATAGAAAATCACGCGATTGGAATAATCGGCGTGGCCTCAAATCGGCGCGTTCTCCGCTGGCTAATGGCTAATATCCGAGCGTTTCCTCCCGGAATCCGTGTCTACCAATCGAACGAATCTGCGAGTATAATGAGCTCGTTCGTGGGTTCGTTCGTTTCGTGCCGAGAAGAGGAACGATCCGACGGCGGATTGCGTGTATGACGCACGTTTGAAAACGATCTGGCGCGCGAGTCCGTCTTAAGTGAAACGAATAACTACGCTCTCCCCCCTTTGGAATTGAAAGAAAATTGAACGAGCGGCTCGAGCGAAAGATCCGTCGAACGTCGAGATTTCAATCAGATGGAAGATCTCCTTCGGAGAGTATAATTCTTTGCGCGAAGTTTCTCGAGGAATTTTAATTATAAAAGTAAAAAGAAAAAAAAAAGAGAAACAACAAAAAAAAAGAAGAAAAAGAAGAGGAGTAAAAGCGCGTGATGCCCAAAGGGGGAGCAAAACGTTTCGAGCGAAAGAGTTTGAAAGTTTTCTCGGTAGAATTAGCACTCGGCCCGTTGGAAAAGATTCGAGAGGGAATATCTCTCGAGGAGCACGAACACTCACCTCCCGCCCCCCCCAAGTCCTTTTATTACAAGTTCACCGATGTTGCCTCGCGTCGGCTCTCATTCCCGAGGAGATTCAGCATCGATTCGACCGGCTGGCTCTCGCGAGGAAACTTCGCTGGAAACTTCGGCAACATTCGAGAACGTCTCGCCCGTAGCTGGACAGGCCCTCTACTCACCGAAACGGAAAGAAAGCCGATCCCGCGACGCGTCCGATCGATCGTTCGTATCGATTCACTGCACCACAGCTGCTCCTGTTATAGCCGACCTGCTATCGATTCGCCGCTTCTTCTTCGGGAGGGGAAAAATAAAACAGAAGGATAAGAGATTATTCGAGGACGACGAAACAGGCGACGCGCGGCGACGCGATCGCCTTCGTATCGAAGCGCAAACTGCCACTTTCGCGAACTTGGTCCTTCTCCCCTAGAAACATTTCGGCGGGATTAGGCGTGTTGCATCAGCCCGGCAGCGTCGAATTCTGCCTATACGTGGGCGCGAGCGAGGAGAAGGACGTCGCGTAGAAAAGGAACGGAACGCGCGCGAAGACGAGTGAAACGAGAAACAAACGTGTAGATCAGAGGGGATCGACGAAGAAGGCGAAGCCTGGACTCGTTCCTGTTAATTCGTTTAAACAGACGCGTCTGACTAGTTTGTTGAGGTCGCGACTGGGATTGAAGTTGCAACTTCCTATAAGCACGCGAGTCAAATGGATTTATTATCGGTACAGTGGAGAAGCATGCTCGAACGTAGAATTTAATCGTGACAGCTGACCTGTGCGTCAAAGATTTCCGCTTCGTCTCCAATTTCTGATTTGACTTTGAAGCGTGTTTCCGTTGAGTAATGTTGTGCTAAATGGCGATTAATGAAGATAACTTTTAACTCGAGGAACTAAGTTTGAATGTTGGAGACAGAATTGAAAAACAATCGACAATACGTGTAATTTTTAGTTCAAGGAATTTCCAAATACGTCAAGGATTTTTGATCCGATGAAACATGCGTTTGTTTTATAATATTGCTTTAACAGCGTTTGTATCTTGTAGAAAATCCTACTTTTAACCTTCGTACATTTAAAATAACGTTGATGGTCTTTTTGATCACGTGTATCTATAAAAGGAAAACATTGCGAAAAAGCGCACTTGTTCGTTAATTTAATTGTAAAAATTAATTATAAAAAATTCATGTTTCGCACTGTCTTTTGTATTTTGACAATAAAACGCTCCTTGTAGACATATCTTTTACAATACGTCCATCTAAACCAGATTGTAATATTGAACAAAATTAGCAGCTTTCATCTTCAATCTCAAGGACTTCCTCATCTTCGTCACTATTGCATTTGCTGTATTAAGATTCGCAGAATGTGATGCAACATCCTAGTGTCGCACATGTAACGAGTATAAAATTGTACAAAATGTGCTAAATATTTGTGCTCATTATCACGTGTGCTTCTCATCCACTAACTATTTTATATCACACTATTTTAGCGGAATGACAATAATGCATACTAAATGAATAAAATGAAAGTAACGCGATGGTTCATAAAACGTGATACTCTTCTCTAATTATAGATAATCAAATTCCAAACTTTGGATAGCAAAAAATAGAAGCACGTTTCATCCCGTATAGAAATCTCTGGATGATTGGACATTCGAGGATTCTCCGAACTGAAAAGAATATGCATGTATCGTTGATACTTTTTCAACACTGTCAGATCATGTTGAACGGTTCGAGCATACTTTCCCCCGTTATGTAGGTGCAAACATCGAGATCGCTGACTCTGCGAGTCGCTTCTCGTTGCCCGTCGTCTCCGACGGAAATCGGACGACGCTTTTAGTCCCCGGCCGTTGATTATTTTCGAAAGTAAGAAAAGCAACACCATTTTCAGAAGCACCATGCCCGCGCATGGTGGAAACTTCGTTCTCCACGGTGAAAACACACCCGGCCCCGGCTTTCTGGTAAATAACGAGACGAATTTCGTAGAAACGTTAAGTCCGCTACGTTTTCAATCGTCGTCAAGCAACTCCCATTAAGGTAATGGGATCGTCGTTTTCCAAGTTCCAAGCTATACTTCTCGATTCTGGGAGGCGTTCTTGGGAACACTTGACGCAGCCGATCGTTCGAGAAGTTTCTATCTCCTTAAGCTTCTTACTTCGTTCTCTACGCCGATAGAAGTACGTACTACGCGATTCATTCGAGAACAAAAAAAAAAAAAAAACTATCCGACCTACTCTTTCCTCCTTTTTCTCCTTCTCTGATCATCCGCGAAATGTCCCGAGTTTAAACGAGATACAGACGGGAGATATAAACGTTCTGTTGACGAGCATTAATCATCTGGTTCGCGGAACCAGATCTCTGGCCGAAAGTAACGGAACGAAACGGAATGGAACGAGAGGATTCGTTCGCGAATCGGGTGATTTACAAAGCCGTCGTCGATAAGCAGCTTTATCTGCACGCGGGACTGCGCGTCATCGACGATCTTCCTCGAAGCTCTGGGCCACGATCGTTTCCCGCCCGGTTCGCCAGAAATTCCCGCGATCTTATCGAACCACGCCGGGCCAACTACCACCACCCCCTCCCCCCGCCGAATTGTGGAAGTTGCGGGGCAACGGCGCTGTTCTAGCCGCTGCTGGCACGCAAATTTACGAGCTACGAAACGCTGAACGCGTCTCGCCGAGCCGAGTGTGTTTTCGCAGCTGCCTCATGAAACCGGCCTCCCGTGCAAACCGACCGCCGTTGCGGGAACGCGCGAGTTGACTCGAGATATACGCCGACACGGTCGTCACGTTCGGATTATCAATAGGTTAACATATAAACTCGGACCCTCTGAGCACGTCGTTTGTTCAACGAAACGAGATGTCAGAAGATGAAACTGTTCGATATGGAGAACATCGTTTCTTTTTTTTTTTTTTTTTTTTTTGTTTATTTGACGTAACAAGAGTTACATACCTAGAGAACCGCGAGCGTATTCCTATTCGATGGGAGCGTAACGCGCGACGATTGGGAACAAGCTCGGCGAACGAAAAACGCGCGAATGGCGGCCGATCGATAAGCGTTGCGACAGATCGTCGTCCGCCGCTGACGATTCGGAGCCACGATATGGTATAGTATAGTTTGCGAGGACGTGCGGCGTGGTCAGTCGTCGACGTAATACTGGCAAGCCGAGAGAGTTCGGTTGGTATATTTAAAAAGCAGAAACGAGTCGAGTGGTAAGGCGTTCGCGGCCGAACGGCTTACAGGCCGGCGCACGATGTCGCTCGCCTCGAGCACATGCTCCCTGCGTCTAAGTATTGTTTCTTTCAGCGGGACAGGTTAAAAATAAAGAGGGACGCTCTCTCACGCGCCAAGTCGCCTCCGTGTGTTCTCCTTTGTGTTTACTCGGTTTACCCGCGAGTTGGTTCTTTTCTCGCTCTCTTTGACGCGAAAACGTTGCCACGTCATTGATGGACTTAACCGATTGGCGCACGAATTAAATAAAACTCGATATGACAAAAAATGATATTTATTTTTCATTTTAATATTTGCGTGAACTTGACAAAGATAGAGAAATATTTTTTTATATATGTATTAACACATCATATTAATATGTACAACTAAAATGAATAAATAAATTTGCGAACGCTCTAGCAGTCAACATTTGAAAGAAATAATTTTTGAAACACGATGACAAAATTAAATTTAATTTAAAATTTAACAAAATTTTCTCTTATTTTTTGAATATTGACAGAGTTTTCTCTTATATTTTGATGTCTCATTTAGACGGGAAGAAACTTTTCCTATGTCAATACGTATAAACGTAAGTATTAAATTGCAAACGTCTCAGAAACGTCGTCGTCAACTGAAGCTTTAGAAAACGCGCGACGTCTCCTATACGTCACCGTACGTCCTCTCGCTGATCCCTAATTTTTCAGCAATTAATGGAAACACGTAAGTATGCGAGTTGCGAGGCACGAACGATCAATCAGAAAGCAAAGTGTCGACAGAGAGACACGGGAGCGGATTTGTGTCGCATGTTTGATCGATAGTAATAGTTGAATTGCGCAACAATGGATTAGATATAGGTATGACACTAAACGAGACCAACGGGATCGTGTGTCGAACGCGGGACACACGAGCCACGTACGTACGTACGTATGTAACTCTCGTGACACGCGCGGGTCACCGCGTTTGCTGAAGTTAGAAGCGCGGAGTGTTAAAAGGAGAGACCAGAAGAAACACGAGAACACGAGATGCGAGTGACATCCTTGATTCCTCTTCCTTGTCTGGCATGATCAACCAAATCGTTCGCTTGCCCTCCCACGTGGAAATCGTGAACGAAAATGATAACGCAAATGCAAGAGCATAACGCGCGACAATGGAGTGGATACGTTTGCACAAGGCAGAGCCGATCTATAGGATCACGTGTCTTCCGCTATATGCATAACTGCTGCTTCCTTGCCCCTGATACGCGATTCGTCGTGTACATTAAGATTAGGAGTACCCACGAGTAACGTCGTCTTTTGATACCGTACAAAATTGCATTTTGTTTAAATTATTTTTTTAAATTATTGTCACTAAATGGCGACGTTCATTAAATTTGAAAAAGAAGAGGAAAACGACATTACTCGTGGGTGCCACTAATAAGTGTGAATACGAATGCTTTCATGTTACACTCGACGCATCCTTCGTTCTCGATTTCATTCCCAGATCTGGGTGCAACTAATAACATACAACGATTTAATGGTACGGAACACGCCACGATTCGTAACAGTGGCGTATAAATACGAATCGGGGAATATAAATCGAAAATCGAAGGATTAAGGGGCACTGTTGTCGGCTCTACCGCGGAATTTCTAGAGGCGGGATGGGGGATAACAATCGGATCGAGAGCCAAAGTAGATGATGCTTGTGACGACTAATGAATTGCGGCTAATGGTTAATTATCCGTTAGCCGCAATGTTCGCGGACAACTGTTGTATCATTAACTATTATTTATTTGTTCGTTTCGTATTCCGGGACGAAGCTCTGGTGAATTATACGACAGCAGGGATTAATGCAAAATACGTAATAACGTAAAAGTACATACGCTGCGAAAAGCTGTTGATGAGTGAAACTTTCGAACTGTTTACTCTGGAAATATAGATATCAAATGTTAAACGAGCGACTAACAAGACCGAGCAGCAAGAAGCGATGGATTTTGAATTGGAACGACGTGAAAGAAACGATTCTTAGAATCTACGCGTAACGGGTTGATCAATTCAAGGACTACAAACGGTTCCATTAATCAATTAAAAGAGGGGGGAAAGTAGGTCGGCGACGGAAGTTGTCCGAAATTCGAGAGATTTCGAGAGATATTCAGTTTGCGATTGGACAACGCTCACTCTCTAATGGATTTATCTTTTTTTTCTTTTTTTTTTTTATTTCAACCGGTAAACAGATCTGAAAAAGCGACGATGTCAGCTGATTCTCTCTGAATTGTAGAAGATCATTTTTTATTCGCGCAGAATTTTGCATCGGGCAAGAGAGAGAGAGAGAGAGAAGTTTAGTCGCTCGATCGCGTGTTTTTAAGGAAGAACGCCGCAGGAAAAGGAGAATCTCGCCCGAGAACTCTCGAACGAACGAGCCTGCCACCCATTATCCTTACAACACTAATTAGTCCGAGCACGTGACGCGCGATTCCGGACAAAAAATTTCCGCGGCGATTTTATTCGCGGTGACTCGCTCGTACTCGCGCGATGATTTCACCTCTGTCGGTGGAAAATTCGGAATTCCCACGGCGAAATGAACGTCCGGTCGAATGAAATTAAACGGATTGAATTCGTTACATTTTCGATCTCCGTCTTGATTCGTTCTAACACCCGTGGCCGCCGCTTTGCGTTTACCGATTCAATTAAAATCGATCAAACATCGTGTTCCCTCCTCCTCCTCCTCCTCCTCCTCCTCTTCCTCCACTTTCAGAGCTTTCAGAAAGGAAGGGAGGGAGAAACCTGAAAAATCAAAGGTCAGGCAAATCGCTTTTAAAAATTTATCTACGAATTTATTTCTCGATTCTCTTGGAAAAATCAATCTGTCACTTGTAAAATTCATTGTCGTTATAAAAAAAAGAAAAAAGAAAATGGAATAAAATAAAATACGATTTTATCACTGAGGAAACAAGTTTTTGATTCGTAGCAAACGATTTTGACGAACAAGTCGAATCAATGTGTGTCATTTTGGTAAGATGTTGAAGTAAGTAAAGCGAAATAGTGCAATAATTAATATCACAGTATTTTAATTTTTTTAGTTTTCTAATTATGGAATATATAAATATTTTATTTTCTTTCTCGTGCAACATCGATTTTCGCAGATGCGAAAATTACATCACGCTTCTTCAGAATGACTCTTTGATTTAAAACAAAATTTTTATCCAAATGTGCAACAAAAATAAAATTGATCGAAAATGACTAAATAAATATTTTTTTTTGTGTGTGTGTAAATGTTATGTTTTTTTTCGAAATGCAAAGTTGAACTCCATCGCTCGAAATTACGCATCAGTCTCACGCATGTCAAACGCGTTTATACCGACACAATTGAGAAACGTGTTTCTCTTTTCTACACGCGATTTTTCAAATATTTCGTCCGCGTCATTTACGCTTGTATTCATATCGTTGCGTTCATTAAACGAGTGGTAGTGTAATAAACAAACACGAGACACTCAGAGTGAGAGGAGAACGAGCACTCGTCTGTTTGGTGTAAATGTATCATTAAAAATTCACGTCACAAATAAAAATCATTCACTCGGGAATTTTCTGAATTAAAGGACGCATACGAAAGACTATATATGTATATTGAAAGACACGTGCGTCGTGCAACTTACAATACTAAAGATACGTACACGTGTATTAACGCTAGAACTATCGACGACCAATTCACAAAATTTCCATCAAAAACATTGAAGCAAAAGAAACAGAAAATCTTTGTAATACAATAGAGGGTACACAGGCTTCTGTTTTTCTAATTTACCAAGTCTCCAAAAATACACTGTTTTATATCTTGTAAGATATCTGACGAAAAATTGTCAATTAATTGCCCTCTTGACCAATTTCGCTAGTGTTAAGAACACGGATCGTTAACTTGTTAATAGACGTTTCGCTGTTTTCCATTAAAGGCCAACAAACATTTTTCTTCCGCAACTGGAAACACCAGGAGCTTCGACACAATTAATAGATGATAGGACGTCGTTAGCCCGACTCCACGATCGTTTACTACGCGAGACCTTGCATCGATCAAGCAAGCTGAACGTCGGAGAGATCGAGGGGAACGGCGATGGAAGGCGGTTGATCTTTCGACGGTGGTTGGTTGTTCGCGGCCTCTCAAGGGGTTGCCTTTTCTCTCGGGCACAATTCGTCAGGATCACGTCTTGGATCGCACGATAGAATCGCGTCGTTTGTTGCGCTTCGATAATAGATGTTCTGCAAGCGGCGTAATCGTTGCGGTCGCTCGAGCGCGCGCGTGCTATCGATTCTTCGAGCGTGATTTTCGGATCCACCGTTCCGCAACTTAACGATCGCCACAGTCGATTGGCTAATAACTTTGAGGTTCAAGCGCTGAAAATAAACCGCAAGGAAATAACGGTGATCCGTTAGAGAGTAAATTTTCGGCTTTCGAGAAAGAGTAAGGTTTAACCAACGATTTATACGAGTGAAAGTTGTAATTCTCGTTTGGAAGCGTCGGCATATCTGGAACTGTGATTTCGTACGGAGATAATTCTACTATCTTTTATTTATCGCTCATTGCCATCCGCAGATTTCTCTTGGAGGTTGGTCGATTAATTTGTTTCAAGCAATTGATTCAAATAACAATTAATCGGTGTCTGAAGAATTTTCAGAGAATGATTATTGACTAGCGTGACGTGCAGGTTTGAATTTTTCAAAGGTGAAATGGAAAATTTAGAGGTGGACGTGTTAAGAGTCCAAATGTCGCCACTGTGTTGAAAATGTCAGATCTTTTTTTTTTTCCTACTCGATTCACAGCTGGAAAGAGACGACAGGCGGCTTACAATTAGTTAATCGCTGCTCGCCGGTTCTCCTAGAGTGACGACGCCGGCAGCGTCACGTACGCGTTGCCTGACTCCACGCTTACGTAATCGCGTGAACTTCTTGCTCAATCTCGACAATACGACACACACAGAGACAGGTATATATATATATATATATATATATATATATATATATAAATACGTTCGAGGTAGATAGGCATACGCGAAAGTGAATCACCTCGAGAGCCGCTGATAACAGCTAAGGTCGCTCGTAAACAAAAAACGCGTAATCCTCACGCGATTTTTCTTGTGACTCATTGTCGGTGCTGCATGCGTGTCACGTTGCAACTGCGTCGACCGAAAGACTGTACAAGTTGAATTGACGAACTTCCTAAATAAATTCGCGCGTAAATACAGGAATAGCGAGACCTGTCCGAGAGATCTGGAAAACTTTTCGCAGGGCGATGCAAATGTACAAAGCGATTAATTTCCACCCTGAAACGCAGCGATTTATCGTCCGGAAGCCGGTTGGGTTGATATAGGAGCTGCGATCCAGTCGACGACCGATCGCGGTCGGTTATTCACTCCGGCGAAACGTGACTGAAACGTGGACAGAGCGGAACGTTAAATAATATTTGATCAGACCGCTAACGCAGCCATTAACCGGCAATCCCTCCGTATAAATCAACCTAAATTCTCCGTTTGCCTGCCTGTCCCCCCCTCCCCCCACTTGATTTCTGCTTCTTCTTCTTCTTTTTTTTTTTCTTTTTCGAACGATTTCCGGAATCTCGTGCGCGCAAACACGGCAAACACAAAGCCCGATGCCGGTAAGACGGCTGACGTCAATCTGTCACGCGGACGCCCGCTCGTATTACGATGAATTACGTTCGTACCGAGACGATGTCGGGCGATCCTCGCACGCACGCACGCACGCCGTCGTCGTCGTCATCCGCAGGTGCGTTCCCGGTTTCCAGAACGATGAATTATGCGCACGGTACGCGCAGTGCTGTTTCGTAATTCGAATGACCGTCCCGCCCTTTACCACGAGCCTCGTCGTTTCTCTTCCTCCTCAATCAACTGACTGAATTAACTGTGTACCTGATCTGGGTACGGATATTATATTTATAGACGCCGATGGAATATTTATCTGAAGCGTAGTCAATGTCAACCAGTTTCTCGATCGAATCTCTTAGTCGATTTGGTCAAGACTTTGAAACGTTTTTTACCCTTTCTATTCGATAGTTTTTTTTTTTTCTAAGGGGACATTGTACTTGTGTCTGAACTAACAGCACGGACCTTCTTTCTTCTTTATAATATAAATGTAATTATAACGTTGTACGATATAATAGTGTGGTAGTATAATATCTAAACAGACGCTCAGAGTGAAAGCTGTAACAACGACGTAGGTGGAATAAAATGAAGAAATTTTCAAGAACAGAGGCAGTCGCGAGTCAATTTACAAAATAACAGAGGAGATCTTTTTTTCCTCTCGGAGACTGGAAGTACTGTATGTATCATTAACTCTTGCATACTATAGCTGTTCTAGAAAATCCGCAATGTACGATTCGACGATCGTTTTAAATGAAAACGATATAATCAACGAAATCTCATGCTAAATACCAATTTCAACAGGTGATTATTCCCAGTGCTGTGTCATTTTATTTGAGGTGATACTGTCTTGTAAATAAATTATCGACAGACGACAAAAAAAAGAAAGTTTCTGTGGGTTTCAAGAGAACACCGAGATAAACGAAGCGATTGTGCAATCGTAAAGCAAAGAACAGTCTTTTTAAATTCATTAAACGACCAAACGTGGATGCGAATATCAATCAGCAAAATTCACGGTCATTTAGTGGAAATTTGTCGATAAATTAACCCGAACGTTAACTCGAGAGAGCGTCGCGTTCGCACGTTCGGCCGTCGTTTGACGTTCGCGAGAAGCCAGCTCGTAGAGCAGCACTCTCGGCCGAAACAAAAGCTGCCTCCGTATCTAATTTTCTTGGTCGGCGCGCGTACATACGTATCTCTAAACATCGCGGCTTCCGGGTTTTGGAAGCGCGGCGGCGAATTCCGGCGAGTCCTCGAAACGAGTAACTTTCAAGAAACAATGTAAACGGTAAACGCGGTTGAGACAAGAAACGATGGGGGAGAATGGACACGGACACGGACACGGTGGCACAAAGAGTGGCGGGATAGCGCGCGGCGCGGCCGGTCGAGAAAGGGCGGCGGAATGGAGTGGCCTCCAGTCGAGGAGGAACACAGACAGAGGGAACTGGGGGAACACTCGAAAACGAACAAGCGCGGCAGAGACACTTTCCCCTGGCGGATCCGCGTGCCCGGAGAACCGGCGTACACCAACTTACGCCGCGTTTACATTTGCATTTAATTCAAGCATACGCGCTCGTGCATGCCGGTGAATTCCAGTGTTCCTCTCCGCCCGCGAGTCTCTCGCAGCAAACCGGCGAGACGTCTCTCGGCGCAATTGTCGTCACCCCGTTTTCGAATCGGCCCCGACGTCCGCCCTCGCCCGCCCTTGCCCCACGTATTTCCGGCCCCAGAGCAAAGATTAGTTCCTGGCACACATACCGCGCGCGCACATCACGCCGAGCTTTAAAGCGGAATTGTATCCAACCCCCCCGGCGAATCTCGGCACGTGTTACGCTCCCGCGCGTGCCAGCGACAGCCAACCGCTCCGGAATTGTGATCCCCGTACACGGCGGAGGTGTGTGTTTCGGAATACTTTGGCGACTCTCTTTGGCAATCCTCGGCGCTACGTGGTCTACGTGCAGGAGATTAGCGCTGAATGCAGATTTTTGGTACTTCTCCTTTTTTAGGGAATATTATTAAAACTTTTATTAAGAATGTTTATCCCGAATTTTATTGGATCTCTGTTGGAACAGAATGGAATTTTATTCGTGTAGAATGTTAGACTGAAAGAAAATATTATCGTTTTGTAATTTCGTCTTCCGGCCTGGTGTAAATTTCTATTCGCGAGAGAAAAACGGCGATCTAAAAATTGTACAGTTGAAATTGAAAAGTTTACTCACTTGTAATTCAATTCGTGTAATTTTGGTATCAATTATTTGAACATTCGTTCTGAATTCGTATATAAATTCGACGGCTAGAAAAATTTCGTAAAGAGGAGCCAAATGCAAACTATGAATGAAAGTATTAAAACTGATTCGAACAAAGTGGTCGCAAAGTGCAAAGATGAATGTGAAATACAGAAACACTTAATTTGCAACAGCTAATTAAACACATACTCGAACGTAAAATTGAACATTGGAAGTACGTACATATGTGCTTACTATAATCTATATATTGCAACATTTATCTCATCGATGAGAAATCATCAGGCATCGATTTTCGCAGAATTTACGTGAACGTACAGGCATAACTCAAACGAATCCCCTAACCTTCCCCTTTCTGTTCGAGGCATAGAGAATTTTTTTTACCAAAGAAGACATTAGACGTAGACAGTGCTATGCCATAATTGATAACGTAGATTTACGGAGCCGGCGTATAGCGTGCCAGTAAATGTATCGAGTGGTTTCTGTTACTGACATAATTTACAATCCCACGAATCCCTCTTAACACGTGCTACACCGGGAATATTCCTTCCCAGCGATTCTGCCTCTCCCTATCGTTGTGCACGCTCGCCTCTATTTCACCAGTACGTGCCATTTCGGTTCCCGAATACGCGCAGCTTCATTTTTAATTTCTCATTGTTATCCAGGGTGGTCTTATCGTCGCGTTTTTATTCATTAGCCACTCGCTACCGAGTTCCTTAGACCCGAGTCCCCCTGCCTTTGTTTTATTATTTCCACCCTTTTATTCCTAATTCCTTTTATTCGCCCATGCTGGTCGACGTTCCTCGGTTCCATTCTATCCCACTCGTTTATTCTCGTTTCCTAATACTTTCAAGCAATCTGCTTGCTGTTTCTCCCATTCTAACAACTGTGTTGCTTCCGTTGCTTCATTCAAACTTCTCCTCGTCTGCGTCTCTCCTTTTATTTCACCAATGTATCAATTAGAAACTAATTGAAAAAGTAGCGATGAATTTATATGAATAGAAAAAAGGGTTCATAACTTCTGGAGTAGATCGTGAAAAAAGATTCCAATAAACGTGGGTCGAGAAATTAATAGTTTCAAAGTTATAAACGATTTTTTTTTTTTTGTCTCAGTCAAAGAAACAAATTTCTTCGCTTCGAGAGCTATCGTACTGTACTTAAGCACTGATTTACCTTATAATTTCTTCTCTTTCTGATTACACGAATCCTTTTCTGCGTGTCCTTCCATTTCTATGCATGTTCGACACCTTCGTGTTAAAGAATTACGTACTCTTTCAAAGATTCCCAGATGTATTCGAACTTTTTTACAAGTATCTCAACCGAAACAAAAAATCGTTTGTAACTTTGAAACTATTAATTTTTCGACCCATGTTTGGCAGGACTTTTTTTCCTGTTTCGGCGAGTACTGTCTACCCCAGAAGTTGTGAACCCTTTCTCCTATACATATATGTATGAATGCATGCATGTACGTGAGCCGATTTCTTAGCAGACGTCGAAGTAGAAAGTTTCTAGTCCCGAGAGCTCGAGAAGTTCGTTGAACTTGCCTCGTTGTTGCGGAACAGACACTAATCCATCGAATAATCACAGCACTCGAGGACCTTGCTCCCGAATCGAGACAGAGTTCCATACACCTTGAGTAATCGTGCGAACCAATCGACACTACCCGATGTCCGTATCCGTTAGAAACTTGCCCGAGAGAGAAAACGTTTATCCTTCGCGAGTTTATCCTCTAAGTTTTGATCCTTGAACGACAATATTCATTCTGGTTTCCGGGTGATAAATCCTGACAACTCTCGATACGACGAAACGTCGGGGTTCTCGTTGGCGATCGAATGACAAAGTATACCGCGGATAATAACCCGCTTGAGAATTCCCGGTTTCTGGATGGAAAAAAAACCGAAATTGCACCGTCGCGACAGACTCTTCGCGAGTTGGTCGAATTTTTCGCTGGTCAATTTTCGTCAGTGATCGACGTTCGATCGTCGCCGAGAAGAGGAAGAGAGAGAAAGGGGAGGAAAAGAAGGAAAAAACATAGAGAAGCAGGCGACGCTGCAAAAAACCAGGGGAGGGGGGAACAATGAAACAAGGTGTAAGTTTTTCAAAGCAAAGGACGAACGGTCGTGGCGCGAAGGGCGAACGTGCAATCCAGAGTGTCCGCGGGGCTGATTTACGACACGTGCGCAACACGAGCGAGAATTCCAATAGGAGCGGGGATACTTTATTGCAACGGGTCCCCAGTGCCTGGTAAAGATTAACACGTAACGCGTGCAAAAATAGGATTACATCGTAATTTCCGGGCCGTCTGTATGTATGCGCGCGCGAAACGTGGATTACGCCCGGGGCCACCGCGTGTTCAAGGGAACGTTTGTATCGCCGCACGTGAAAACACTTCGTTATTGGCCGCTGCGGCTCGAAAACGTTTGCAGCCAGCGTGATTTTGCTTTGTGCGTGAAAATTCCCCCCCCCCCTCCCCCTTCCTCCTTCCTGCATCACTCTGAGTATAGTATGTATTTTTTTTCGCAGGTTGAAAATAATCGATGCTGATCGTACATGTAGAGGCTCATGAAAGTGTTAGAAAGTGGCTTCTATGAATATATTACGCCTAAAATATGTTACCATCGTGATCAGAATTTGAAAAGAATTTGTAAATATATATGTACATAGATGGAAGTTAAAAGATATTTAGCACAGGTGTTGATATTTTACAGATATGTTTGGATTATTTGTCGTATTTAAAAAAAAACCTTGTTAGAACAATATTTAATATTGTATATTTGATGTTTAATAGTGTTTTAATATTATTTTATAATTTCAGTAATGTTATTTGATGTTATTTTAATACCTAAGACGATTACTAATCTTTTAAGAAATATATTTGGCAGTATAGTATTTTCAGATTGATTACAGATCGAATCGATATAATCATGACAAGCTGATTACATAAAATTTCAGAGTGTTTTATATAACGTGTATGTGAGAAGATGTGAAAATATTCAAACGTGATGTTTCGTAAGCCATTGTATATGCTACATATATAATACGGTATATATTTTGCTATTGGAAAGATAGACGTTCGAACGTCTTTTGGTATAAAGAGAGAGAGAAGATAGAGTGATTTAGTGACTATGGCGGTTTCTATCTACGCCAAGATCTAGAGTCTTTTGTGAGATAAATGGAAAAGCTGTCAGTCTTGAATCCGTCGTATATTTATGCCCGCCATTGGGAATTCAATATTTTTGAAATAAAATACCACGGTTCGTGTTGAGGAAATACGCGGACGACGGCGGTCTATAGATGAAACCAGTCACTTCAATGATGCAAAAGACCAGATTTCTTCTTCGGAGGCTTCGTTTCGAGGATTCGCCGCGACGAACGGTGAATCACCGTGCGTCGCGTCGGCTGAAAACGTTAGATGGAACGCAACGCGCGAAACGGACGAGAGATTCATTGTTCCTGATACGGCTCGATCCCCACCCCCATTCATCGATGAACGCTGAAAGCGGCTGCAACGGGGCGACAACGACACCGTTAACGACGACGAAACGCAAGTCGACCCAGTTCCACATCCCCCTTTGCGCGTGCACACATAAACGAAAAGCTGATTTATTGCGAACGCTTCTTTTTCGCGTTGCCGGTGTGTGGCAATGGCTACGTTAAACTCTCCGCAAATTTATGGCGCGTTATTTCGAACAAGTATGTGTCTTCTTCGTCGCAGCCTGTTTGCACGAGACACGACAGAGACCCTGAAAATTCACCACGTTATTAAGAAAAAAAAAAAAAAAAAACTGAGACTGATCTTGGAAAGTGAAAAACGTTACTCAAACAGCCAAAATAGCTTTCTAAATAGCTTGCCTATTAACTAAGAACGAACGAAAGAAAAGGAGATCGAGTACGTGCGCGATTGGACAGACTGACCGAGAAACAGCGGGGATGAAGAAGGGGAGGGAAAAAATTCGCTTGCCTGATTTATGGATAGCGATCTCTTGGAGGTGCTCGAAATATCACGCGCAGCGACGGACGTCCTTCCTCTCGGTCGACGATGCGCCAAGCAAGGTCCTTCGATTCGCATCCGCACAGAAAATTGGCACCCATTCGATCCGATCGCTCGCCCGTATAATAAACGTCTGTGTTGGACATCGTGATGCTCCTCGAGGACCGAACGAACCTTCGCGTTTCACGATCAAAAAACATCCGTGTCGAAAGGGTTGGAAAAGCATCGAGGGGATCTAGACGAATTTCTTCTTGGCTTTCTTGTGCCACAAATCGTGATAATAATTCCTGGACAATGTTCCGAATGAATTACGCGCCTACTCGCGAGAGAAAAGCGCGATATTCCCTGTTCGCAAGCAAACTAACGAATGATAACTTGCAATGATTTATTTCGAAGTCGAGAAAGAGAGCTTTTGGAGGTAAAGTTTAACCGATTGTCGTTTGGCTGTTTTTGCGTTGTATCACTGTTATTAGTTGTTAAATGAGCAGCTGTTGCACGGTATTTTTTCTTCAGTCGTCGATTGCATCGAATCAATCATTGGCAACGTCACGTATCATTCACAGAGATCTCGCGCGAAGACGATTGTACTTATTAAGCTGCTAATATCCTCCCCCCCCCTTTCCCAGGATCATTACTATTATCTGACTATTCAACGTGACGATAAACCGCCATTGATCACGGCAGGTGACGATACAGGCAAATTACTTTTGATTACAGTCATTCCCTCCTCTGCGACGGTAGTTATTTCACTCGTGCATGTGCCACCTGCACACACATTTCTCTCTCGTCGCATGCATGCTACATTAGGATTTATGACGTACGTGTGAGATTAGATCCGGCGCATCTCTCTCTCTCTCTCTCTCTCTCTCTCTCTGCTGATATGCGTCATTACACAATCGTAAACTCGTGAAATGTTGAAGATGGAGACAGATATCGAGAGATAGGGGAGAAAAGTTGGATCATCCTTTTATACGCAACGTCTTTTTCTGGAATACTCGTCGTTTTAAATGAAATATTATCAATTATTGACATCAATATCTCCATAATCTAGAACTGGCCCGCCTAGGTATATCGATATTTATCATTCACACGCGCACACACACTTTTCTCATTCCCCCTCTTTTTGTCCTCTCTGGTCGCGGATATTTTTTTCATAATTTTCCGAGCGAAAAGTCCATTGCAGAACTGCAGAAAGATGAGCCCGGTGTATAATTAATTCTCCGAGAAGTGAAAAATCAAACGAGAAGGAAAATTGATTGGAGCCCCAAAGCTGGGATCGAACTCGAGCCTACCACGCAGTAGATAAGAACCGTACCTGCTCGGCCATCGAGCTCCTGCTCTTGAACTCCGGTCTCCCAGCTGTAGTATCATTTAAAAATCGACTTTTTCCCTTCTGAGAAACTTACTCGCACGTTTAATCGAGGATAATTTCATCACTGTCGCGCGAACTCGTTTTCGCGAAGCAAAATCAGAGTTTCATCGAAACACTCTCGGACACTCCCGAGCTGCCTTCCACCTTTTTACTCGCGGAATTTGAATAATATTTGCACGCTTTTTTGAATACCTCTCTGGAGAGAAGTTTGCCCTCGCTCTGCTTTCAAGACGCCCAGCATCGTCCGAGATCCAACGCGAATTCCCTTCGTGCGCCGCGCCCTGTCAAAGGATAATTCTCTGACAAGCAGTAGTTCAGAAATGTTCACTCGAAGAGAAGAGAAAGAGTGGAGGGAGGGGGAAGGGAGGACGGTCGTTTATGTTCAGTTTCAATTTCGCGCGTCCTCTGGGAAGTTTGTTTCTTCGTCCGGAAGGAGGAATCGCCGAGAAAGGAAAGTTTCCCACCCCCTGTAAAACGCAATTCGAAAGCTGCGCTCGCACACCTTTCCCGAACGCGTTCACTGTTCGAGTGACGAAAGAAAGAAATAAGAAGAGCGAGGTTTGTTCTGTAAAACGGGTGGCGCGTTCTTCCAGAACGCCCTCCAGTCGGCGGAGAATTTTTTCTAAATTTGGAAAAGGATCAGAGGCGCCCCCAAGTGCTGCTAATGACGGGTGAACAGGCATAATCGATGGATAAACTTCACGGATAATTAGGTAACGGCGTTCTCTCTATTTACAGGCACGCGCGTTCCATCGTTGGATACCGGCAGAAGCGTTAATTTCGCGAGGAACGCGTCGAAGCGAGGCTGGAAATTGTCGAGAGGTACTTTCGTCTTTCGGAAATGGTTTTTCATTTTGATCGCCCGGCGGACACGGCTGTGTAAAAATCTCGTCAAGCGTGCAGCGACGTCGAAATTCGCAGATTGTCAAAGCTCAACACGACGCAGTAAACTCTTTATGGAAGTCCATCGGGGAATTTGTCTCGCGGCCGCTCTGTTTTCTCTTTTTTTTTTTTTTTCCTTTATTTGTCACCTGTTTTCTCTCGAACGCCCTGGCCGACGATCGACGCCACGATCGAAGACACGGCCGATAATTCGTTTCACAGCCGATCGACGACTACGTGCGGACGGTTTCAATTTTACATGACCAACAACTGGAGGGAATAATTGGCCGAATTAGCAATTCAATTCCTTCGAGCGGCGATCGACCCGGGTGAACGATTCGTTTTATTCGCGGACGTTGTTCGGCAACGATTTACACAGAAAGAAAGGCCAACACGAATCGGCCCTCGACATCTTTATCACCTGTTCCAGTGTCTTCATTATGCGGGAACGTGCCTCTTTTTGTCTTTCTTTTCGAACGTCTTCGTCAGACAATCCGTCCATTAATACTTAACCCTTTACACTCGACTGTCCCTTCCGGGGGGACATCATACTTGAATCTAGCTAACAGCTTCCTCTTTTTATAATTTGCTGATACATAATTATAACATTGTACGATGCGATGTGTAATATCTGAACAGACGTCTGGAATGCAAACTGTAACAACCACATAAAAACAAAAGAAGAAGAAATTTCTATAGACAGTACTAAATGAGTCAATTGACACTCGATAATTCACATGATTTAGAATATAAACTAGACTTTCTGTTGCTTCTTACAAAACAGTAAAGGATGTTATCTTGTATATTATATTTGTTCTAGTAAACCCGCAATGCACGTTGATGATTGCTTTAAATTTAAATGATATCAACTACACGTTGGAAAGATATAATCAACAAAATTTCGTGTTAAACATTGTTTGAATGATTATTCCCAATGCTATGCTATATGCTGCTCCAATTGAAGTGACCTTGAATCCCTTCACTTCCAAAAGCTATTACTCGGTCTTATCTGTATCAAACAACTCTAGTTGACAAAGTTTTTTTTTCCATATCTCTAAAAATAGCCGATCAAATTACATTATTTATCCTGCAATATAACGTAAATATATTATCTTATATATTATATATAAATATATTATCTCATATTATAAAATACTAAAGAAAGTATTGAAATATTTCAACGTGCCGACGAGAAAGCGTGGTAATGCTCACGGCCAGCAACGTATGAACACAACCTTGAACGATCCACGCCGACGATGTATCGGCGTATTTCAACAGCAACACGTCCCAAAATGTCTTGTCTCGTCACTCGGCCCGACAGGCAACTTCTTTACATCGGATGTGCGCTGCAATCTCGCCAGCGGCCGATCGATTCGAGCGTGCCGACAGGGCTTGTCAAACGGACGAACGATCTCTAACAATTCCCCGTCGATTCTTCGCGTCGAGCCTGCGGCAGCCATGGAACGAGTTGCCGCTCGTGAATATCCGCGGGAGCAAACAGGCCAGAAAAGAGGCGGCGAAACATCCCGCGGAGACGACGCCAGTCAACCAGCCATCTCGTCGGCTTAAAAGTATTGGCAAGTATCTCTCGCTAGCGGGCTCCGCGACGCGAGTTTCATTTCCTGCAAGGGTAATTTTCATCTTTCGGCCATATCCGAATTTTCCAACTGCGGCGACGGCTCGTGTCTATTAGTCCTTCTCTTTTCTCGTTCCCTTTCTTTTTTCTTTTTCAAGCAAATGCCAGTCGCAGAGGAAGCGAGACTGGATCGAAGGAGAAAGCGACAGTCACGGACAGACACTTTCCACACGGAGAAGGGAGGCAAACGAGAAACGTTTCGCACACACGTTCGAAGAACGTTTGTGTACGTCACTACCGAGGATCAATCTCGACGAGGAGAAGTAATCGAAAAGGAGACCTGGATTTGGGTCAGTCTTAGACGACTCGAAGATTGTCAGTCTCGAACAATATTCCACGTAAGGTCCAATTTCATCCTTTGCACTCGACTGTCCTTTCCAACAACACTTCAGTCTAATGACAGTCTAGCTAATAGTTCGAACTGTTTTTTTTTTTATAATTGCTGATAATTATATAAAAATGAACGGATAGGTATGTATAATAACTGAACAGATGTCTAGAGTGAAAGCTGGAATAACGTAAGTAGACTCAGAGAATTTTCCAATCGATATCTCTTGGAATAATTCACGTGAACTAAATTTCTTTTGTACTCAGGAAAGTTTACAAAGGAAATTGAAAGTATGTACTATTAGCTCTTCTAGCAAAGTCACAATACACGTTGATTGCTTTAAACGATGTCCTCGCATGTTAGAGAAATATAATCAACAAAATTTCATGCTAAATACCATGAATGATTATTTACTATATCATATCATTTTACTTGAAGCAATACTTCGCTCATTGTTTCGTAAATAAATTGCTGATGTGTGATGTAAAAACAGTTTCCGAGTACAAAGAATTAAAAGAAAGATTTTTATATCAATTATTTGGGAAGCGAATTAATCACAAATAGAGTGAACTATCTAACGTATACCTTTAATGAGTGAACATTATTTATCTCGTATGAAAAATTAACATCTATCATAACTACATCTGGAATTTTGTGAAATAAGTACGCTATTGTTTTCCTTTTCTTAAATAAAGTAAATAAATTCAATGAAAACAATATTTTCTTCAAAAACACGTATTATTTGTACTGTTTATTTGTCAGAAATTTATGTTTATTCGTTGTTTATTCATTATTTTGGCCCACTTTTCACTTACAGCTAGTTAATCTTACGCCAGACTTTCAACGAAGGCTACAAATATCAGGTACTGCTAGAATTTATAGTAATGGCATTTAGGTAATTGAATAACAATTTGTGAACACGTTGTTTGCAGAACTGTTTCAAACGTTTCACCTCAATGTGACTATTGCGGGCTATTTTTAGCGGTTTGACTGATTTTGAAAGACATTGGAGAAAAATCATTCTATTTACTGTCTAATTAAACATACCATTGAAACATTTATTTGCCTATTTCTACGTGTCAAGCAATCAACGAACAGTATGTAAAAAGATGGATTTATACGCGCGTGACCAACAATACGCGAACAGCATATGTTTTTACGTGACCCGCATACAATGAGCTAATATTCGCAGCTTAATATTCGCAGAATCGATACCGATTGCAAGCGCGAAAACTTTATGGACGATTAAACAAACCGTGGCGACTGTTGTGACGAGAAATCTTTCGAGCTCAAATATCAAATTCCTAGGCATTCGACCAAACATCACCACACTAGACGCATTGATCGCCTGTATTTGCATAACAGGGAGGAATGTTTGTTCGATGGCAGATGGGCCACGAGTGGTCATCTAATTATAGCCGGGCGCAGCTTTCAGTTAGCCGGACAATGCGCGTCCCATTAACCGCGCGCGTTATTCTTTCGGCGTGGCGAGCGATTCGATTCAAGCAGGCCGCGCACTCCTCCGTGTCTCGCGTAATTCCAAGAGAGCCGGAGCCACAGCCAAAGGGACCGAAATGCATTTACACGAAGGGAAATGCAGAGTACATTTCCAGAAGCATTTCAGGATCGCGGCAGGCTCGCCCGAGGAAGTTCCCTTCCACGAAAGAATTGAATTACCAGCCGCGGCGCGATGCCTGCCGGTGCTAGTTACGAGAGATGGCAGTCATCAGCGAAGCTTCGCCAGCTCGAAAATAATACTCTCCTAATAAACGACGGGACTCCGACGGGTTCCTGGCCAATTAGCCGGAAAATGACGATTAAATAAAGTAAATAAATAAAACTGCGTGGATTCCTTTTGCGCCGGCTAACTCTGTACGACGATGAAACCGGTCGCCCTTGATCCATCGAGGACGACAAAGGACGCCTTCCCCTTTGTCCGATCGTTCTGAATTTCTTGCCAAAATGTCGTTCGTTCGAATCTTTTTGCTTAATCTTGCTGCTGAACGCTTCTTGTTCGATCGAGCTGATATTCTTGCAAGAACAAGTTCAATTGGAACATTCAGAAGAATTCGCAACTTTGCAGAAATGCAGTTGCACGCGATGCTAATAACGGAATTTCGTTTTTCTGCTCAAAAATGATCCCAGACGTGAAGACATTCCTTCGGGGAATGTATCGGATATCATACTGTCAATGTATGACCTTCTAGGTCAAGCAGTCTTCCGATATTACAAGTGAATGATTTTTAGCGCGACATTGATTGTATCGACTCGACGAACCACGCGATTCAACCGCGACATCTTGCGATACAGAGGAGAAGTTCCAAATAGAAGTTATAGCATTGCGAAGTATTGCACGATATAAATTTTGCATCCAACTTTCGAGAACTCTTCGCCACTGCAAGATAGATCGAAAGGGAACAATTTTCTTAATTTAACGTGCGTAATTCAAGTCCACGTGCAACGATATATCAAATACAGTGGTAACGTTGCGCAATAGAATTCCTCGAGCCTCGGTAATTTGTAGACTCGCTGCAGCATTTCTAATGCAAGATGCCCCGAGCCTAGGTCAAGGCGTCTTGGGTTTACCCTCGATTACCCCAACGTCGTGACCACTACGTGGTCACCCTAAGCCCGGGCTATTCTATTCTACACACGTACACAAATCTACGTCCTACAAATCCATACCTCTCTCTGTCTCGACGTAATCGGTCGGCGACGCTAGCGACGTCCGTCCAGAAAATCTGTCGGCACCAGCCAGCAGTGTTTCGACAATCAAAAAGCAATCGACGAGAGAGTTCTCCGATCCAGAGGGGGGGGGGGTAGGGGGCGTGTTGCACAGGGGCTAAGGAACAGAGGGATGGGGGAAAAAAAAAGGCGCGATCGTAAATCGATCGGACGATCGTGAATCGCGTCAGCAGATGCTCGAGATACAAACTCCACCGACGTGCCACCGAACGCGCGTGTATGCGTCGGCCTACTCTGCAAACTTCGCTCTCCTCGCCTCTCCTGTCCTTTTCCCTCTTTCTTTTGCCTATCCGTGACGTCACCGCTGCCCCTACCACCGCCTCTGCCCTCCCACGCCCTCCCAACCCGCTTGTAGTTAGGATAGAATCTGGTAGGGGTCGATACACCCCCACGCACCCTCCGTCGCGAGGCGAACTGGCCTTCTACTTCTTCCCTCTCTCGTGACCCCGCGCGCTCCTATTTTCTTGCCTCGCGTGCTTTCTCGTTTTCTTTCCCATTTGTCTCTTCCAACGTTTCCCTCCCTCCCTCCCTCCCTCCCGCGTGCAACCCTTCTATCCGTCGTTTTCACCATTTTTCCTGCCCGCTCCCTCTGGAAAAACCCCGTTGCATACACACCGCTCGCTCTTGCTTGGTACGTGTCGAGCGGAAGCAAGGATCGGCTCGAACACACGGGGTGGTTTTCCGAGGGTGAAGCGTAAAGACGAAGGGGCAAATGAGAAAATAAAGGTTGCGACGCGCGTCTGCGAACGTGTAGGTGCTAATGCTCGGAAGCTTTCACACGGGAGTTAGTTACTTCGGAACTAAAACTGACGAACGCACGACGAGATGTGAAAGCTTGTTGGAGAATTTAACCAACCCCTTTGAATTCTCGCTCAGGTACAGGAACTTTTCATATCGTCGTGTGGGATCCACGGGCCTTTCTTGCGTGACAGTCGTCCTAGCCGGTGAAATCTGGACAGCCTTAACGATGAGAGAAAGAAACGTCGGGGAGGAAATTCGCGGGCAAGAAACGAGATTCTAGTCGAAAGAGGAAGAGAAAATATATGAGAGCCAAGGGAAACCATAGGAGCGAGAATCATGAAGTAAACGACAGCGAGAAAAAGAGCGGGGAGAATAGGGAGAAATGTCGGCGTAAGGAAATCAAACGAGTGCGTTGGAGAAGGGGGTGAGAGTATGACGCACACAGTACTGCATGCGTGTTGGCGCGCCGGTGTGCGTGAGCACACGATCGTGTACACGTTCACGCACACGCAAGCGCGACTCCGCGATGACGTCACAAGGGCGGGGTTCTCGTTAGCGGCACTCTGGCAGTGCACTAGGACGACGAAGAGGCGAGCAACACGTGGAAAAGGGGTCGTGTCGGGCGACCGGTGCGCGTCCATCACCTCCAGACCAGTATCCCTCGCTCTCTTTCTCTCTCTCTCTCTCTCTTTTTCTCTTTCTCTCGTCGACTTGCCCTTCGAGCGTTTAAAAAGCGCCCCCGACTTTACCTCTGCTTGTCTCGCGACTCGTCGCTCGTCTTCCCTTCACCCTAATTCGCCAGCGTATCCTCACATTCACCGGCAAATTGGCCAGACGTTGGGCAGTGTCGTTTTCAACCGGATGGAGCTCGATTTCCAACGTCGAATCGCAGTTTGCTCCCTTGATTGGGTTATCTGCCGAGCTGGATATTAACATTGTCAACATTAATACTACCAATTGATAGAAAATATAATATAATAGCGGCAAAGTAACGGAACCTGCTGGAGAGGGAAGTTCGTTTCGATCGGTAAATAGTCCACGAAACGTGGCCGAGGAGATAAAACCTGAATAAAGATTTTATTACGTTCGCAAACGTTGTAATACGTATTTTGTTTCCGGTACGTATTTCTTCTGTTTTTAAATCTCTCAGGAGCACGTACGAACGCGGTTTAATTAGCGATGTTACAATTAACAAACGTTAGCGGAATTACTGCTGGGATTCAGTTTGAGTCTGAACGAATAATAAACCGCTCGGTCAGGATATCGGACAATTTTGGAAAAAGTGTGGGAAACGGGATGATTGTTTTGACGAACGTTGAACGTTACACGCAATCTTCCTCTCCAGCAGTTCCTTTTCATTTTTCAATAACCTGCGACCCTTCAGAAACGTTTCTAACAAGCTAAGGAAATTACGACGAAAATAAGTACCTCGGAATATTATTCCTTGGAAAATTGCTCGAATTTACGGGGGAATATGAAAAAGTTGCTGAAGACTCTGAAAACGTTGAAACTCCTTTTGTCTTTTGAAACGAGACACGAAGAATTCAGAGATCGCGGCATGAATTAAACAAGATATTCAAGACGAAGGAATACGAAGGAAATTTTAAAGGTGGAAGTTTCGACCGCGGGTAGGGAGGGACGGTTGATGGTTGATTTGTCGAGTAATTTTTTTGAACCAGCCGTGTATGGGTTGTCGGGAGCGCGGGAACTTGAAGATACTATCTGTTTAAAGCATTATTTCCGGTGACCCGTGTCTTCCGCGACCGAGAATACCGCCACTTCCGTTGGAGTGAGCGGCGGGGTTGGAGGAAAATTTAACAATACGCTCGTGTCACAATAAATAATGGTCTCGGCGGTGTGAAATGTTTCAGATCGTGTACTCTCGCGAACAAGAATTTTCCTTTTATCGAGATAACGAAACATTAAGCGAGCAAATTGATATAATTCCTTCGAGAAACTGACTCTGAAATGAAAAAAAAATCAAGAAAATTCTGATGGGAAAAATTGGAAAATACTGAAAATCAATGGTGAAAATTCAAACCCGAAAGCCTTTCTCGTCGACGATAAAAATTAATCCAGCCCTGAAATTCCGCAATCAACAGCTGCACGCTGCGTCCTGCAGTCGAAAATAGAAACCGAATTCACGTGCATCTCGGTGCGGTGTGAAATTCCATGGACCAGCGTGCCCGAAATTCCGACACGTGGAAAATCGTGGAAAAGTGCACGAGGGAGGAGTGCGGTCCGCCGATTGCCCAGACTCATCGTGTCCGAAGCTCGGGAAAATGTTTGAAGCCTCGAGGGTCACTACCATAAACCATTCGACATATCCGCAGAATGGAAGGCGAGAGAGATCGATTCAGATCAAATCCGTGAACGTGGAGTGGCGCGGTGAGAGAGAGAGGGAGGGAGGGAGGGAGAGAGAGAGAGAGAGAGAGAGATCCGAGCTAAAACGGCAAAGTAACTTCTTGCGGGTTCGAAAATGGACTCTGTCGAACTCGGATCGCTGCGAGTATCTGACGGTTCGTTTGGGAACCGGTCGTTGTTAATCTATTTTCCGGAAAGGGACTTGGGTAGTCTCCTCTATCGCTTCGATATCGACGGAAAGCTACGATTTCGACGGGAAAGAAGGAAATAATTGACGCTGGCGGAAAATTGATTTTCCCCGTGTTCGTGTCCCGAGCTTTGGATATTCGTAATGTTAAAAAGTGGCACTCGAGGCCGCTGGCGGCAGCTCCGCGGTCAGAGTAATCTCATTCGTCAGGTTCCCCAAGGACGTCACTGCGAAACAGGAAATTAACGAACGGCCACCAGCGTGTCGGCGTTTTTTCTCCCACATTATTAACGTATATTTACTGGACCGGCAATCCTCCGCGGAATATTTCAAACAATTCCCGTTGTAAATTCGGACGAAAAATTCTTGCCGTGCAACGCGACAAGAAGAGAATCTGATCTGGCCTCGTGCACTGACGGAACGAAGAAAGAAATTAAATGAAGGACGGAGTTTTTTCAAAGCGTGTCTCATGCGTGCTACCACTCAACCACTCCTATCACCGCTGATTAATCTCGCTTCGAACGCAATTCGTTTCCGCTTTGTGTTTCTTCTTATTTTCGCGAGTTTGCTCCAACATTTTTGGGCTTTTCACACGGAATGGCAGACGAACGATTTATGGACGCAACGTCAGCCAGTGAAACGCGTTTGATGGTTTACGATGGCGCGATACGGGAGGCAGCAGTTCGCAGCAGCAGCAGCAGCAGCGAATCGAATCAGAGAAAAACGAATCAAATCGGTTCTCCGAAGCGACGCGAAAATTATTGTATTTGTTTTAACTGTTCTTCCGGGACTGTGTTGCTCCTTTGGTCTTTCGTTGCCAATCGCCATTACAAGCGAGCAATCTGCGTTTTCCGCGGTTCTGCGGAAATTGATGGATTACGGTTTCTTTAATCAGAAAGCGATCAGAATCGTCTGACGTATTTTTTCCAGAGGAATTACAAGCAGCTTTTCAAGAAAGAACTCTATTGCGAAGGAGATAAATGAAGCCAAATTGTTCGAAGATATCTGATTCCATCCACCGCAGTTAACCCCAAAAGTGTACATGCAGTTATCGTAACAAGATAGAATTGATTTGCAGAGATTACGTAGCGTAGTATCGGAATTTTCATAGTTGAAAAAATTTGGTTTTTAAGATACACATGGAGCTTATTTGATGAAACTCACACTCATTTAATGCAATTCAAATATTTAATATAAATCAAATTTTAAACAAGTAAACTTTCTCTAACGTTCGTTCTGCAAGAATAAATTTGTTCTTTACCGACTGGGAGAAAGAGTGTCTCAAAATTGTTGGCCTGTAATATCTAAGTTTAAAGTGCAATAGGGTGTCGTCAGATGTTGTTTCGTTCCATTGTACCTCGAAAAATATACATCATTTCCGACTCGCATTATTCGATCGAAATCCAACTTACACTCTGCCCACATCGAAAATATACATGTACGTGTAACTACGCATGCACCGGGGCATGTTCGTTCGTCTGACTTTCATTTGTAGCAGTCATCGCTACAAATAGATTAAAGTGATTGCTTGTGGAAGGCAATGTAAACGAACGATGTACGCGACTCGACTCGGGGCAGATTGGCGATTGAATAGGGTCGCAGAGGTGCGGATTGCGCGTCGCCTTCTCGCTGCCACCGTCACGATACGCAACGCGACGAAACGCGTCTCTCCCGGGAACGTCATTCTTCCACGTCACGTTTCATTTCACGCTCCGTCGCATTAGTCATTTGCCCATTATCTATCGATCTTGCGAACCACCACCGACGATCGTTCGTCGTAATTACGACGTTCCGCGCGCGGTCGTGGAAAATTTTCATTGATAGAAATCGCGGGGATGAAACCGTTTGCTTACGCAAACGCGCACGAGTTGAAACGAGTTGGTTGGAATCGCGATACCGCGGGAATTATTGCCGCGTTAGATGCTGCTATATCGTATCCCCGGCCAGACCTCGTTTCTAAATCGAATTTATCCTCTTGATTAATTAGATAGATTTTGCCCGTACAAATTGACCTCTACGCGCGAAATGGATGGATACTGGCGAGGCTCCCTCGAAAAAGCATAATCGAGTCTCGTCGTGTGTCGTTGCACACTCTGGCTAGAAACATTTTCATCGAGATATACATGTATATATATATATATATCTTTCCAACGTATAACGCTGATTTTATATAATGCTGTTACACAGTTACGAGCAAACGTAACTTAACAGTTTCCCGACGGGATGTTTGAAATTACGGTTACGTGCGAGAAGTACGTGTAATTTATTAGAATGTTCATTGCAAAAGTTTTACGAACAATTGTACAATCTTATTATTTCTGTCAATAATAATCGAACTCGTCAATGTGACTGATTATTTCAGACTTTCGTTTTCCACAAGATGGAAAGATACAGGTGAAAATTAATATTAATTTCTATTTGGACACAGAAACATAATTGTACGAATCTATTTGTTTCAATTGTCATTTAAATCACAATGATTTGTATGTGGAATATTTTCATACGATTGTTTTGGTTTCATTTGTTTATTTTTATCAATTAATATTTTCGTTGATCAATCAAAGTCTGTCGTAAAAGTGTCGAGAGGGCACTTCGAGTATGTGTTGCGGTGAAAATAATTCAGAACGCGATACAACGCCGGAAGGTCTTTTTTGATAAAACGCTCGACGATAATTCGCGATGAAAATACAATCGTTTTCGTGGAATTCAGCAGCAGGATGGTCTAACGCGTTTTCTCCTCGATCTTGCGTGCGAACTGTCGCGCAACCAGTTCGTCGACCTTCGTTACAACGACTTTTTATACGTGCTTAGCCGACTCCGATACCGGGGAGCTCGCGCAGCTAATTTCCAGCAAATCTCCGGACTAATTTTAATCTTATTTTTAATTACACGGTGGACGAACTCGTAAAAGGACGCTTAAATTTATCACAACTTGGTTACGACTTCTTTCTTCTTCTTTTATCTCTTGTTCCTTTCTGCCCCCCTCCCTCCCTCTCTCTCTCCCTCTCTCTCTCTCTCTCTCTTTTCTCCACATAAATAATACGAGTTCCACGCGGATCCTTGAAAATCACTCTCGCACAGATCTCATGTAAGCGAAGCTTTATCGGCCGATTTATTGCGAAACCGAAAGTTTCCCTTTGTCGATTCCCAGAAACATTTGCATCCCAGCGCAAGCGTGATATCGAAATTCTGACGAGCCGGAGGAACGCAACGAACGGAGTTTAAACGCCGATTGAACGGATCGCGCGAGCACGTTCCAGAAATCGCGGCTGTTTCGACCGGCGTGTGCGAACTCTCGACGATAACGCGGGTAGCGACGAGCAGATTACAAAGCCAATACGCACGGTGTTTCTCCGTTGTAAACCGTTTTCGTCCGAGTACACCGGTAGCACGATGAAATATCTTGGCGAGAAGTACGCAAGAAATTTCGAATACTGAAGAAAATTGCTCGGCAAGATCTCGGTAGTAATCTTCTTTCTTCTTTGGTTATGCTCTTGCTCGGAACGTTCTGGTGTCTTATCGCCGGGACGGAGTAATTCGACAAACGTTCATCCAGAAGCTTCTCAACTGTTCTTTCGTAATCGTGGCCTCTCGCTATCGATCGCCCCGTTCACATTGATGCAAATATTACGCCTCAAGATTTCCCCTGTCAAAGTAACCCTTGTTGCTGGCCTGTACGAGAAGTATTTCTTCGATCATCGTCTGTCATTTGCACTTAAATCGCGGAGAAATCCTTCAGACTCGTTGCAGATCTACGTTAGAGAGCACCGAGATTCTTTAGCTGCCGTTTAACTAACATCTTCTGCGAGTGTACTTGGATGACAACGTCGAAATGAAGTATCGAGCGACGACTGCCGTTAATGCAACTGCACCGATTGTGTACACTTGTGTAAAAGCACTTTAGGTGCTCGAAGTTATTTGCGAATTCATATTTTGTTTGCCGTCTTTTGTTAAAACGTTGGGATATTCAGAATTCCCGGAGAATTTTATACATCTCTGACGACGTGCGTGCAATGACTGCTGAGGGGGAGGGGGAGGGGGGAAAGCACATTGGGATAAGTCATATTTTACGTATTTTGCGGGAAAACAGTTATACGATTCAATAAAGCTTCAACGTTATTTTTAAAAGGCACATTTCATTCACTTGTTTCAATTGTTTAATATTCTTCGTTCTTCTGTTCAACCAGAGAACGATGTTAAAATCAAGAACACTAAGCGGAGCATTATTGAATTTCCATTGTAGAACTCTTTATTTTCTGAAAAACGTTCGAAATTGTTTCGAAACCTCCTCGAAGCTCATAAACTTTAACTCCTGACTGATTTTACGATCACGCGGTGTCTATCGTTTTCTCTTACGGTATACAGCCACTGGCGTAGTCCCCGGTCTTTGTAGATTTAAAACTCGAGTCTGGTACGAACCTTTATTGCTGAATCTTCCAGCAGGTTCTTCGCTTTCTCGTAAAGAATTGGAAATTTCAAAGGATATTCTAAAAAATAACGTTTCTAACGTTTTTATAGACTTGCACAACGGGTCGTAAATATGTTTGAACCTTAAGAAAAATTTCCTGTAAAGGAACTTTTGTGTATGCACGTAAATATGTGTTACAGGGAACATTTTTGAATTTTATCATCACTATAACGAACAGTTAGTGGGTGTTTATGCAAATTCATATTTTTATGTGTATAACGAAAGAAGTTTCTTTTGGTTACAATTAAGCCTTTTAATGTTGCATATCTTGGATATTTTTTATAATTTCGTACGTTTAGTATATTCTGTAGATTTTTGCATCTTTAAATTTCCTATAAATGCACAAACATCCGCAGGTACATTGAATAACGGATACCAAAGAATAATAGTAAAATTTGAATTTCAGTATACAGGTACAAAATGTCTATTTCAAACACAAAGTTGCCATCTTATGCTTTATACTTGAAATGTACACTTGCAATTCCCCTTCAAACCATACTAACATATTATATAATTACGATAATCGGGTTCCATTAGACTGGCCAGTGAAAATTTCGAAATATAATTTACGCATACGAATATGCGTGTGAACTGTTGTCAGTTTACATCTCCTCAATCGCCACACTGTCGCAAGAAACGTTCCAAACTAATTCACCAAGACACGACCGTCGTTCTCTGCAACACAACCTAGGAAGAAATCTAACCTACCCCGATCGAGTCCAAGCCTAATCTCCTTTTCTGTTTCTCCGGCAACTGCCTGTGTTATACGCAGTAGCTAATATCGGACTGGGTGAGTTGCAATGATCGCCTCTGGTCTCCGTTGACAGACAATACTGGTCGAATTCGATGGTGGCCGCGAGGCGGGCCTCTATCTCGGCGCAAGGACGCCGGCCAAAACGAAGGAGTTCCTAACTAGTTTCTCCGTGCATGTTCTCCGGGCGGAGAACAATGCCGATACACGAACACACTGCGCACCAATACGTGTCCTACACACGGGAATAGAGTGGGAAAGGAGAGAGAGAGAGAGAGAGAGAGGAGAGGCCTGCACGTCGGAGTTACGACAATATCCCGAACTTACCGACCACAAACTTTCGGTAAAGAGACAGACGGAGAGAATGAGAGCAACTCGCGAGGGTGGATGGGGATCGCAACGTTGACGCGACGCCGTCAAAGGAACCGAGGACGTCTGCCTTATGGATACACTTGGGGGAGGAAGAGAGAGAGAAAGAGAAAGAGAAGCGGCCGTGGGCGTTCGAAGGCCGGCCGCGAGATAGCCACCGTTGGAAATTTCGATCTCGAGAATTCTCTCTCCGCTTTCGTCCTTTTGCTCTGTTCGTGCGACACAGTTTTCTTTGCCGCACGAACAACCCCGAGTCAGCCGGCAAATTTTTTCGTTACCCACGAAAGTCGTCCGAGTCACGACGCGTTTCAATTATACCGTTCGGTGGTTTTAATAAGCAACAAGTTGATTCCCCAGCTTCTCGGGAACGATCAATTCGTTCGGGAGGGAGACGTTAAGAAACAAAGACGGGGACGCGGCCGTGTCGTCAATTACTGCCTCCTTTCCCTCTCTCCCCACCGTTCTCGTCCTTTTCACCGGGAGAAAAAGTCGGTTGCGATGTTAATGCCACCCGGAGACTTCTCGCTACTTCCCTCCCCAACCCCCCTCCCCCCCTCCCCCTTCGAATTAATGCCACAGTCCCGGGTAATATATTCCGATTGAATTATTTTACACAGGAACTGCCGGATCCCTTTCTCTCTTCGCGCCCTTATTTTGAATTATTCATCGCTTTGTCGGAAATTGCTTCCGAGCCACTTTCAATTATACGTTTGTCCATCGCTCGGCCCTGGTAGCCAGGCGAGTATACGTCGGTCCGACTCGCTCTCGCGTAATTTCTTTCGCGCGACAACGGAGGTTGCGAGTTTGAAACTTGCGGGGACGGGGTTGCAACCCTCTCGCGTCGCGAAGATTCGCCGAACGATCGGAACTTTCAAACCGTCGTCGCAACTTCGAACGAGGGATCTGCGTTGGTAATGCCACCGTTGGTTTCTCGCACCTTCCGACAAATTCGCCTGTAAGGTTACCGAGTTGTCGAAGTCGCGGCGTGTAATTTCCGAACCGCTTCACTCTCGCTCGGCCACTTCGACCTATTACGCCTGGTATCACGCCTGGTGCGCTCCGTCCTCGTAAATACTCGGCTCGCATGCTGGCGAACAGCAGCGGGATTTATGAATAGAAGAAAAAGTGAAGTTTAATCCGCTTGTTCCGCGAGACCTATTAACGAAAATGGCAATTTTCGTGAAACGCGGGCAGAAACGCTTCCCCTTCGTCGAATCTTGATATTTTTCTTTCTTCATCGCGCGTTCTCCGTTTTAATTAATGGTTTCTTCGATTCGACACCCCGTCCGTGCCGGCTAAGCCACGCGTTCCCTCGCCTTAGACGTTCGATCAAACCGATTCGAATTTTATTCGAGGAAACGCCCGGAAACGATTTCACCTATCGCGCGTCACGCGAATATTCGCGTGCAAATATTTCGATCAGTTGTACAACGGTGAAGAAGCGTGAGAGTTTCGATCCGGGAGCGGGTAGCTCGATAAAAATTTAATAAAGCGTGGCGAAAATATCGCGAGTTTGGAACGAGATAGGAAACGACAGTGGGGGGGGGGATGTTTAATTAAATTTTTATTGGCACCGCGCAGTGGGCAGAGTGTCCTTAAACGTGGGCCGATTTCCGGATAACACCCGAAGGATTGGCTCGTTAAAATTTTCGACCTCGACCGGCGACGAATTCTCAAACAACGGCTGCCGTCCGATAAATATTCTATGCATTCTTAAATCTTCATTTCGGCGACTGGCTTTAAAAGGGAATACCCGATCATCGAGTTTTTTCGTCTAAACTGCTATCTCTGTTCCTACCCAGCCTGTTCCGAAACCACAGAAAATTCATACGCCGCCCTCTCTCGACCCTCCCTGCGAAACGAATTAGGAGTTTTAAGGGGCCGGTTACGTTGCGAATGAAACGGGAAAAGAGGAGAGAGTCAAGAGCCGGGAGAGAAAGTGGAGTAGAGCGCGCTCGCGTTCGCGTTTATTAATAGATCCAGAAGAGAAGAAATCAGCCGACTCGGTCAATGACGTTCTATTGTTGTTTGCATTGTTGCACATTCTCGTTGCGCGCGGGATCGATAAACCCTAGGCTCGCTTACACGGAAGAATGGAACGTTGCATGAATAACGCGTGCGGAAAAATTAATTGGCTAAAGTAACGACCTGTGTCGAGTTCTCTCTGACATCGAGTGAAAGTAACTTTCCTCGGTACTCTCACTCTCGAGCGTTGGTACATCTTGTTTTCGTTTCTTCTGCAGCGTCGCCTTTGAAACCGCGATTCGTGCCGTGGAAAACGGGAACGAATCGAACAGTGGGAAAAGAATCGATCATCAACGACGACGCTGATCGATCGATCAACATTTCACCAAGGCAACTGGTCTCTGTTGTTCGCGTATCGCGATCGTGCCACCCGTTCCCTGAATCGTCAAGCTCTTCTCCCCGTCTTACTCGCGTCTTGGTGGTAGGCACGTCCGTGAATTTATCCCCCCTGGGGCTGGTAACAAGCAGCTAGTCAGAGAGAGAGAGAGAGAGAGCAACATAATATATTCCCGATCCGGTGGCTCGATGTTCTAAAGGCGACTATCAAGTTGTGGTCGCCTAATTTACGATCCCGGCAAATGGACGTCGGCTTCGGTGGACGCGGCTTCGGCCGCTCAAACTACCCTCCCCTCCCTGCCGCCGCCACTCTCTTTCGCCTCTCGTTTCTCGAGCAAGCAGCAAGGATCCTCCCCGGGGAGTTTGTTATCGCAGGCGGAAAGCAACGCGTGAACTTCACGATCTAGGGAGCAACGTGAACAATTAAGCGACGCGAAGGGTAGCTCGTGGGGACGGCTATTTCGAATATTAAGCCCGAGGTTGAGGGTGGACGTTTGCAGCTGCTCGCTGGATTACTTGGATAAATCTGGACACAAATTCGGCCGGGCTGAATGGTCCGGATGGGTCAGACGAGAGAGAGAGAGAGAGAGAGAGAGAGAGAAATGTTTGGAATAGCTGGGCGAGTTTTCCATTGAACTTGGCCTGGTTTCGGTAATTACATTCGCTTTTGTTATATTCTAAGCTACCCATTAGCGAGTGGTTTAATTGGATGGTTCGAAGTCAATTGGGATATTAAATATCCTGGCTGCCAGTGTCACGATCCGCGGAACGAAGCGAGCGACGATCGATCAGCACGCGATCGGCCTGTAGTCCGCCAAGCAATTGGAAACGGTAGAGCTGGCGGGAACGCATCTTCCACTGACCCGGATGGTTTGATTGATCAGATCTAATCTCAGATTCCGGCGAATCGATCCGCTCCGGCGATGGAGAGAAACTGGCAACTGGTTGGCATTTCCGGTTGGGTCTGTCGGAGATGAATCTCTGTCATCTTTGATCCACGTTGGATCGGTCGATCTGTTCGATCGTGTGCCTCGCTCGAACAACAGCCCGGTGGTGTAAACGTGACGAAGAGATCGACGAGACAAATTGAAAGAGAAGAAAGACAAATGCAACCGTTGACACGACGGAGCAGAGTGTGACACCAGGGAAAGAAGAAGACGACGAAGAGGAAGCGAGTGGAGCGGAGAAGCAGAAGAGGCGCTATTTTTTTCGCTAACGGACCGTTCGGTCGATGGTCCAAAGTCGACTGTCGGGCCGCGTCGGTCGGGTGCTGGCGGCGTCGCGACGCTTGCGCCGCAGCAGCCGCGACTCCGTCAGACGGCGCCCCGACGCTGGTACCGTCGGACGGGCCGGTCGGTCGGGCCACCAGTCAGCCTCCAGTGAGCCAGCCAACCTCTCTCTCTCCCTCTCGCTCGCTCTCTCGCGTGCACGTAGAGGCGCGCGCGCGCGCGCGCGTAGCCGCGTCCTCTCACCTATACGATACTGTGCACACTCGCGCGTGCACACACACACACACACACACACACACCCACACACTCACTCACACACGTACGTACATATAGAGTTGGCACGCGCGCACAGACACACACACACACACACACAGGCGGAGTGCGGAGAATTCACGGACACGCGGTGTGTTCGAACGGGCCGTGGTAGTGGAGAGCGAGTTACACGCGCACATGCACACCAGTCGGTCTCGTTCTTTCTCGCTTCATCCCTCTCCCCGAACTTTCTTCGTCGCACGCCCGCCTCGATCCTGCGAGGAGAGTCTCTATCCAACGAACGACACGAGAGGGAGTCCGAGTTCCTGGCTCGTCCCTCGCGGCTGCAGTGCGTTCCCAAACATCCACGAGACAACCTCGAGGTGTCCGCACGTACGCACGCACGCACCACGCATCAGCCGTTCAAGGACCACGAGGAGAGAGAAAGAGGATCCTGAAGCTTGATCCTGAAGACAGCTACCAATACGAATCTGTCGGATACGCGACGCACGCGACCACGCACGGTGCTGCACGTTCGTCGCTGGCTTTTATCCGTTGTTGACCTTTAGCCGAGGAGCTTTCGAATGCCGTGATCGACAATCCCAGAGCTCGTCGCTCGTCTCTCTATCGTCGAGCAGCAGGGGAAGATAGTTTTTTTTTCCCTCCCTCTCTTCGTCGTCTCTCCGACAGGCAAGTGTCGTCGCTTGATCGGCCGCGTAACTCCGCGTTTTCCACCGGGCCCTATAGCTTGGAACTCGGTCGTAGTCGAGCGTACTCGAGTTTCCCGCGCGTGTTTCGCCGCGTGTGTGACTCTCCGAGAGGGAAAGCCGCCCCGAGGATCTCGTGCGTGCGACGGTACACCTCGTGACGGACCAAGCGGAAACACAGAGAAGCGGCGACAAGTGGAAGCAGAGAGAGAGAGAGAGAGAGGGAGAGAGAGAGAGAGAAAGACAGAAGCGAACAAATTCGAAGATTACCTCGCTCCTCGGGACAGCGAGTCTTTCTTCTTCTTCTTCTTCTTCTTCTTCTTCTTCTCCTTCTTCTTCTTCATCATCATCGAGAGGTGTTCCGGAGGTGAAACGCGAGACGGTTGATCCCGACGAGAGGGGAGAGATCAAGTTTGCTGCGCGCGGTACGAGGCGAGAGAATTTCCTCGGTGTCGAGCTCGGTAACGATCGGCGATCGTCGAGCGGCGTTTCTCATGGGAAATGAATCGAAGGGTGACGCGTGGCGGACGTCGTCAAGCTCGATGGAGGAGCTAGCAGCGTGACGAGGGAGGCGGTGATCTTCGCTCTGCTGGTGGAGATTTCGCGAAAATACACGGAGGGACGTCTGCTCGGTGGCTGGAAGCTGGAAGTGTCGACGAACGAAGGGGGAATACAGTCGAGCGAACTTTTGCCGTGGTGTGTCGGGAGAACTTTGCTCGCTGGGTGATCAGCTGACGTCTACAGAAAGAGAAAGAGAGAGAGAGAGAGAGAGAGAGAGAGAGACCCCGATCGCGAGCTCGAGGATACCGGTGTGCGCGAATGAATCCTGTTGATCCTGGCGTGTGTGAAAGGGCAGAGGGTTAAAGGACGGGCGGGTGAGTGAAAGGTTCAGGGACGTGTCCCCTGCGTGTCGACGAATACCGAGCGTGTAAATAGGTGTACAGATGGGTCGAGGACGTCGACACTGATCGAAGGATCGAAGTCCCACGATCCGCGTTTCTCCGATTCTCCAATTCCTTTCGCGGACTCTCGCTCTCGCTCGTTCCACGTTCCTCGGGTTCTTCTCCTTGTCCCATTCTCCTCTTCCAACGATCTACGTGCTAGGACATGTAACGATAAGGATAGAATAAAACACAGGATAAGCCCGTTACGCTATATACGATTCAAGGACCAGCCTCCATTCAACGACGTTCGTAATAAGCTGATCGAGCCTAGCAGTTCTAGAGAATCTCCGAACAAGTAGAAACGCGTCTACGTGTGTAAGTGTGTATGCATAGAACCTATACGGATTTAAATCGTCGCGATTCCGCGATCACGTCGCCTGTGCGTGCGTAGAGTTTAAACGAAGTTTGTAACCTCCGTTTGTCCGTCTGTTACTTTCTCCTTCTTTCTTCTGTTCTCTTTCGTTTTCCTCGTGCCCGCGCGGCGGGCAGCGTTCGATTCTCTGTGTTTTCGTTTCCGGTTTTACTGAACAGGACGAACAGTAAATTTACGAGTTTTTAATCGTAAACAATTCGCTGAAGTCGCAAGTCGGAGCAGTACGGGTATAACATATATCCAGCGCTTAGCCTTTTTAGCTCGTGGCGCGGTAATTAATTAGCTCGAGGGCGAGTCGTTCGGACTCGGGAGTAAGCAAACGTACGAGCCGAGCGTACGGTGTACAGCGGAAGCTGCGCGGTGGAGAGGAAAAGCTCGGGTATCGGGCGTCGCAAGTGTCACGCTACACGATCGTCACCATCGTTTTCGGTGTCAATTTTCCTCTCGTCGACAGCTCGATAGCGCGGAGATTCGACGAATCGTCGTTCGTTTTTTTTTTCTTTCTCTTTTCGCGAATCGTCGTCGAGCCGATCCGTGTCGCGCCAATCGGAGGCCGTTGTTCGCTTAATTCGAAGGTCTGAGCGGGTCGAATCGGTTTAATCTAAGAGGAAGATAGGAAAAAAAAAAAAAAAGAAAAGAGGGACCAATTTTTCACGCCCATTCTCAATCTCTCTGTTTCTTCTCGGCTGCCATTCTCTTTCCATCATTCTCTCTCTCTCTCTCTCTCTCTCTTTCTCCTGTCTCTCCTTCTTTTCTCCTATCCGCCTTTATCTCCTTAATCCAGCCAGCCAACGGACTATCCATAAATCTCTCTGTACGCTCTTTCCGTATTAACTCCGTCATCGTGAGACCGACCGGAATACCGGGAATACGAAGAGGGAGTCGCAACTCACGCAAGCAATAAATCAACGGCCGACCTACCACCGCGACAACGGCCAACAGAAAGGTGGTACGTAAGCAATCGTCGAGGGAAGATCGTCGAAAAATCAAATTCCGAGAAACTCTGGTCCAACGAACGAACGATCTTTCGAAGCGATTTTTCGTCAGAGGGTGAAACTACGTCGCGTTGTTTACGAAGAAACGGTACTGTCCGGTACTATCCAAGTTCCCGCGAATAATAACAGTTAAGTACAGAAAGGACTTTCTATATCGAGTAGACGAGGAGGCAGCAGTTTCAGTCCTTTCTTCTCTCTCGTTGTCGCTTTCTCTCTCTCTCTCTCTCTCTCTCTCTCTCTGTATCTGTCTATCTGTGTTTGACCGTTCCTCGCTCTCTGTTCGAACGAAAAGAGAGACCGACCAAAGGGAATAAGGGAAGCGTAGCGGCCGATCGTCAACAAGGCTGAACAGGCCACACGCCCGTTGTCCGTTTAATGACGATGACATCATCCTGAAACGGGCATGACGCCCCTGGCCTCGAGATGCGACGAGACCACTACCATCCTGCTGCTGCTGCTACTCGAGCTTGTACCCGGTGCACGCTGCTACTCGCGCGCGGCCACCACGTCCGCCTCGACTTTGTCGAGATAGCATCAACAGTCGACGGCGAGGGTGCGAGTGATGCCGCTCCTCGGCAGCATTATGACCATCGACGTCGCCGGTAGTCCGACTACGGCGTCCACCAGCGTCTTCGACGAGAACATGACGTGGTCTCGACCAACCGGTGGCTCTGCGTCTTCCACTAACGAGGCCCACTCGATTGACAGCGCGACGACGACGACGACCCTCGGCAACGACGACGACGAGCAGCAACTGCGCCGGCTGATTGCCGCAGCGACCGCGACCACGACCACGACTACCCGCGACGATCGTTCACGAACCGCCCACCAAATCGCCGACCAAGAAGAACTCGACCAACAAGGACCAAACAGCGTCGAACAACAGCGAACCACCTCCAACGAAACTGAACGCGACACGAACGACACGAACGTTCGACAGGTGGGAACGATCGGTAGGACCGGTGACGACTGTGCCTGCGCTAGATTCGGTGCCGGGGACATCGTGTCCGAGGTGGGCAGGCTGCCGTTCTTCGTCGGCGAGCCTTCGTCGTTCGACGAAGCGGGGATCGCCAATACCAGCGAGGCAAGCACCACCTCCGTCGGCTTCGACGGCACCGGCACCGGCCTCGACGTCACCACCACCGATCGCGAGGACGTGGAAGGACTCAGAGAGCTGGAACTGCTGTTCGGCCTGGGCAGTATAATGGAGGATCTCGGTGGATCGTTCAACGACTCTTTCAACAAGAGTGTCCCGTTCCAGTGCAACGGTACCCGCTGCAACGAAACGTCGTACATCGTGTTCGGGGAGGGCTTGTACCCGTCCGGGTACACGCTGCCGCACATTATTCTGGCGTCCGTCCTGGCGACACTGTTGATGATCGTGATCGTCGTGGGTAACATGCTGGTGATCATCGCCATCGCCACGGAGAAGGCGCTGAAGAACATACAAAACTGGTTCATCGCCAGCCTGGCCGTGGCCGATTTCTTTCTGGGCCTGGTGATCATGCCATTCTCGCTGGCCAACGAGATCATGGGCTACTGGATATTCGGCTATTGGTGGTGCGACATTTACTCGGCGATGGACGTGTTGCTGTGCACCGCCAGTATCATGAACTTGTGCCTGATAAGCTTGGACAGGTTCTGGAGCATCACGCAGGCGGTGGATTATTTGAAGAAGAGAACACCGGCCAGAGCGGCGCTGATGATCGCGCTCGTCTGGCTTCTCTCCGCTCTCGTTTGCATCCCACCCCTGTTAGGGTGGAAGAGACCGACGCCCGCCGAGGAATATCCCAAGTGCAAGGTAAGGCTCCACTTGCTCTTTTATCTCGTTTTTCATCTCGTCGTGAAACTCCTTCTTCTTCTTCTTCTTCTTCGCGCGCGATGAATTTCTACGATACTCGATGGAAGACGGAGAGAATTAAGTCGGATTTTACAGGAGAGAATAAAATAGTCGGAATAACGCGGATAGCGCAAAGATACACAGCTGCTAGTGAGTCGTGATTCGGTTGGTTAATGTTTAAAACACAATTTGCTCGGTCGTACTCGAGCAAACAGGAGCGGGTAATACAAGAGTTAATTATTTCCTCGAAACTGGTTGTTAGGGGTCGGACGGGTCGTTGCAGATGACAGATTACGAGCTCGTGTTCCGTCTTCCAGACGCAGGATTAAATCGGTCGTAACGAGGGGATTCACGGGCGAAGAAAGACAGAGAAATTCCCCCTCGTCATTCTCCCGATGATTTCTAGCCGGCCGTTTGTCGTACGGTCGGACAACGTTGTCCGTTGTTACTTGACCGTGTAATTCGTTCGCTTATCGAACGTTGAATACCGCGCGAGCACTTAATTACTTCCAGCCAGGCGGACTCGTCGTTCGATTCGGTCGGGAAACGACGAGTCACCGGCAGATAGTGTGAATCGGAGATTCAAATTTATCGGATTCGACTCGAGTTTCTTCTCCACGATCGCTATGTGTGCTTGAGGTTAACGGGGTTGCGTTGTAAATCCTCGAGATCCTAAGCCAGACCCGTTCGACCTCGAAGCTCTCCTGCTTATTATCGCGGTCGTGACGCGTGGCTGTCTGTTACGCGACGACCGATTCCACTCGCGCCTCGAGTGTATATCAACGTGATACGTACAACGCGATAACACGACTCGAGACATTAAGAGTTCTGGAATTTATCGCGCTTCCGACGCGCGGGTGTAAATCCTCCTGATTTTTCAATTAACACGAGACGATGTTTTAATCGAATTTACAGATTTCTAGGGACATTTGAATGGTTTTGGTTTATCCATCGCCGATAAATTACGCGACACGTCGCGCATATATTCGAACAAGTATGTTGATTGACGATGATTCGCGAGTGACGATTTTATATTAAAATCGACGAAAAATGTCGAGCATTTTTTTTTTTTTTTTTTTTTTGGTAATGCGAGAACAATTTTCTGTAAAAACTACGAGCTTGCTGATTCTAAAATCTTATTTTTACAACTCTCTATATTATATATACTCAAACAAATACTATGTTACAATGTTATACACTTAACATATTTGCAAGACATTCAGACACTACTTTGGGTAAATATTGGGTTACTCTATTAAACGAAAGTGATCAAATCCCAAAAAGTAACGAAAAACGAAAATATTCAAATTTGAATTTAATCGATCAATGCACACAAACTGTATGAATCAACGTATTACGAATTATACAGTGACGAGCACACATGTGGATTTTCGACATTAATAATATTTTATCGAGTGTTTGCACGGAGAATACAAACAGAATAAAAACATTTTACAAAAGTATTTTGTAGAATGTGTGTTATCATCATCATTCTGACAGATATAAATTGTTTTCGTTGAGACAGTTTTCCACCGCAATTAATTTAAATGAAAAATTATCGATAATTTAAATAACACGAGGAAAAGAAATTGTACATTTGGTCTTATTTTAAAGTGTAAAACTTCTGTTTTGACTACTTTGAATTAAATGAAATGGTAAAAAGAAATTAAAACGTACGTGAAAACACTGAAAAATTTTATTTGTGACTAAATTTATCGTGGTCTTGAAGTTTGAAGTTTCCCCTCTACGATTCTTTAAAACTTGCCGTAAAATTGTTTCCCGTTATTTTATCGAACTTTATACATTGAGGTTAAACAACAAAAATTCAGGAAATCCCGTTTCGTCGTTTAAACTCTAACGTAAACTCTAACATCAAACTTCGAAGTTCAATCGCAAAAGAAAAATCGTACGACAAGTTTATTCAAGAAGTTGTAGAATTTCAATCTTTCTCCGATAGATCGAACGACAAGAAAAATGTTTCAACAATTTTAGGAATGATCAAATTTCTACAATGTTCGACGACAAAGGTACTCTAGTTTTCTCACATGGTATTGAAAAATACAGACTTCGATTGTCGTACGATTTTCATTCGCAAAGTCACTACAGTGCAAAGATATCGACAATTATTCGCTCTTACTTGTTACAAGAGGATCTCCTGGCGCGCAGCTGGCGGTACGTAAAATTTCACGAATAATAACTGGGACCAATTATAAAATACCCGCGAGACTGCTGACTCCTTTAAAATCAGATAGCGGCAGACACGGTGTACGCTAAAAGGCAGGATTTTCCCCGCACGCGGCATTCTCTCGGTTTATCCTGGTCACACGTTAGGGGTGGTCGCCTTTTATGCATCGGCGAGACCGACCCTAACCCCCTGGAAACTCGCTTATGTCGGTCTGCACGAAACGCCGCCGTGCAAGATTGCAATTCTATCCGCCGACACTTTGGGTGTTGCTGACTTTTCTACCATTTTGTCGCGTTTCTTTCCCTCGTGTCTCTCGCGCTCCTTTTTGTCTCTGTTTTCTTTCTCTCTGCGAAAATACGGCAGTTGCGTCGCGGCGTGCGGCGCCACGAATTCGACTCGCGAGACGCGATCGAAGTCGCCGGGGCGGAAACACGAATTTTCGTCGACGTTTCGAGGAAGCCGAAGCGAAGCTTTATCGTTCCCATTGATCACGTTGTTTCTCGCTAATTGGAAGGCTCTGTCGGTCGATCGGTCGAGCGGGCGTGTGTGCGAGCGCGCGCGCACGAGGCCGGTTTAATTAAGCCTCGCGAGCTCGTGACTGGAACGCGAACTTTTTAACGGGGCGAATTTTCGGAATCGAGCGGCCCCGGCGACTCCGAAAGCCAACGGGCCGTTAATAACACGCGCAATCGAGCCTCGCGAGGCTACCTGTTGTTTGCGGTGGCGAAATGCGATGACTCGGCCCCCGGATTCCCCCGGCCACGCGATGTTAATAACCTTCGAGGACTAATGGCGGGGAAAAAAGTTTCGTGTTTCCCTCGTTAACCGTCTACCGGGCGGATCTCTTCCCTCTTGTTCTCTTAACAACGCGGCTCCTAGGTGTCGAGTTGCTTTCGCTTAAATTTCGTTACTTCTTTTCGCCCTTTTTCCTCCCCCGGATGTATAACGAAACAGCACCGAAACCGCCGATTTATCTCCTCGTAGATACGGTAATTGATTTCAGCTCGTTGATTTGACAATCGCGAGACGTCGCGAGTTGCGTCAATTTTATAAAATTCACCGACAATACCTCTCGATTAATTTTCCCGACTCGGCGGTGTACGTTCACGCTCGCAAGGACACCTGCCAGTTTCGTCGGAACAATTATCGAGAGATGTGACGAATACAGTTATGTGAATTACAATTATATGGAATTTAATTCCACATAATTGATGAGATTATCATTGAAACGTTGAATGTATGGATCCCATATGTATACTGGGTGGTCCACGGAACTTGTGCATCTCCCGTAACTTCCACAAAAAAATTTTACATACAAAAGTTGCATGGTTCAAAGGGGTGGATGAACCATGTGGTGCATTTATGTTTTTTTTACAAGTGGTTTTCGGAGATTTGGTCAACTTTGTTTTTTTTTAAATGAAATACTATATTGTTTATGTCAAAGTATGGAAGAATATCGAATTCTGAGTAAAAAAGTTTTGACCTTTATTAGCCCTAAACCTAACAGCTGACGAGTAATTTCAGTTTATCTCTTGAGAATTTTCTTCACGTTTATGGCGATTCAAGCCTGTTGGAACCATGAACGACGCCTTCTCTGACGCCTTTGCGACCACCCTGTATAACGAAACAGCTCTGAAACCGCCGATTTATCTCCCCGTAGATACAGTAATTGATCAGCCCGTTGATTTGACAATCGCGAGAAGTCACGAGTTGCGTCACGCGTGGGAGTCTATGAAACGTTAATTTTATAAAATTTACCGACAATACCACTCGATTAATTTTCCGAACTCGATTAATTTTCCAATTCGATGTACGTTCACGTTCGCTAGGGCACCTGCCAGTTTCGTCGAAACAATTATCGGGAGAGATGACGAATACAGATGAGGAAGCTATTTAATTTAATTCCACATAGTTGATGAGATTATCATTGAAACATTGAATCCCATATATATATATCTATAGTCTAACAGTGACAAATACAGATGAGCGAGTGATTCAATTTAATTATACATAATTAACGACGTTGTAACACACGAATCCCTCGTTGTTTAAATCCGAACGATTTTAATAATTCAAGCTGCTCCCGCTCAATCTCTCGCGTCTCGCCGCGCCTGCGAACGAAAACAGCCAATCCTCAATCGTTCCTCAAGCATTCCGCCGGAGCGTGTCGGTTCACTATAGAACTTGTTGCAAGTTTCTCCGAGCAGGCATCGAGACGAAGGGAAAAAGTCGCGTTGTAACCAAAGTTATCGCTCTCGTTCAAAGGGAGCCCGTCTGTCGTGACGGGCGTAGAGGGAGGGAGTCATTACGCGCACGCGAGTCACGAACGCGAAGCATTCACTGCAAGCGGAGAAGGAGTTCGTTCGCTGCTCGAAGAACGTACAGGGTACGAGCGAAGTTGGTACGACTGGAAGAGAGTGTAACAGGAGGAGCAGAGGTACGTAGATGAAATCGGGTGACAGGAAACAGGATGCCGGCACGACGCGGAATCAAGGGGCTAAGCTTATCGGGCTAAGCCGCGCATGTTGACTGAAGTCGGCATTAAGTTGCCGCGATACGGCCGAGTCTCTCTCGTGTAAAATCCGGCCCGCGTGCCATTAAGCGTAGTGTACCGCGCCATCGGTATACTACGCAAGGTACAAAAGGACGACGAGCTCTGCGTCGTGGATCTAACACGCCTTATTAACACATTCGCGACCATAGACGATCGTAGGGTAAAACGTTCGGTTGAACGCCGTGTGTAATTTAAGGAAGTCTGTAGCTAAGAGATTCGTCTCTATTATCGGTAGAATTCTATTATTTCGCTCTTCATCGTTCCTTATTATTTCTTTACGTTCTTTCGTTTGAACTGTATCGGTGCATCGCTGCCTGTGTCGCTATTATTATTGGATGATTCCAATTCATAATCAGAAAACGTTATTCACAAAATTGCTCCTTTAAATGATTAATATGTAAGCCAGTAAAAGTTTGAAACAAAGATACTGATAATTTTGATTCAAAAAAAGTAAAAAAAAAACGGGCGATTAGTGATCAATTTCTTACCATGCGAGTGTTCATATTACGTTCATTCTGCGAACTTGATACTGCTATATCAATTACATTCAGCGATATTATTGCATTATCTATTTATTGAATGTTTATATATTTATTAGACAAATAAAAATTGTATTCGGCCATTTATGTGAGACGTAAGCCTCGCGGTTAGTAGGAGCGCGAATTTTGAAACGACATAAAACCACCTTACCGATATTCAGTTAAAAAAATTAAAATATAATACTTGCTAGTAAATAAATGTGACATTTTCTATTTGTAACCAATGTATCAAATTTTCAACATCGTTTTGTGAAGAAATTCCGAACATTATAGTCATAGCAATTTAATAGAACATGTAAAATGTAAAATTGCAGAAAATGGACATTCTCCTTTTTTTTCTTACTTTTCGCAATCTATTTAGTGCACGTGTAAGTTGGTTTTTTAAAGACAGACAGCTTTTCGTCTGACTTATTCACGCAATAAAACATCAAATAATTAAACGATAGTAGACGGAAAAATTTATGTACAAAAATGTCAGATGGCACTGATATACTGTACACTATAAACAGTTTCGCATTATATTCGAAAGAATCGATATCGGAGGCATTAGATTGAACTTGACATACTCGCGATCGTTGATATGAACGATGATCTCACAAGTTTCCTCTTTTCGTCGCTACCAAGTTGTCGCCTTAAATATGTTTCAAGCGAATCGTGAGGTTGCGAAATTTCCTTTTCATTGAAAAATTATTAAATTTACGAAGTCAGTTGAACCGAGATCAAACATTCTCGGTAATCTTGATCCATCAGCGTCCATCAGCACCCCGGATCGGGAAAAATCTTCAATTTTGCAACGATCTCGCAGGACTCGTTTGAAAGTTTGATATTCACTGAACTTTGCGCGACGAGTTATTACCACTGCTTTCATCGTCCAAAAAGGCCTTGGACCTCTCTCGGACGCGTTCTCGATTGCTAATGCTTAACAAAATGGCAAAGAACGAAACGAGATTAAGCGTCGAGAGCGACCAAACGGAGGCGCAGTCAGGCTGCGGAAGCCGAGGAACGAGAAACGCCGGCTTTCCCCCTTTTTCGTCCGCTTTTTCCCTCTCCGGTTCGGTAAAGGCCGGCGAGCTAATCGCGTTAGAAAGATCGAAGCGCCAGCCTTCGCCTCGCTTCTTCCTCTACCGTCCTCTATCAACCCTTAGAAAGGGTATTTGTCCCTGTTCGTTTGTCACCGTAACCATGGAAATTCGACGGTGGTCGCTGGATCGTCGACCGCTGTGTAATAGCGGTTCCAACGTGAAATCAGCGTGGTTGAATTCACGGCCGGTGAAAAATAGCGGCGAAGCCCTAAGGAAGATTCATTTCCGTTTCTTTCTCACCTACCTTCCACCTCCTCCCCCCCCTCTCACTCTTTCCTCCTCAACGACCCTTCAGACGTCCTCGAGAACGCGAAATTGTGAGACTTTCCCGTTCAGTAACGGATTACCGGCGACTGGTGCTGCGAAATGACCGAGAATCCCCTCCTTTCTTCATCCGCGCCTAATATTACACTCAGCAAGAATTCTGCAGAGGGGGGGGGGGAGGAATCAAAAAGACCAGCGTCGCCATTCAGATGGCGCCTGCTCGGGGAATCTGGAATTTATCTAGTGAACGCTGTGGTCCAGCAGGAATGGAATCGCCAGCGAGAGGGGGGGGGCGGGGAGGGGAGGATGGCTAACTTGGCAAATGGCGAAACAAGAAGAAGACGCTGGTGGTATTACGGCGTTGGCAAAAAGCGAAGGTCCCCGGTCTAAATGGAATTACCAGGGCGGTCTGTCTCCGAAGAACGAGCAGGTTCTTCCACGCTGAGTGGAAAAAGCGGAACTCCTGCTGTTTACTGGATCTCCCTACTCCGGCGAGAGATCTGCGGCCGAAGATCGAATGGACAAAGTGGATATAACGCGAAGCTCGACAAGGAGGAAAGTTGGAATGGAAACTTGAAAGCCCCGATTAAAGTGTTCCCGGACGTAAGGGTAGCGAACTGGGTCTGGCGATTCGTTAACAGCGTAAAGTCCCTTAATTATCAACTTCTCAACGAGTGTAAATAAAGTTGAGAGAGAGAGAGAGAGAGAGAAAGAGAGAGCGCCGGGCTTCGCTTGTTACACTGTTCATTAGTCCGTAATTAACGGACTCTTTATCGCTTCTGGAACGTCCGATGCAATTTAAAACGGCTCCTTCCAGCGCTTGGTCAATCGAAATCGGCGGAGTCGCGAAATAAGATTTCAGAAAGACGAAACGCTCTTTCGGGAGCGTGTTCGCTGGAATTCGCCGCGTCTCGTTTGTTAGTCTCTTAAATCGTGCGTTGAACACCAGCCGTTCCCTTGGGGAACTCCGCGAAGTCGGTAAAAGCTAAAAAGATCCAACAGCTCGCTGGCTCTTTAACGAATTAGATCCACGAGCGAAACTGAGACCCTCCTTTCAAACGTAGCCACTCGTCTAGTCTGCAACAGTTTACTAAATAACTACACGTATAGAAGGTGTTCCAGAAGCTCGGATTAATCAGACAGCACGTTTTATCTTGCCTCGTTGCCTTCAAACGTAGGAATTACGTGCCAGTTGTTAACAGTCTTCGTTCAATTTTATACATTCCAAGATTGTAAGAAATAAAAATGATTTTCAATGTACCGATCACATTCAAACGCGAAAGCGTAGCGACAAAATTATTTCAAGCACCTGTTTTTTCTCCAGAGTTGCACCAACTGAGGAATGGAACTCGATCAATTCCACCGTTCACAAATGACAGAGGCTAGTCCCAGATGATTGCAATTTTTTTTTCTCTTTCCTCCTGTACGCAGTTGATTAGGGTCGTGGGCTGGCAAGCGATTCACATATCGCCTACCCTTAATTTCAAAGCTTCGTTACTATAATAAAAAGCAGAATGCAGCCGGAACGTTATTATCGTACAGTTGGCGAGAAAGCGGGAGGCGACCTTTCATCATCCGCTCTATCATCCTCCATCGTTTGATCGAGCTATACTTTGGAAACACCGTGTACGTTCAACGTCTATTCATCATTCGGCCGAGGCAGCCTCGCCTCGCTCGTCTCCCCGCGTCGCTCGATTCTACGCCCGACCGCGTTTCCGTGACGTGAAAACCATCAAACGACAATCCTCCGTTTGTTTCGTTGCCGCGGTAGTAATCGCGGCGCGATACGTTTGTCGAGCAGCCTGAGGATAAATAGCAGGTCGGGATCATTTGCTTAAGTTCCGCAGCGCGCACCGTCTCGAAGCAGGCGGACGCGCCTCAATCTCGCTAATGCGCTTAAGTTCACGCCTGCCGCGCGGAACTTGCATCCTCCGGGGTCCAGTATCCGTTACAAGTTCTAATAAATTTCGACCGAACGCTCCACCCGATTTCTTCTCCACCCTCACCCTGAGAGAGTTGCGACAGTAAGTCGATTTCGTTCGCTGCGAATTCCCAGGAATCCCGAGGAATCCCGAATTAACCCTGGCCGGCAGCCATCGAGTAATGAAATGGAAATCCTATCCGCGGCCGTTTCGAATCGTCCGCAGCCGATGGAAATGTTAATCAAAAGCAGTCTCGTGACGAGTTTTCAGTCGCGACGGAGATCGCAACTGCTGGAATTACGGGACGGCGGGTCATTGAGAAACTGATTGAGAAAATCGTCACGGGCAGAATGGAGTATCTGAATGAGGCAGCTGGCTCGCAAGAAACGCCGGTAAGATTATGAGAAATTTCATTCTTTCGCGAAGTGAGACCGATCGACTACGTAGTTCTAACGCGACATTTAGCTAATTTAGCTGCTTTTTTTTTTCTTAATTTGTCATTTCCCTATCGATTGACTGACGATACACTTCGTAGTATTTACTTGCTTCAATTAATTCACTATTTTATAGTGATAGTGAGAATATACTGTCAAATAGATACTAGAAAAGATAGATACTCTAATTCTTCTTTTATCTTTATATGTTCAGTTTGAGGCTTATACGAATGATAACAAAGTTAAAGTTTGTGGCCAAGAGTTTAGAAAGAAATTATTATTTCTCCATCAGTTGATCGACAACGTACTTGTAGCGTAGTATTTATCTAATTCTTCTAAATCTTTAACTTATTGTCTGTTCATTTACTATTTTATAGTAAATGTGACAACAAACTGAGGATATACTATAAACTGCAGAAAAGATAGATACTCTAGTCCTTCGTTTATTTTTATATATATTTAGTTTGGGATTTATAACGCAATCGCGAATGATAGCAATGTTGAAATGAATATCACGTACTTGGTGTATAAAAAAAGGTTAACAATAATTCAAGTATATGAAATATATATAAAAAGTTTATAATACTCAAAGATATTAATCATAGATTTTGCTGCGTTACGTCTTCTTCGCAGAAATACGAGAAAAAGATGCATTTTTACCGCCAGCGAATGGTCACAAAAAAGTTCTTTCCCCTCGAAAGGTCGAAGAAAGAAAAATTCGTTCCTACAAAGGAGAAGTCGATGGAGGGTTTTAGAAACAATTTCGCTGGACTTGACGCTCTCTTCGAGAAATCATGTACTCGGTGGAAAGTTCTGCGAAGAGGATGTTCCACAAAGGATGATCCCCTTCGATAACTTCACTCGGAGAGGTGAATGTGATTGATCGAGAGTGAGGCGGGGAAGTACGTCGAGTACGTTCGAAGGAAAAACGCTTGGTTGCGCACAATGATTTACAATGAAATTTGCGAGAAACGGGCAAAAAGGGTGGCTACGTGTGCATGTGTGTAGCTACAGCGGCAGAGATTGACGGGATCCCAGGAAGTTGCAGCTCGTTTTCGGGCGAGAAATGCAAGAAACTCGGAGTTTCTGACAAACAACGGCCTTTTGCTTTTCCAGCCAAAGCGTTCCTTCCGCGGCAATGCTCGAGAATTGTATTTTCCTTCAAAATTTGCCCACGGAGACTCGGCTGCACCGTTGTTTCCGTTTCGATTCGACAAAACCCCGATTACTTGACGACAGCTTGATCGAGTTATCCAAATTACAAGGCAACTTGCTCGCCGGACCGTTCCAACATCTAACTGTGTTTAGCTGCAATTAAAAATCGGGGGGGGGGAGAAAGGGGAACAGAGAGCGTTCGGGATTGACTTTCCTTTGTGAAAAATCGTCGCGCCGGAATAAGAAAATTACCGTGAAATAAGGAACGACAATTCGGCGGACTCAAAGAGTCGAAAGCGTCAAAGGCAGTGCCACGTCGGCAAACGACGGATCGACGTGAATCCACGATTGTTTCTATCGGGCTGGAAACGATTTCCATCGACGCGGCAAACACGGGCGCGATCACACGTAGAGATTTCTCGTGACTGTATCGGTCCGGTCATTTGATGTCGCAGCCTGTCTTTACAAGTCACGTTGTTAGCTTTACCCCTTTTCCCTGGGAAATTTCCTGTTTTTTTTTTTTTTTTTTTTTGCGAAGATAAAACGGTACAACATTGGAAATAATCATTCTGTTCAAATGGTGTTCGACACGAAATATTCTGTTGATTATGTTTTTCTAATATCGCGCGAGTTTAAGGCAACCAAGTGTAATGTATAAAGTTTAGTGACGTGTATATTTAATTTTCATGAAAATAATATCCTCCGTCATTTGCTGAAGCTTTTCGTAAGAAGTGACAAGAAGTCTAGTTGATGTGAATTATTTTCGAATTATTCAATTGACTCACGACTGCCTGTCGTTTGTTTCGTTTTTCTTACTCGTTATTATACCTACGTATAATTATACTAACGTATACCTACGTTTGTTATAATTATCGGTAATTATAGAGAAAAAGGAAATTTAGCTAGATTTAAGTACAATGTCCTCTTAGAAAGGACAATCGACTGCAAAGGATTGAGAGACGATACAACGTGGTCGTAAATTATAGTTACGAGAGACGATCGAGACCATGATCGTACGATGCTTTCTGAAATGAATTTCTCATTACAGATTACAAAAGGATTATCTGCTAATTAATTAAAACTTTGATTACATCTACATTAAGTTTCTATGGTTTTTCTTTTTTTGTTTAACGATAATCGAATCCTCGTTTCAGTAATTAAAGTAGATCAAAACTTGAAATCGAATCTTTTTTAAACTTTTACACTTTCTTCCTCTTCCTCTGAATACAATGTAAATATCGGAACCTCTCACTGTGGATCTTTCTATTACGACATTAAAAAAATTAACCAGTTACTTTCCAAGTTTCGAATGTATACACGTAGTTTTTGAAATTGAAAGAGACGAGTTCGCGTGTTCAACGAAGAGAAACAGAGAAAGCGACTAAACTACAGTGTTCTTCAGTACTTTCGAAATGGTAAATAAGATAATTTCGTTCGGGATAATTTTTAGAGGACAGTGTCTTCCTTGCTTTTCTGGCGTTCCGTTACGATAAACAGATTCTACCGGAGGAAACTCGAACGATCAATTTAAAAGTTCTTTGAAACCCACTCGTCGGACTCTTCCGAACTAGCTTCTTCTTCCACTTTCTCTTTTTCCCTCCGCTCTTCGCCGATCGTTCGGCGTGCCGTCGAGTCAAGAAACTAAAGATACCGGCGGCTTGTCCGAAGAAGCAAGATATCGAGAGACTCGTTTCCTTCAATCAACGATACTCGCGGCGCGCATTTTGGTCGAAAATAAAATTTGCGAGTACTCAGACCGCCCCGCCGATGCAATTCGATTTTCCCTGGCGCATCGTCGAGATCCAGCGATATCTCGCGAGCCTCGCCGAGCGTTGTTGATCGGTTTTACCATCGGAAGCGTTTTCCTCTCGATACACACTGAGTGATTCACGAAGATGTTTCAACAGTTACGAACTTCCACGGTACACTTTGAAGCTTACATTTCGAAATTTTGAAATTTGATACCAACTCGATGATACACAGGGCGTCCCAAATTTGAACAGCCAAACTGTTATATAAAATGTTATATAAAAATATTACATACCAAACAGAGTCGTAAACAAATATTGTATACGTGAAATATGTAAGTAGCGACGCATTTCTTTTTACTGCAGTGTACAGTCGTTAAGTATATATGTCTTCTTTCATGTGCTAACAATTTCATTATCATTCTTTAGTGACAGTATCATTAATTATAACAGTACAACAAAAAAATAATTTTTAATTTCATCAAGCTCGACAGAATTGACAACAGTATAAAGAACAAAAAAAATTGAGAATTTTGCTGAGTTTCAAAAAAATTACGCTCCATAAATAAATAATAATCAAATGGCAAAGAAAAATGTGTAGCTATATATTTAACACTTACAACTATATATCTGTTTGAATTCGGGATATTCCGTATGTAAAAGTCGCAAGATTCATTGCGAACATATATTTAATAAAAAACTACTATAACACAGGAAACCACTGTTTCAAGAATTGAATATTAACGTAATGGATAATTGACTGTTGAAATACTCTTGTGATATCTACGTAATATATATTTTTATTCTATTATATTTCCTACAATTTTTGATCAATCTTAATTATCTTGTCATTTCTGTACCTGACCATTACAATCGATTGGCTGCGATTACCAACGAAAAACCCGCATAAAATATATTCATAGAAATATTTCCCACGTGCAAGTTCATGTTTGAATAGTTCCGGGAGCGAGAGTACAGTTACGGTGTTACGAAGAAACGAAAGAAAATTCGCCAAGACGAGATAGCTGCGTGCGTAAAGTTGTTCCCCGTGCGATTTCCTACCACCGCGTTCTCTGCCGATATTCCGCGTATTTTTATCCTCACGTTTCGCCCGAGCGTCGAGATTCTAGTTTATTGGCAGGGGAGGCAGTAGACTCACTCGGAGCTGCGCGCTCGTTCGTTCCTGAGAATGACGAACGGCTTGCGGATTAGAAAAATCCGATTTATCTAATTGTCCGGCACTTGCGCGCGAGTTTTTCAGAATTGGAAAATCTTTGGTATAACTCGAGATTTGCCTCGAGTTCCCCGCAGCTTTCTTACCTACGTAGCCTCGTTCATTCTGCAAGATGACAGTTTATTGATATTGCAATGAACTTTTGGATGTTGGTGGAGGATCGCGGGGAATCAGTGTAAATCGTGTCATTCGATTTTCGTGGGAAAGCAGTTTTAAAATCGCCACCTGTTCGAATATTGTTTGCTATTGAATTAATTGCTTTGCTGGTATTCTTGTGCAGTTTCAAGGACAGGTTATTCTTGCATCAACTTTGCATCAAACTGCACGGAAGCTAGGAAGCCAAGGAAGTTGAACTTGTTCTTCATCTGTTGCAATATATGAATTCGTAATATTGCTGGCAGAATACATTTCATTCGTCGTTTACTGATAAACAATGTTAAATAATGGAGTATAGTAACGAAATTTGTAATTTATAATCGAAATAAAAAAAGAAGAACTATGTTTTAAAATGAACTTTTGAAATCTAAACGATTGAAACTTTCAATATTGCATTGCAATTTGAGTCGAAAGTTAATAAGAAAAAAGAAAAAGAAAACTGTATATTCTCAGAAATTTTTCTGTACTTTTCATGTTTTATCCATGTCGACAGGTAAAGCTAGTAGGAACGTTGTTTCCCAAAATCTGACAGTTTTCCTCGCTAGGCTATTCTTCGATAACAAGCTCGCAAAAGTATCCTCTCCGATTTCTCGTTAATGAAACGTATAATGTTCGTGGCCCGTTCTCAAAGAGCCACGAATATCGTTACAAACACCTCGTGATCTTTTCGCGAAAGTGACTATGATTAGTCATTAAAACAAGTATTTGCAAAAAGTATCAGGCCAGAGAGAATCCTTCCATTTATAAAAGTAGAAGAATTTTAATTAATATCAAATACCCTGGCTGATATCTTTTAAACAACAAAACGCGTAACAAATATCGTGCAAATTATTGTGCAAGCAGGCGATACGACAAGAAAATTTGTTCGACGATAATTTATTAATTTTTAAATTCCGGAGAAACTGTCCAACGTTAAAGTCTATTAAAAACAGAATACCCGTTGAATCACTTTGTTTCATCCCTTTCGGAATGCAGAATAAAAAAAAAAAAGGAAAAAAAGAATCAATCTTTTCCGGGGAAATTCTTTCGGTGGAATTCATTCAATTCGTTTGGAATATGCTATCATAAACGCGTCATTAACGTGCCATTCGGCCAGCCATTCGATAAAATTCATCGTGCTGAAACGAGGTGGAACGAGGCGCAGGACCAAAAATTCCGGTGCAAGGGTTGCAAAAACTGCGCGAGTGGGCCGCGTTCGTCCAGCGTTTTCACAACGAAATCTCATAATGTACAACCCCATGGCGAAATTCTTTCTGCTTGTTCCCGGGCTTGTTTCTATAAAACGCCTCGCTGATGCGCGGTTATCGCAATTATGATAACGCGATTCATTGCCGAGCGCGAAGAGTAATCACGTCCGCAGGTTCGCGCAACGTTTGTAATTTATCGTCGCCGGTAATTTATCGTCTTTTTGTTCTGTTTTCTTTTCCCCTGCGTCCCTTCAGACGAAGACGAATTCGTCTCCGGGAAACGGGCTGGTTTTTCAAAGTTCGTCGAATTTCTCGCGGGAAATTATAACTTGCTGGCAGCCAGGTTGGAGCCGGGTGTGGTATAATATGAAACTGGTGGAATTTCGTAAATCCTTTGTCGTCGGTTGGCTTCAAATTGCACAACGGCGAAAAACGTCCGGCGAACTATTCGAAAGAAGCAAAAAAAGAAAAAAAGAAGAAGAAGAAAAAAGGAAAACGTAGACATTCCGGAGGTAGCGGAAAAATTCCAGCGTCGCGGCAGGAATCTCTTCGAAATTTTCACGGTCGAACGACCCCGTTCAGGCCCGCCGACGAATCGTAGTCCGCGGTCTCACGAAAATTCGCCCGGCTCGACGCGGCGAGGGAAAAAGCGAGACATCGTCGCGCCGTGATCGACGACGTGGATTTAACAGACGAGGCCGCGGCGACGATTGCTCTACGGCCACGACTGCGGCCGCCCGATTAGGCACGATAAATCCGACAGGGTCCTGTGTGCCTTGGTGAACCATAGACCGCACCTGACCTCCGGTAATAAAGCCAGCCGGGATTAATTAGACGTCCTGCTGCGAATACCTCCTTGCACGTGACCTGCAAACGCTAAACGTCTGAAAATTGAAAGAATTTCTCTCGATGCTTGTGCCCGAGATGCATAAGGTTCGCGAAGCCACGCACGAATCGCGTTGTTCCGAGTAAACTCTTTATTCTCGCTGTGACGATCGTTTAGATCTTTATTTTTATAAAAAAACATTTTTCGTAGGATAATTTTCGAGTTTTTATCTTTAGCAAAAGTCAAGTAACAAATGATTGAGAAGAGGATTTTACGTGGAACGTTTTTTCTTTCTTGACAAGCCAAGAGAAGTGTAGAACACAAACATCAAATTGGATACAGGTGGCATAATTGGTATACATTGAGGTGAAACGTTTCGATATTTTCATTCTCTTCTGGTTCGTTTGAGCATTTCATTTGATCGTGAACGTTTCTAACGTGGCAAATTTTCTCGCGCGAAGGCCACGTTTGAAGAACCGAAAGTTATTTGACGGTATTTCCTCGGGATGGAAGACGAGCTTAGATCCCTTCGAAATAAAATCCTCGGCGAAAGTAATGCGTACAACCCTCGGAATCAATAACGCAATAAAAAGATGTATGAGAAACGCGTCAGCCTTCAGGAATGTTGTAATATTCGGGGATAGAACTGAACTGGAATACGCACGTAGCATATAAAAATACACGTAATACTAAACACACATACACGTGAAGATTCTTTAATACTGCGATATCTAATTAATCCCGAAACCCCGAATAATCATACTGTCCGAATGTTATTGACAATAACTGCAACAAAAAAAAAAAATATTGGATCGGACGAATTCTAATTCAACAGTTACATCTTAGTCATATATTATTTAAACGTAAATGTGATTATTCTACATTCGATTGTTTTACATTTTCATTATTTCTCGTTTAATGAAAAGGTGTGGTAATAAATTAATCACGAAAAGACGCAAATACGTAGAAAACGTAACCGAAGATTGCAAGGATGCAAGAAATACGATGTACAGACCCATGTTTCGAATTGTCTCGCATCTTACTAGATCATTAGATGTATTATGAAAAATAAAGCTTAAAGTTGCTGTTAAATTTTCAGTACGTGCATTAACAATTCACAATACGACGAAATACGAGTAAATAAATAATATTGGTTCGATGTAGTGCAATTCGGTGTTTTGATTATTTCGGTGTACTTTCTGAGAAGAGCACGCTGACGGAAAATTTCTCAGTGTATCTCGCGATTGAACGCCCACGTAAACCCCTACGTGCGGTATCAAAGTCTGTCGTAATCGCAAGGTGTTAAGTAGCAACAAACACCATCGTGCGTGTCATCTATAGTTAAATGGTGAACTGAAACTCAATCGAATCCTAAAAACACTTACCGTGTTCTCCAATTGCACGTTATGTGTTCGCGTCTGCTTCTGAGCAGCCGCCGTTCGCTCGAAAAACAGCGAGTCCTGATCTCGACCAGATCGAGGAACTTTTCGGTGTGAAACCGATCGGTCGTCGGCCGAATAAACACAGGGAGGGAATGATGAAATTCCGAGGGTGCTGGTCGGGAAAGGCAAACGTCGAGCGGACGGAGCGGACCAAGGCCTAGCAAACTCATTTCGAGAAACGGCGAACAACGTTGCTTCGTTTATCCGCAAGCGATTCGTCCTCGCTGGAAATCGCCGGTAACGCGGATCTCTGTATATCGTGTGCGAATGGCCGAGAGCAGAGCAGTGAAACAGCTTCGTTGATAACACTTAATCGCAGTCGAGTCAACACCTTCGCCGAATTAGATCCAGGTGGCCTGTCTGGGAAATTACAGGTAACGAGAGGAGAGAGCAATCGAGACGATCCGACCGACACGCCGGAAGAAACGACGACGAGTCGCCGGCTTCGTTTCGAAATCGATTGGATAATTACGTGGAGCGGCCGCCTTAATCGAGAGGCTCGAGTAGACCGCGCCGGTGAAACGGTGAAAATCGACATCGCGCCAACCGGTGCTCCAATCGGTTTGTTGGGCGATTTTCGCACCCCACTTCTCCCTGGTTCGATTTATCTTTGCCCTCGCGTAGATTCTCGTGCCACGTTTGGAAAACTGGGCTCAATCACTTGACACAGAATGGCTTGTCTGTGCGACAGAATGATTTGTCAACTGTGTTTGTGACATTTTGTAATGTAAACGCAAGAGTGTAAAAATTATGTACGATTCGTTAGGTTTGCACAAATGTTAAAATGTAAAGTATCGAATTTTCATTTGATTCATTTCGTGTGTCAAGGGGTTGATTATCGATCAAAGTAACTTTCGTACGGTTCATCGAGCGGCTAATTAAGTGTCGCTAATTTGCGAGGGTTGTCAGCGAAGATGTGACGGCTTCTTCTAGAATCATTTACTCGTGCAAAAAGGTCATCCGTGTAAAACGGTCGAACCGAGTGCAAAAGCATCGGGCAAATACGTGTTTGTGGAATCTTCTCGACACTCTCGGCGCGTTAAATTTCTTCAAATTTGATGGCCGACGAATTTCAGCTTCAAAGAAACGTTTCACGCGCGCGTTATTTCGTCCGCGCGAGCGAAACCGATGGAGAGAATTCATCAGGATTAAGTAAAATATTGGCCGAATAGATTTCGGCCGGTAGCGAAAATACATTTCCCCTTTGTAAAAGCCAGTTAGACAGATCTGCATTTTTTCGATCGAAAAAAAATTTCAACTCGTTCGAGGTATCGGGAACCGTCCTTTCGCTGGTGAATTTTAAATCCGGCGGTGCACGGGGGCCGAACGGTGCTCCTGAATTTCATGAATTTCGCCCGATCCTCAAAGACAGTTCCATCCATAGCCGTCTCGAATATTTATTCTATTCTACGTCTGATCGCGTCCACGCGAGCCGCCGCTTCGTTATTTTTACGTTTCGATTTTCGAAACAGCGGCGGCCATCTCGCTATTACAACGTCCTTTTCGCGTTTCGCCGCGTCGCTCGTCTACCCTGACACTCGTCCGCGAATATTCACGCCCACATCCGACATTTCCATTCTCCCTTGTTTCCTGTTCTTTTTTTCGTTTTTTCTTCTTCTCTTTTCTTTTTTCTTTTTTTTTTTTCTATCACAGTTCCTATAATCGGATATATTCTCCGTTCACTTAATCTTAATCCTCGCTCAATCAACTTTTCATATTCAATCACTGACTTTTCATATTCGTTCTTCCATATTCATCGACCTCCGATTTTACATCGAGATCGGCTGACCCATTCGGAGAAGCTTGCCACCACGATTTGCACGGTATTTCGCGCATTCTTGGATTTTTAAATACAGCCGCTCTCGCCAATCGGAAATTCGATTAACGGCACGGATCGATTGTCATCGGAATATCGATTAGGGTGAATTTAGGAACGGTCTCTGGCAAGGGTAGAAACTAAAAACAGATTCTACATCGAGAGATTTGGTATTTCGGTGCTCACGACGAGAGAAAAATGTTATTCGATCAGTTCCGATAATCGTGGCTCTACTTTTAATCATTTAATCATTTCGTCCTTCTGCCGTTAATTGTTCCACGCCGAGAAGTGAATTCTCAAAAGGTTAAGTTCGTTAGGTTGGCACATTACGAATGTCGACGAGCGAAGCAACCAAGGTTGGTAATGTATACGTGTCGTGTGAATGTTGCGTATTGGGAGTTAGGGAAAACAGAAGAAGAACAGCCAGTATGGAGATTGTGTCCAAAGTGTGAAGGATAAAGAAACGCTGTCTAAGAAGAAACAAAGTAATTTCTCAAAGTGAATTTTCTGAATTATTTTTTTCCAACAAAGTTCTAATTCTCAAGGTCTCCGGCATATTTCCCCTCCCCTCGTTTTTTTTTAGAAAAGGCGTCAAAGTAGTAATGGAACTTTCATCGTCTTGTATCCAGCATTTTATCAACGCACAACAAGGATGATTAAACGCGATATTAATTATCGGCGCGGGATGTCGCGCGTCGCCTGTAATCCGAAGAATATCGATACAGACCCTCCAGGCGTTCTAATAATTCGATGGATCAGCGCGAAAATTTCATCAGCGCGTCTCTCGAAGCTCCCGATGCAACGTCTAATAAGATGGAGTCGCGGAGGATGGCCCCCGCGGGGGAATGTCTGCGTGCACGGAGGTGTGGATGCCGCTGACAAGGGGCTAAATAATTCCGCGCGTAATGCCGCTTCCGATGTATGCTTACGCGGGATCAACGGCGAACACTGGCTGAATTTGCCGGGATTCGAGACCCGATTTACTGTAACACGAACGAACGTGGCCAAGCTTTCGCCGATCCTCTGACAATCCTCGTTTGTCCGTTTCTCCGTCGTCGTGTTCAATCGATAGCTGGCCGCTACTCGTCGCGGGAAATTCGGGCGACGAGCAGAAGTTTCGAAGAGAAATTGCTTTGACTCCTGTCTCGTTCTCGTTTCTCGATTTCGTCGATCTCTTCGATCGTGTTTCGTCAATTTTTCGATTAACCGCTGAGCGAGAGCTAATGGAATGTTTGAAGAACTGGTTCGACTCCATTTGTTCTTGTTTGTCCATTTTTTGATTTATCATCGATTTCGTCGGTCATTCATCTCGTTCATTTCTTTTAAGTCAAACGTTCATTTTCATAGGAAACGAGACGGAGGAAAACTATATTTCATCAATTTTTTTCAATTAATCATTCATCTTCATAGAAAATTCCAGGAAGGGATAGAAAATTCGAAGAAAATCTGTTTTGGTTTGTTTCATTCTTGTTTCACGATTTCGTCGATTTCGTCGATCTCTTCGATCGTGTTTCGTCAATTTTTTGATTAGCCGCTTGTTCTCGTGGAGCGAGAGCGAATGGAATGTTTGAAGAACTGGTTCGACTTCATTTGTTCTTGTTTGTCCATTTTTTGATTTATCATCGATTTCGTCGGTCATTCATTTCGTTCATTTCTTTTAAGTCAGACGTTCATTTTCATAGGAAACAAGACGGAGGAAAACTATATTTCATCAATTTTTTTTTCAATTAATCATTCATCTACATAAAAAGTTCCAACGAGGTATAGAAAGTTCGAAGAAAATCTGGTTTGGTTCGTTTTGTTCTTGTTTCACGATCTTATTGATCACTATCACGTTTCGTCAATTTTTTAAATAATTTTTCATTCTCGTTTCACCAATTTTTTATTTCAGCTAGTCTTCTTTTCTCAAAAAATCCGAGCGACGAACAGAAAGTTCGTAGAAAAATTGACTCACGTTTCGCTCACGTTTGCCGATTTCATCGATCATCATCGTCATGTATCGTCGTAAAAAAGGCTCGAAGAAAAGCTGATTGCTCGTCACCGCGTTTCACCGATTTCCTTTCAGTTAGTCGCTCGTTCTCCCCAAAAAAATTCCGACAAGGAACGAGGAAAAAATTCAAAGAACTAATTTGCTTCGCCGAATGGGAGTCCGAGTCCTGAAGCTCTTCTCGATCGAGAATGCGCAAAGTCGCGGATTCGCTTTAATCGTCGTTAATTGAAACGAACAGGTGCGAAAAACCGGCGGACATTCGCGTGGCCGAGTTAATTTCCATGGACGGCGAGCGTGGCGACCGGCAGTAGAAAAATCGCGGCCCAAGGAGAGAGTTATTAGCTCTTTGGCCCAGCTTCGCCCCGACAAAAAGCCGAGCCGAAATTCAAAAACGACCGGTGTCCGTGGCGACTCGTGTAAAAGCGATCCAGGTTTAATGAGAAGTTTCCGGAATATGCAACAGCTTCGCTGTTGCTTCCGCCCCATTAACGATTCTTTTGTTCGTCGCGGATCAACACACACACACACACACACACTTTTTCCGACCGAGTCTAAGTGCGAAATGAGAGTTTCTCTTCACCTCGGAAAATATTTGTCTTTTTCCTCTCCACTCTTCCCCTCCCACCTTCCTGTCTCTTCTCTTTTGAAAAATGACTCGTTTTAATTAAATTTCTTTTCGCATCGACTGGTTCTTTCGACTTATTCGAGGATCAATAAAGAAGAAGAATGTCTCGTTGTAATCATGACACAGTTGATAATGTCAGCGATAAAAATTATTAGAATTAAACGTTAAATAGAGTGGAACACGGGAGGGCTGCGAGGGCACGAACATCTGATATGTTATATATTTATAATAATTACGATGCTTCGTTACTTCCGAGCGTGTGACTCCGCTATTAAAGGTGTAAGACCTGCCTGGACGCAAATTACCGTCGCGATATCGTTATCATTTCGTACGGCTCGTAACTTATGCTACAGTTTATTTCAAGTTTAGCGTTTTTTAAACGATGCAATTCACAAGAATGCGTGCCGTTCTGTCATCAGAGGTATAATATTCCGCTCTTAAGAGCACAAAGTGTCGTGTGCTTACTCGTAAATTCATTAGCTCGCATTATGGAAAGCTTCATTACTATAAACTAGGGTTCAAGAACCTCAAACACTTGCATAATACAACGGTTGTACAATAAATTTCTCGTTCTTTACAGCGGTTTAATAAACATGGATTTTCAGCTCTTTAAACCGACTAAGGTAACTGGTGAATGAAGTCAAGTTGGACTTGGTCACAAGAAACTTCCAGTTCCAAGAAATCCCAATGGAACTGTGCTCGCTTGAGGTTCGCTCGTGTCGGAATTAAATTTGGCCGTTTGATGCGTTTCGCGAATAGGAGAGGTATTAAATCGCGCGAAATGCAAAATACCACGGCGCAGCCAGTCCGTCGCTTCACAACAAACCCAAAATTTTTCCAATTTTCAATAAAATCCGGCTCGCAGATCAATAAACGCGTACAGCGCGAACCGATGCACAATGAGCCGATGGTCGATTAATTTCTCCCAGATAAATTTCGGGGAAACGAATGGCCCCGGCAGGGTCGGGTTTCCATTAATCGCGCCACTTTAAACGCCGCCGCCTTGTCTCGCGGATGCGTCTTGCCCCGGCAATTTGCCGGCGCGCAAACGACCCGTTTGTCTTCATTTAACTGGCCACCTTATTTGTCTTGATTCAGTTTTCTCCGATCAATTAGCAGCGCGAGAGCGCGCGTTTGGAATTCAACGGCGAAGAATGAATATAGGATATCCCTTTTGTTTCGGCTGACGAGAGAGGACGAACGGCAGCATTAAGAAGTCATCCTCTTCCCCCTTCTCCCCCGTTCTTCGCTTTTGTTCGCGTTTAATGGAAATTTGTTGCCTGCTAAGACAATGCAAACATGCACGGCCACTGTTTGCACGTGGCTCGGTCAATTTGGAAAAACACGCGAATGTTACTGGAAATGTACGATTTGATGGAAGAGTAATTTTATCTTCCTGTTGATTCAACGGGCATGATGGAGAGCTTACGTTTAGGAGAGAAACGATGGAGAGCCAGATGGTATGAGAATAATTTTTGAAATAAAATTGCAGCAATTATAGAAATAATTGAGATTATTGCTTTGTTTGGACTGCTCGATTATGCAGAGTATTTTAGTTATTAATATTCAACGTTTAATATGATCAATGAAATTGTAGTTAAAATGTCGAACGTATAGACTTTGTACAGCCTAACGTTTCGAACAAAACACTGATTCTTTAATAATTTTAATAATTCTACAATTTTTTTGAACAACTTCCTGCTTCGTGTGGTATAATATTCTTCAATGACTTCCTAGCTCTTCGTCATTTAATATAGCGATATGATTTAATACAACATTGAAGTTAATATGTTGGACTTCTTTCTTTTTAAATTTCTTTGCCTTCCTTGTTCAAGGTGTCTCGGGACACGGAATTCTTCTCAATATTTTCACTTTCGAATCTGCCGCATGAATTCATTCCAGGCACTCTCATAATTTTGTCTTCGAAACAGAAACTGCAGACAAGTGCAAAAGTACGATTCATAGGATGCTCGAACGTTAATAATTTTAACGTTAAAACACGGAGTGAATAATGTTTCCGATACTAGCGAGGAATGCATTAACAACGGATCCTTAGAAAAGAGAAGACAATGGTCAGCCACGAATGATAATTGTCTGCGTTCAATAATTCGTATCGTTCACCAAGAAGATTCTGCACGGCGCTACGAGTGGAAATAGCACCGATAATTCACTCGGTGTCTTGCACGAAAGGAATAACAAATCGTTTCGCCGTTCGCCAAGGCGTACGCCCAAGATTCGAGCATCCGCCACGAATAAAGCGGTTTCGCGTGTACTCCACACTTTTCTCGAACCACGGTTATTCCTCGACCCCCTTTTTGTTATGCTAATTCGACGAAACGATCGCGATGATATAGCGAATTAACTTTCGTTGACGTCTGTTTTAGATTTATCGGGACGCGCGTTCGGCCTGGCTAAGAAGGCACCGTTCCACTTTAACGTTAGAATCGTCTTTAGAACATCATTAAAACTGATTAAACCGATTCATCTTTCGTAATTATTACGAACGTGCGAGAGATTTTATAATTTTGTTAAATCAACTTCACCGATCGTTCCATACGTTGTTTCAAAACTTGAGAATTCACGTATGATTTTAATTTCGCATGACCGTTTGAATGTACGTACGTGTGCGTTTAGTGTAAATTTAACGAGTTATGTTTGATTTTATTTTGAAAGGTACGTGTACATTCGTGCACGTAAAATTAAATATGTACATACGAATTGTATTTGGTATTCTCACGTGGTTCGTACATATTTTAATTTAACGAAAATCAAATTAATGCAAATCTAACGAATTGCAGTTAACTGTATCTCAAGAAGGATACTTATACGTAATATGCATACTTATATATATTATACTTATACATACGTGCAAAATTTATTTTGATTTTCGCTATATTAAAATTAATCTCGTATCGTGAATCGCAAGGCACCCTCGAAAAGGTATATTTTTTAAGAGAAAAAGAAAAATTGCTTTCGATAAATATTAAAAATTAAGAATTTGCTCTTAATTAAAAAAACAAAGCAACTCAAAGTAACACACTTCTCACCTTGTCATTATGCATTTGCTCACGGTGATAATTAAAACAAAATTCATAATGGAAGGAGTTTCTATTTATAGAATATAGTACAATGTCACATGAAATCATTCCTTTCCACCGTCTAAATTATAAAGATTTTCATAATCGGTCAAAGACTGTCTCTGTGACATTTTCATAGTGATAACTCGAAAATCGTGCTTTTTCTTTTGAATCGCGTCACTTTTCTCGCAAGGGTGAGTTTTCGTCACATCATTTAATATCTGTTAGCATTAATTTATCGCGACAAAATCCCTAAATTCTTCGAAGCGATCGTTCCAATTTCGCTGAACGAAACTATTTCGGGAGCCGTCTCGCTCCCAGTTCAAATTTCCAGCTCGACTGACGTCACTGTAGCTTTGCGTCATTCGAAAATTACGAAAATCCCTTCACTCGTACTACTTTGTACTCGGTGGAACTGCCTGGCCAAGGAGAATCCGCTGGTGGAATCGGACAATCGACGCGCCCCGAGTCGGCAAATTAAATCGATAACGCACCGGCGTTAAGTCGCGGCGCCGACCGAGTGCCAGTAGTCAGATCGAGGTCGAGTCAGGCGGTGAGAACTCGCGCAGACAGACGCCTTTGTCAGCGCCCGGTGACCGCCTATCAAAAGACCGAGCCACCGAGCTGGCTAGATTGATAAAAGAAGCGAACTTGAAACCACCGGCGAGCGAACAGGAAACGTAGGGGACAGCAATCCAGGGTTGAAATTTACTGGATCCGACAGGCGTGTCTCTCTCTCTCTCTCTCTCTCTCTCTCTCTCTCTTCTTGCGTTTTTTCCTTCACCACTTCAGTCGCCACCGTCTTATTTAACTTTAATCTCTCTTGAAATGTTTCGGGATGATCCAGCGAGCGTTAATTGTAGCAATAGGAATAACGTGCACGAACACTTGGATTTTTGCCAATTCAGATTTGCTTCACTGGAACTTGAATTAGCCGAGGTGGAGGTTGAACTTGATTTACAGAGTGAATGAGTCTAAGTTGAAAGGGGGATATTACGTAGTTTAGAAATTATGTGGTCTTTCTTTATAGTGGAGGAGAAGATGTTTTTTTAACAATTGTTCAATAAGAATTAGATCGAGGAAAACATTCGAAACAACTACCAGCTCTTTGGATAATCTCGAGTAATTCTCTTTCATTCCTTAATCACTCATCGCCTGCATAAATTCTTATTCAATAATAAAATTCATGCAAATTTTTATTTGGTATTGAATCACCGTGGACGATGAAAGACAATAAATAATGTTCACTTTCTCGTTGAGTAGTCACAATTGCTCGGTTATTGGATACGAATCTAAGGACAAGTTTGTTATTTCCATTCGGAAGAAAAATTCGCTCGGCTGTCAAATGTCATAGACGGAGCGATGTCAAATTGAATCTTTGGACTCTGGCGAAGTTTAAAGTCTGGCTGACTTTACAGGAAGGGACGATCTTAACCTCAGGAGGCGTGTTTTATGACGCGGCACGTTTTAAGAGAACATTTCCGACTGCAGCGAAATACGAAGGCGAGCGACGACTATAGACGGCGACCGACAAAGAAACTTTCCGCAGAAACCAGTTTTCACGACGAAAGTTCCGCGTTTCGTTCTCGCGTTTGCCGAATTATGTTAAGAATGATCAGCATATCTTTTTATACGACTGAGGCACAATCTGCAATTTTACACAATCGTCAAACATCGTTCCGAGGAACAAGGAGAATAAATCATTGCGAAACGAACGAGCGAGTGAAAATATACGTATGCAGGGCCGACAAGTATTCGTTTGCGTTGTAAACTACATCATTTCCTTCAAATTCCCTTGATAGCGATTCGAGCACTGTACTGATTTATCGTCAAAGAGAAGCAATATAAAACAAACTCTACATACCGATTCGCAAACACGCAACTTTTAATAAAAAATTACTTTCGCAAACAGCTTCAAAGCTTCAGTGATAGATTTTGAATTTATCATTGAATTCAGGGATGATTTGTTGAATTCAGGATCAATATTCAATGGGGATATTGCTTTTCGAAATGGAAAGGCGAATGGGTATCGAGAGGTATTAGAAACAAATTGCGAAAATGCGACGCGAAAGGGACGGGCGCGGAACGCGAAATTCACGTTTGTATTCTATTGGCTATGCGTTGGCGAGTGAATAATGCGGCCGCCTCGAATCTGAATTTCCGGATCGGCGACACGTTCGCGCCGCGTTTTTATTTCGGGCGACAGTAATCGGGTGCACGCGCGAAAAACAATTGGATCGGCGTGTATATCAGCGGAGGGTGCATGCACAGCGCGCCATTAGAGCCATTAATCGTCCGACCGGTGACGCCGCGATAATATTTCCCTCCCCTCCCCCCTCCCTTCATCCCAGACACGACTTCTTCCTGCGCGGGTAAATGCTGATTTCCCGTTGCTTGACCCTTTTATCTTTCTCCCTTACTTCGATCCTTTCTCTCAGGCGAATTTTGAGAAACTGACGAAGAAATCGCGGACATCCGTGCATTTCGAATAGGTTCGAGGGATTTGCATACGTATGATTTCTGAAATTTCAATTTCAATTTTTCTAAAATTTCAAAAGAGAGACGGCTTAACGAAAAGGAAGGTTAGATGAATTTGGAATTCTTCGTCATAGTCACAGTCTCTTTAGTTGTTTTTATGTGAATAAGAATTTAATTGCTTTAATAAAAATAAAAATAAGATATGTACGCAGTCTGTTCGTAGATGTAACCTGAATCTCTTTAAATTTCGAAAAAGAACGAATGAGATAACGATAGGAAGAATATCAAGCTTGGAGATATATTTTTTTTATAGCTTTCCACGGTTTTTAGAAGATAGGATTCGATATTCCGAATTAATTGAAAAAGTTGTTGCCAAAGCGAGAGGGGAAGGAAATAAATGTGAGAAACGAGAGGAAAGTAGGGAAGAAAGAAGGAAAAAGTGCAAATTTTTAATCTAATTTTCAACTCTTTGCAAATTTCTGTCGGTAAAAAGGAAGAGTATTAAACTTCAGCTAATTAAGTCAACTATGATTAACAACCGCAACAAATATTAATTAACACCGCAGAGGTCGCGGCTGATCTGTCAGATACATGCAACATCTCTTTGCGAATATTTCTGAACACTGTGCATAGTTGCAGCAGCAACTTGCAGAGAGTAGCTGTTGCATGATATATTAAACGTACATATACGCGTTTCATCGGACAGGACTGAACATAAACATATATTACGTACATTTTCGTATATTAAAACGCGAGAAATTTCTATATCTCGACATTATTTACGACGTTGTATTTTAAACCTCCATAAACAGAGAATTTTTGTAATCGAGCTTATTAATTATTCCATTAGTTTGTTTCATCTGTTCTTCACACCTCGATGTATATCTCAATTTGCTTTTATATTTATCACGTCCACTTTGGTGGAAAATTTCCCGTGGTACGTGGGATTATTTTTTCAATAGAAAAGATCGACACCGGAACGCAAATTGAGCAGATTAACTCGACCAATGAACAAGAATTCTACAAAATTCTTTGTAAACTAAAGTTTTACTAAACACATTTACTAAACACAGCATTTTCACACAACAGATCGACAGAACCGAGAAACGTTCAAAGAATCTCGAAAGATCCTCCAATAATCACCCGCCTTACAGGGACGCGATTAAAATGAAGCAAAAAAAAAAAAAAAAAAGAAAAAGCGGTGGTTGTTGGTTGTTTGTCACGACGGTTCTCAAAAGCTCGTCGAAGCATTCTTGATGCAACACAGATGCAACCGAGGAAGGTGTTGGGCCTTTGAGGCTCGTTAATGGTTGCTCAGTCGTGTGTCTCTTTGTTCCATCGGGCCATCTTTCGTTCGTTTTCCCCCCTCCTCCTCCTGATGGCCAGCACTCGCCTCTCCGGCGCAGCGGCTGCACATCTAAGCGCCACGTATTTTTCTTTTCCATCCAAAGAGCTTCCAGCGAGGCTTACGGATAAGCCGTAATTCCCCGGCTTTTTCTTGGTGCGCGAACGGCCGGAATTGCCGGCTGCATTCGCGCTTTCTCTTCGAAAAACGACTCCGTCCCGACCATTCTGGCTCTCGCTCGGCTTTTCACGATCAACGCGGACAACGTTATTTGTACAGATTATTATTTATTTCGCGACCGCGGCTTAAGATGTTGAGTAACGAGCCGGCTTCCCTTTCACCCAGGGAATCTTCCTGTCTCTCTCTCTCTCTCTCTCTCGAACGAACGAACGAACGAACGAACGAACGAAGAAAACGAAAAAGGAGAAAAAAAAAGTTGAGAGACTCGTTCTTTCGAGCAAGCCGCTGAAGTAATTGAGGATTTAAATGATCGCGATACGCGAATTTATACTCGGAAGATTTCTCCTCGTCGCCGTTCCTCTTGACGCGTCGTTTCCCCAACCTCGTCGAATAATGCTTTCTAAATCCGTCGCTGTCTAAGAATGGCTCTCGCCGAGGTAAACTTTTCCAACGACCCAATTTTCCGGCGAATTTACCAGGATCTTATATACCGGTCAATTGCTAGGACAATTGACAGCGCGCGCTCTCTTTCTCGCGCCCGCGGGCAACGAGCGAACTGAAAATTCTCGCGGCACTCGAGAATTCTGATGTATTTAAGACGCGCGCTCTCGACGAACAGTAACTTCCGTTGCGAGAAAACGGAAACGGAAGAACGTGTCGTTAACCAGGACAAATAACCACATCGGGCTTGTGCACGTTTAATGCTAATTATCATATCGAGAATGGGACTATCGGCGGGATTTATGTCGTAACGCTTAGGCCGGGCACCCTTGCTTTGATACACTCGCCATACCTCCCTTTGAATTATAATAATTTCAAGAGTCGACCCTCGGAATAGCTCCCGAGAGGATTGCCGAATTAATCGTCCCTAGACGTTCTCTGCCAGCTAGGGTAGCTAATGACAATCGGGATGCTAGTTCAACGAGCTTGTTCAGAGATGAGGAAATCTCGATCATGCGTCACCGTTTGCTCATAAATGGCAGTACGAGTTGGAATGATATTTTAGAATCAGGTATTGATCGACATCAGTGAAGATAATAATTGCACTTACATGTGTTTACATTGCAAATATGTCTCTTTGATTATTATACGTTGGGACAATTTGAAAACTTAGAATAGTCAACAAAAGGAAAATCTGATGTAAATATTTGCTTCCGGGTACGTAGACAAAGAAATATGTTGTCGAATAAAAATAAAATTTAACTCGATCTATGTGTGCGTGTCTGTTAATTCTTCGATGCACGACACTTCGATACGATTAATTAATACTTACATCAGAGAAACGAAATTGCAAAGAATAGGAAAAAATTTGTCATGCAACAGAGTGCACAAGCTTTCACACAGATGTGTAACTTACAAGATTACAGAAATGATCATTTGATTATCAACTTCAACTGATACTGAAAAATCAAATTGATCATTATGATAATTGAGACAAACAGAAATAACAGAAAGATGGCAATAAATAAAATCACAGTCAGGCAGTTTTGTGAGAATAATTAGAAATCGTTAAAATTGGCAATTTTCGCAAACGTATGGCACGACTAAACACTTGTTTCGAAGCGTGACGAAACTGATCGGTTCCCCGCGGGAACGACGGGAGAGCCAGGAAGATTTTTCGACGCCTGCGTTACAATTTTTGTTACAAGAGTCTGCGGGATTGACTCGTCGATACTTGCAGGCTTTTCAAATTCCGAGGGTGCTCGAGAGTGTTGTCGGGCAGAGTGCAATCTTACTCGAGAGGCCGTTTTGATTACGTCGGTAAACTTCTTAGTACCCGCCTTAATACCCGAGCTTTCGCGTAGACAAAGATTTCGCGGGCCAGTTACAGCTACTTGCCGGTTCAACGTCGACGCGCGGAGGGCGACGAATCTCCTTTGCTCTCTTTCACCCTCTATTCGTTCACAAGAAACGGAAGAATGTGAACCAACGCTCCCGATGAAAAGAAAACAATAGGGGGAATAAATATCTTGTTGAATTTAATTGTTTTGCAGCGGCGAAACCGAACTGGTTGGCATAGAGATACACAGAACACGATTTTTAAAAATACTGGAAATCGAAGTGGATCTTGAAATAGAATAAAGTATCTTAGGAATTAATTATAATTGTATTAAATTTATAATAAAATTACAATATAACGGTAGTTGTAATAATCATAAAGTGTATGTGTTAATTATTATCCTCGTTTCTTTCAATCTGTCCCATGGTGGGCTAAGAGAAATTCTTTCATCAACAATAAATTTCTATTCGCGCGAAATTCACTCTCACGTAGTTCAATTTCATACGGATATCATCTCTTTAGCTTGGACGCGTAGTTCAATGTTAGGATCATTGATTTTGGATTTTCACTTGAAGAAAATAACTATATTATCTGCAACTATGGCGACATACTTTATTATCGAAAATGTCAAGAATACGAGTCACATGTTAGAAAAATAGATGTCGTCTATTTCATTTACATGTTGTGAAATAACATAACAATTTATGAGAAACACGTGTCAAATTGACGGCAGGACGAACGACAATTAAATTTAATAATAAAATTAATATTTTGTAACAAAGTTATCTTAGATCTTATGTACGTGGAATCAATTTAACAATACACCGAAGAAATCAATTTATAAGTGGAAAAATTCCGAGTTCCATTTAAAAAGTTGCTTCTGTGAAAAATAGTTTACAGTAGAATAATAAACAGTCAAATTTACGTTTTTCTTTTTTCTAATTTCAGTTGGAATGGAGTTAGTAGGACGTTCCATCCCAGTTACTAGAATTACGTAGAAAATAATTGAAATGAATAGCGTAGGTCAACGATACGCGTAGCTCAATTGGCACACTTTGATCATTACTGTCTCTCTCTCTTTCCCTTTCTTTCATGCTATTTCCGTCACTGTCTCGATTCATGGGTACCGATTGCAAAATTTCAATTTTTACACGAGTCCTGTTCCAAAAATTTCTATCACCGTTCCAAACACCTATCGGCAAAGTGATCAATCGAGCATATATCGCAAAAAAGCTGTCAAGGGTGTTTATTTTGAAATTATTCGCGAGCGGAAAAAGACAAACGAAGCGAATGGCGCGGAGAAAACGTTCGCTGTCAGCACGATGCAATTTGCAAGCTATTCGAACCACGTGCACGTACGTGCGACCATAACTAGTGATCAAGTGTATACTGCGCATAATCAATATCATACAAACAATGTTCGTACGCCTTACACACACGAATACCTGCGAAAGCGAAGTGTAATTGAATATCGGGGTAATTGAATTCTTATAAATTATAACCTTCTACAAGTATCTGTATTATATAAAAGTATATAGATAACAATTAATCAAGATTAAGTGAAACATTGTTAAACAAACTGGTAAAACAAAAGATATTATCCATATTGACAAGTGTATTTAAATATACTGATTGTAAATGAGAGATAAGAAACTGTAAAGTAAAATTTATGGACCATCATTATGTGACATTACAGAGAATTATTTATAATAAATTTTTTAATGAAAACAATTAGTCTACCTAACGTTTATAGTAATTATGATTATTATGGCTTATAACTCCAAGCATCTTCAGTATAAGTATATTTTTATGAATGTAACTGAAAGGATGACGAATAGAAATTTACATTATCTATTAGATGTTATAATGAATGTTCTACTTTGGATATTTCACATGCAATATTTTTACATATCTCGTGCATTGCTTCGGTGTATTTCCCGTAAATAGTTTATTTATAATTTTAACGAACGTACAATAACTTGTGTGAATTTTCGGAGTGCGACTAGTATTTTTCATGAACATGGTGAAACCATTCATGTGTGAAACCAGCATGTACAATCTGAGTAACTTGATAGATACACACAATTTATTACCATTGTTATTAATTTCATTTGAAGTCAGTGGCATCATTTCTATAGTCATTAGCGAACACAAATGCATCACAGAAAGTATACATACTAAAAAGCAGATAAATCCCTTAACAATAATATTTATATATTTAGAGACAGTATTATTAAATCAATTCCAAGTTACAATACATTCTAGAATACAGATACCGAACGAGTAATTTACGTTATAATTGGTCATACGATATTACGTTCTCAAGGAGAAGAATAGGAGAAGATTTTTCGCAGAGTTTCTCGTCACTTCAGACGTGACTGAATCTCGTTTGAAGGATCGTACTTAAATCCCGTGTCGAGGAACGTTGAGAAGACAGAGTCTACAGAGAGAATACAGTTGCATTCGTTCTCGGTTTGTTCTCGATTATGAGACGGGAATGCGTTCAGTTTAGATCCAGTTAAGATAACTCTCGTTTCTATTAAAGAGAACCGTTGAATACAATTTATCTTTAACGAGTATTGCGCGTAACTTGATTTCGCGAGTGTCGTTCCCATTACTAACTACGACTCGAGAGGGAGATGTTGAACAGTTGCTGGCGAAAAGGTTGTGGCGGTAGAGGGAGAGGACATAACAACGATCAGAACGAATCATTTCGGATCCTTCACGACGACGATCCGAGCAACCCGTGAATTTTACAGGATGGCGTTGGTTTACTCGGCGGAGACAGGAGGAGAGGAGGATCGATACGAGGAACAAAGCGACGACAGGAATTCCTTCTCGTCGTTCTGTCCTGCTCGCGCCTGTTCGTCCCCGCCCGATTTTAAAATGGACGCCCCCGATCTTTCCGCGGGCCCCGGCACTTGATTAAACGTGGACCGGGTTTCCGCGGCGATGGGAATAACGAACGCCGGCCGAACCACCGAAAATTGAGAAAGTTGCGGGTAATATTAAAAGCGGGAACCGGCTAAATATAAGAGGCGGGAGGATATCGAGAGGATATCGTTGGCGTCCGCCAAAACACGTCCGGATCGATACCGTGATCGGCACGAGCCGAAAGAGAAAACCAAGGGGGGAGGTTTTCAAAATTTAGAAGCGCGTTCTCTTTCTCTTTCTTCGCTTGTTCTCGAGTTCTCGGCTCGTCGAGAATATCGTCGAGCCGGGGCTAAAGATAAAGCCCGTGAGTCAGCCCGTGGATATTAGAGTCTCGATGGAGAAGCCAGCCGGGGAAAAAGGTTGATAATCAAGCCCGATACAGTTGAGCGCGATTAAAATTGCATCGCCGTGTGTTTCTCCAGTCTAATAAAAGATCTCGTGGAATGTTGATGCAATCTCCTGCGGAGCTGCGGAAATTTTCACAAAGTTCTCTCTGTGTGTGTGTGTGTGTGTGTGTGTGTGTGTGCGCGTGCGTGCGCGCGCGCGCGTGCGGAAATAACCGCGTTCGAAATGTGGAAGTTATAATAAGGGAGTTTTCATAAATAAACGCGCAAAGTGGATTAACGTCGGAAGGAAGTTGGGAGGTACCTAGACGGCTGTTTATCTTTCCATTTATTTCGCGTTTGCTTACGCATTTTATTGTGCTCTGCTTAGCGCGCGAAAACCTGCGATCATATCGCTCCCGCGTCGCTCTATAAATTTCAGATATCTCCTAACCTCTTAGCCGCGGCGAGATTTTTCGCGAAGCTACAATTCTGTGAGACGAGGCCTTGCAAACTGTCCAAGAAAGTGCAATAACGAAATTTACATCCATATTAAACGTATACAAAGAGTAAATAAGTAAATAATATATATATATATATATATTAATTGTATTATAAAAATATTAATTTATTGTATTCATTACGAAAAAAGTTAGTAGCGGATATTCTGCCGATGTTCGATCATGTTTGACAAAAAGTAGTGTCCAAATTTTTATATGTTTTTATAATTTGCATAATTTACACATTTTAGTTTTTACAATTTGCACACAGTTTTTGTAATTTGTACAATTTATATACGCAGATATCCATGGAAGATCGACCTAATTAATTGTAGATAATCTCTTCCTCGATTCTCTGAAGTGAAGTAATATTTGTACATATCTATAATGTACGTATTAAAACGTTGCTATTATTTCACCAGGAGAGCATAAAACACACAGATAATCCTTTATTCTGGTCAATAAATGTTATACACTCTTTGCTCGGAATCCACGGATATTCCGCGTGGGTAATTTCGTTTTAGAATTTCAGGTGCGTTCTGCCGAGTTAATAACGTTTTTCGAGCGTTGGAGGCTCTGTACGTTTCGTTTCATAGTCAACTATTGTTCTAACTTCACTTATCTGGTACTCGAGAAATGGCAGTACTTCGCTCTAGCATTTAATTAAGAAAGCAACGCAAAGCATAATTTTACGAGAAACATCACAAGACTTATCACCACTCTGATTCTCGTATAATATTGTCATTAGACGAAATTTCCTTCGAGTATGGAGTTGCTGCGTTACAACAGGAATGAAAAAAAAATCCATTCTCAATTTCTCGAATATCATTTTACGTATCAGTTTACGCAAATTCATCGCGAATATCTCGTTTCACTGCCAGATGCAATAAATATAATCATAGTGAGAGATATTAATCTCTCGCCGGCGGATCCTTTAACTCCAATTACAATCAACACACGCGTACATTTACCGGGTAAATTATTTCAAGCGAATTTCCGCGTGCTCGCGGGAAGCTCGCACGAAAAAGGAAAAGGAGAAAAATTGCATTCCACGTTTACAACCGGGCACCGCGTCACGCTGAATCATCCTCTCGCCTCCACGCTGCATTTCATTTCCAAAGATTACGTGCTTTATTCTCCGTTCTCTATTTACACGCGAAACATCGTCGATCCCGATGCATTGGAGAGTCGAGGATAGAGAAAGTTCCACCCCTTTCCCTCCTTCCCTCCCCCCCCCCTCCCGCCGCACAATAGAACCGAGCGGGAGCCAAGCACTCTAAATGCAATTTTCACGTCCTCGAATCACCCCTTTCTCGGCCATCATCCCCCGCGAAGGCGCGGCCGAACGAGAAAAAACGCGGCTCGTTCCCGGGAAACGAGAAATTACTCGCGAACATTATCGAGAGACGCGTTCTCGTTCCATGAATTCTCGATCTTCATATCGAATTCCTGGTCTGGCGCGGATTTCCATAATTTATACGCTTTTAGCCGGCAACTCCCATCGCGTCATATCGCGTGGCAGGCCGCGACGACCCGCTCCGTTCCACGGGGCTGAAAATCCCAACGGCGAACGATTCGCGCCGCCGAATTTTCCTTCCGCGACGCACGATCTCTTTCGTCGTTTCGGGGAAATGGTGAAAAAAGGAGGACGACGACGTTCTCTCACAAGAGCGCCGTCTCGTTTCGTCGGAATAACTTATAAGCTCCTCGTTCGCTCGTTCCTCCTCCCAGCTCTGCTCTTTTCTCTCTGTTTCGACGTCTCATTTGCATCGGCTCGCGCCGACTACCGCTTGTTCTCAGCCGATTCTCCATCCCGCGAACTTTTCACCCGACCGCCGAACGAAACACGACCAGCGAGACATCGTTGTTGTTGCCCTCCGCTATCTTGGTATTTTGCTGCTAAACGGGGAGTATTCGGAACTCAAACAGCGGACAAACGTTCCGACTGTGAGTTCTACCTTGTTGGTGACAATTTGATTTTTTCGATCAGTTGGTATGAATGGACAAGTGAGTGAGAGCCGGCAACAGTAATGAATGAAGGCTGGCATTGGTGGGAAAAATGGGAGAGAGATGTGAGAATAAGAAAACAAAATTGAAGCAGGCGATTCGGTGAAATGTAAAAAGTAAAACCAAACCAAAGGCAGTTCAGAGATTGTTATTTTGTACAGTTATTATTACAGTAAAACGTAGATTATTTTTTCTCTTTAATGTTATGTTGATATTTCAATTAAGAGCATATTACAAACTTTTTCATTGAGTGAACAATCATTCCCCATCACGTGCAAACCCGACCTCCGACATACCTCAAGTGTTTTTCTTCAGAATTCGAGACGAAGCAGTCTTAAGCCTGCTTTTTCTCAAGGATGTTATATACTTGTGTCTTTTGCATTTTTTAGATCCGGAGAGATTCATTCCGTGGACTAAACTTGAAAATATAGGTTGTCCGACGAATGAGTTCTAGTCGAAGCACGGTTTTCTTTGTTGTTACGGTTTATTTATTTTTTTTAACTATTTCGCCGTAGCGAGAGACCATTTTATGTAAAATAATACCGATTGTTGTTTCTCTTGCAAGTTTTTTTCGATCGATAATTAATATCGAGCACAACCAGGTAATGTCTGGTTGTAATTGTTAAACTTTCGGACTGTAAGTGACGTTGCACCATGAACAACGTAACGAAATCCAAGAATTGTAAGAATATTGTTACTTTTGACAGAGTAGGAAGAGAAATATTTGTTAAACGATCTCTTTCTCGCGATTATTCAAAACGATCGGTTGCCCGCGTGTACACGACGATCGCACGTCAGCAATCTCGCTCGAGTCTAAGCTTCCGCGTGACATAAAAACGCGGACAGAAGGTTAATCGGCAGTGGCAGGTAAATAAGGATCGTCTTACATCCTCGTGTCTCTGAAACATCTCCAATAAAGACACTGCTCGAAGAGATTTCCCTTGTCTGAAAATTCGAGTTCAGCAGAGGAGGCAAGCTCGAATTTAACTCGGGGCGCAAGCCTCTTCTGATTTCGCGTCGAATAATCAGGAAGCTCGGGGAAGAACGTCTAATAAACGTTGGGAATTACTCGACAAAAAGGAGGTTGAACGAAGACGGATTTTCGCAAAGAAAACGCGGAGGCACGGAGGCCTTCGAAACTCTCTTCCGCCGCCGTCGTTTATTAGACGTTTTGTTAGCTTCCGTCTTATGACGTTCCTCGGAATTAATAGACACGCCGACAGTACCAGGAAACACGATTTATCAATGCTTGGTCATCGAAAGAGTCGTAAAGCTCCGATTTTAAAACGATCTCGGAAACAAAACGTTAAATTCTAGGTGGAAAAGCTTCACTAGAGAGATACAAAGAGACGAATAAGTTCGTTCTTTTTTCTTTTTTTTTTTTTAAATCGGTCGACGTACATATGTTTAATAGAATAATTCAATTTTAAATGTCAGATTAAATGATGCTGCAACAAGTATCGAGTATTTTTCAGTTTTACGACGAATACAATGAACGTGACAAATGCAATGGATTTTTAACAACCTTTCGACTTTGTCATTAAAAAGAGTCATTATTTGTTATTACGTCATAACGCGTAGGGAACAAATATCCTTAATATGGAGAACGAAATGTCAAACAGCTTCAAACCACCATTTACATTTGTATTTTTATCGTCATTACATTTGTTTTGTTATTTCGCTTTATTGTTATCGTATCAACGAACCTTTTTCCCCCCTTAATAGGCTCCTACCGTTAAATAAATACAGAAAGAAAGAAATAAAATTATTGTTGCACCTCGCGCATACTGTATACGCAACAATGGGCTTTACAACTCGTAACTTGGGATCTTTCGGACAACTGCGCCGAAAGAGGAATTAGTCACACATTTCAACTTACTACCTCGAAATGCAAGTGAAAAATCTGGCGACAAAACATTTTTGTTAACTTCGAAAGATATTTCAGAGTTTAACACAAACGCCCACCCTTATTCCACTTTTTCTATGTAATCCACTCTAGTACAACCAAAAGAATTTCTATCACTTTGTAATTTGAACTTCGAACGAGGAAGCGAAAGGCATTCGTCGTCAATCTAACTTAATCATTTCAATTCAATCTCTCTTACGTCGCACGCTACTTGTATAAATTTCAATCACTGCCAAACTTCGTGACATTCTTCTGCAACCTCCGCGCGCGCCTTTAAGTAAGCAACGAGGAAAGTTCGTGGCCCAGGCTTCAACAATCGCGATAAACTTCGTGGCATGTTGTTTCAGCAGAGATCGCTCCGCGGAACATCCTTTTCAAATTCGAAACCTCTCGCCGTCTCATTTTTCAAACGCAATCGAAGCAAAAGTGAATCCTTGTTAATTATTTATCCCACCGCTATCTGGTCGTTAAAAATTTTAAATTTTGTTAACATTTACTTGGAAAAACTTATGAAAAATTTTGCAAAACGGCATACACTGTTAAATTGTCGTTAAAAAGACGCTACTTTTATCGATTTACACAAAAACGATACCTTCAATCATTTCCGAGATATTTGACAAAATATATCACCCCTTCAACATCGACGATTGCCGATTAAAAAAAAAAAAAAAAGATACGGGTCAAATATTTTTGTGAAAGCTACATCCGGCGATTCAGACTTTGGTACGTTCCCTTGTTACGTTCGATTTTCGGCGTCTCAACTTTTCTCACTTTGCACTTATTTATCGAACAAAAATCCTCGACCGCTGTACTCTAGCAGTTCCCGCGGTTGCGAGATATCGCCGCGATTCTGGAAACGGTTCTCGCGGGCAACGAAACCCGAGGCAGAATCGCACGAGAGACGTCCATTCGTGCATCCCCGCGTTAACGAACGTCGGGAAACATTTCGCTGAAATTCCGCGAGCACCCCGTCGAAAATGGACTTCCGTGTAAATTTCTATTCCCCTGCAAGCGTTCCAGCGCTGCTTCAGTTTCCACCAGAAACGAGAGGTCTATTGAAACGTCGAATTCCCAGCGGGCCGCATAACGTTACAGTGTTTCTCAAAAATGGGCGGGAACGCGTGGAGAACATAGGAAACATCGGTGGGAAACGTGACTGTCAGGATCTTTAGACAAGGGGCAACGGATTGCGTTGCGGATTTCTTATTTACACGAAAACGCAGCGGAACGCCGCCGCCCCCCCCTTCCCCCTCAGGGGTTTCGCGTTCGTGTATAATTACTGAAAACGCGTGGCCGCTTTCAGCGAAATTAATGTTGACTTTTATTGAGGTGGAAACGTAATTACGTTTACAGGCGCGGCCTGTTTACTATCGTTATGTCACTTTAATTATTGTTATTTGCGTGTTGTGTTGCGTCGCGTTACGCAATTCAACATATACAGAGTGTTTCGTAACTTGTGAAACCTACTTTGGGAACTGATTGCACGCCTAAAAATAATGAAAAGAAGTCATATAAATATGTGTCCTATCTGTCTTTATGAACTATAATAAACTTTCTGTTTTAATTATTTTTGCAAAAGATGCTCGAAACGATCACCTCGCATTTGAAGACAAACTTGCACGCGTTTTGCCATTCATCTGGTTCCTCTCTCTATCATTCCTGGTGTTTCTCGAATTTGTCGGAAGCCTTGCTCTATTCAGCATTTTCAATCGACGTTGCGTATACAATAGATTTTAAATGTCTCCACAAATGAAAATCTAATGGATTCAAATCCGGAGAACGAGCAATAGGACCTCAACGACCAATCCATTTATTTGCAAAGTGTTGATTTAAAAATTGCCTAGCCACTCGGCTAAAATGCGGCGGAGCTCCATCATGCATAAGCCGCATACAAAGTCTAATATCGACTGGAACTTCCTCTAATGTTTCGTGCCTGTTAGTTTCCCATCAAGAAAAAAAGGTCCAATTAAAAATTTATCAATTATTCCTGCCCACGCGTTTAAACTAAACTGGTGTTGATGTCTTGAATGCACAATAACGTGTGGGTTTTCTTCATCCCAATTATGATTATTGTGAAAATTGAATATACCATCCCTGGTAAAACTAGTCTACTAGAGTTTGCTCTGTTTATAAAATTCATTACATCTCATAAACGAAGACAGATAGGACATATATTTATATGACTTTTTTTCATTACTTTTAGCCGTACAATCAGCTCCCGAAGTGGGTCCCACAAGTTACGAAACACCCTGTATGTAGTTCCGAATATTAATATCGAAACAGACCATTAGTTACAGATGTCGTCTTGTGTCTGCTATTGCAAAAAGATATAGGAACGTGAAATCAAATTTGTTTTTTCTTTCAACGAACTGACGATTTCGAGTATGTGGTCGCAATTGACGAGTAAATCGCACTTGCTTTCTCGTCAAGCAGGGAAAAAAACGGAACACGCAGATGCAAAAAGCGCACACGTGTGGGATCGTTCTATCGATCCCGTGCACGCTCAATTTTCGGTGACAGCCTGTTACATCGAAGACGAATGATCGCGACGCGTCATTTGATCGTGAAACGAGCCACTCGGGCTCGACCTCCAGATCTCCCTTTCGAAGGGAAACCATCCCTCGCTCTTGCCAAGAGAGAGAGAGAGAGAGAGAGAGAGAGAGAGAAAGAGAGTGACTTCTTTGTTCCTTCGTCCAAGTTCCAGCTAGACTGTTTTCCACGGGGAGTCGAAACACCAGCATTTTCCTCTCGGTGTTTCTTTATCAAAATACTTGGACGATCGGCAGAAAGAAGCCAAGAAGCATGCACTATAAGGCGAACGATAAGGAATTCTAGCCGAGCTATTGATACCTCTGACCCGGTATGTCGACCGGTCTTTCGGCTATTTGCGCCCCTTCTCTCCCTCGCGAGCGAGCCTTTCCCTCGATCGTGGAAAATGTACCGTGACACGCTATCTTTCTCTCTCTCTCCCGTCGTTCCATGTAGATTAATCGGCGGGATCGAAAATTATTTCGACCAGTCGAGGCTTGTGCAGCGATCGCGTGCCACGTGTAACGTTCTATAGATTCTACAGATGTTATAATTGTTCGATGTCCCGGGCGGACCTTCTTGATCGGATAAAATCGGCCAAGAAACGGGTGAAAGGAAATTTTGTGCGTGTCGACTGATTGCGTTTCGCGTTCATTAAAAATTGGGAACTCGTTGGAAACTTTGTCTCCTTATTTTTTTTTTTTTTTTAGAAACAAAGATTCTTACAAATGGATATAATTTTATAAAATGGAATATTCACACGTTTGCGCAGAGTGTGCAGTAAAGCTCTGTTTATATAAACTTGTCAGGAAACAAATAATTTATATAATTGGGGTTTTACGCTACCGTGCGATTTTCTGCGGATTTTTTGTTCGTGTATTAAGAGTTTATGTTCACATAAACTAGACGCAACGAGCAAAAGTTCATTTAATTGGATGTTTCGACTAAAAATTCAGTTGAAACAAAACGGAGTTCGTATTGTTAGCCAGCGTCAATGAAAAGATATCCAATTACTGACCAATTTCAAATTTCCTTCCTGCGACCAAATTAGATTAGCACGCAATTAGTTACATCTGGCGACGGAAATTGGAAAGTAAGGGAGCAAACAAATACGCATGGTCCCACTTTGTCTCGTTTAGTCGCAAAACACGAAGCATGCAAATGATCATTGTCGATAGTAAGTGTCTAACAAATTCAGAAGGCAAACGTATCAACCTCCGATCGTGATTAAACTCTTATCTCTGACTATAATCGAGCGAAACCTTTATATGAAAATTGTCGCGCAATCACAAGTCAGCGAGTGTGCAAACTTTGCACTGCAGTACTTATCACGTCAAAAAATGGAGAAAGCAAACATATCGACCTTCGAACACATCGGAGCGTAGTTAAATCGCCAACTATAATTAAACGGTCCCGAAAATGACCCCAAGACCGAGTTATTATGCAGCTGATGAGAGGAAAATGGAGCACACTTGGGAATCTCCGGTTTACGAGCTTCGTCTCGAGATGAAGCAATATTCCTCTTTATCGTCGCTTTTACTCGGTCCGTAACATGCACGACGATGAACATCGTCCTTGAGGAATGTATACGTAGAAATACACTTTCCTTTCGTTTACACGCGTACTCTCTCTTTCTCTCGACGTTCCACCTCGTCCTCGCTGGAAAAAGACGAACACTGTACCGAATACAAGAGAGAGAAAGAGAGGGAGAGAGAGTGGGTAGGTCGGTTGGAAATTAATTCGGTGATTCGCAGACGCGGAAGGAGAAACGGGGGCTCGCGGCGAGACGAGATGGCCCGCGGAATTCCATCGGACACCGGGGATAAATCGAGGGAGGACGCTCTAACGCAAACAAATCGCCCGCGAATTTCCACGGCTCGCGGCTCCGCCGAATAATTTTCCAGCAGACGAATTATAACCGCATTAAGCAGCGCGAAATACCGTCGCATGAAACTACGATTAACAACGAGCGAGGCCGCGGGATAACGGTAATTCGACCGCGATTAAAGCGACTCGGATCGGCCCCTGCCCTCACCCCTTCCTTTCAAAGGAACTCATTAGGGAGCTCCCACCGACGGAAGAATAAATTTTTGTCCTGCCTAATTGGCGCCATGCTTCTCACCGCTGTCGCTCGTAAAAAGATGTGGCCACGGCTTCTTTTCTACGCTCGGCACTCTTCGGGCGTTTCGAGGATCTCTTGTTCACTTCCGGGGGAGGAAGCTCCGGTATCTAACCTCGTTAACATCGGACGACGACGTTTCCTATTTTGCTTTCATCGTGTTCTTGATTTTTTAATATCAATACTAATGATATTTAACGTCCATGTTAATGATAATAATATTATTAATACCAATGATATTTATGAATTTTAATATTAATATTCTTAGAAAGAACGGTGCGAATTGTTTTAAAAACCGGACGCTTATACGCACACCTGCGCCGCGGTATCGTACGAAAGCCTATTCATCAACTCGAGAAATTAAACAACACAGAGAAATAATTATTAAAATTGTTTTTTTGAATTTACCTTAGAATTTATCGTTCCCCTTCAAAGTGTGAACGTGTGAATGTTTAAAACGAAGAATATCGATATTAAAATTTATGAATTTCATTGATATTAACAAGTCGTTCGTTTCTTGGAAATTAAATATTAATCTTGCGCCTGAGCGCAACGAAAGTCGAGAAATTAATGAAAAGTGGAGTTGATCGGTTTTCGAAAGGCCCGCGCTCTGAAATTTCTAATTTCTAAGAAATTATTAATTGCGAAGCGGCAGGAAGTTTGCTCGATCCAAAGAATATTTTGACGGCTAAAATTGAACAGTTTGTGAAAAGTCGCGGCTCAAAGACGAAACAACGGGGAACAGGCTTGCCACGTGTTCGTCGACAATCCCGCGTTATTAATTCCGACACGTCATCCACGCGATCCCACGCTATCCTGTTCTTGAAGCAACTCGAAGAAAATACAATTGGGGTACACAAACATCTCGAAAAAAAAAAAATAATAGAATTGGCAATCCACGCGTGCACGGGGCAAATTTGCACGGACTGGCGTTGGTAGAGTGCGACTGCACGGTATCGTGTGATACATCAGCGAGAGCAATTAATATCGTGTAATGCGCAAATAGGATAGAATCGGTGATTACGATAACGAAACGGTTGATACATGTACCTACCTGGGTTACCGTGGCGAGTCGTGATTTAATATTGGCTAAAACATTCTCTCTTATCCCCCCTCCCGCCCCCCTCCCCCCGTTTCGCCAGGGTGAAAGTTCGAGGTTTCGTTGCGGGTTCCTGAAAATTTTCACAGCCGGTAAAACGCAATCTTGGCTTGCCACAGACGTGCCATAAGCGGGGCTTAGACTCGTATCCTGTTCGTTTTCCTCTTTCGTCTCTTTTCCTTGAGGCGGCGCGACAAAATTGCGGCTTTCCAGCTTTCGAACCGACGTGTCGCTTTCCGCCTGTCGCGACATGAAAACGATACGGCGGCGGCTCGCGGCATGGGGAGGGAGGGAGGGAGGGAGGGAGGGAGGTATGCGCGAGCGCGATATTTCGTTAGCGAGCAATGCTTTTCCGTTCGATCTTTGTCGAGCGAAATCTGGCTCTCGCAATTTCACGACGTTTACATTTAATCGCCCGAGATTAATCGATGGTTCGAGCGTTCACTTTTTTTCTCAGTTGCGCCAAGTATCATTTCAACCGTTAACTACAACTTCTTTCAATTCTTCGATTTAACCGACTGGTGGTTTTTTTTATAGTCGGCGAATCGCACGGAATACGGAATCGGAAAGTACAGGATCGGCGAAGTCGAGGTTTTTCCTATCCGCGTGAAGTGTTCCTCTTTCAACGAATACTTATTTCTATCTCCGTGGACCAGAGATATTTTATCTTCCGTGTTACATTTTAAAACTGAAAATTTCCTCTCTCACGGCAGAAAATCCAATGAAACACGAACACGCCCCTTAATTGCGGTTATACGATCCCTAACAAATTTGCGTTAAATGTAAAATGCATTTTCGTGAAATTGAGCCTGCGCGAGAGGAGACCGTGCGCGTCGGGGTTCGTTCATTTTTAAATTCCTCGGGTCGTTTTAATCGTTCGCCTGCTCCCTCGGCGCAATTTTGCAACAGACTTGCACCGTGTAAACCAACAAATTAAAAATACATCGCCCCTTTCTCTCTCTCTCTCTCTCTCTCTTTCGCGTGCGCGCGCGCGCGCGCGCGAATCCGAGGAACGAAATCAATAAGTCGGCCAATTCTCCAGTCACTCAACGAAACAGGGCAAATGAAAAGCTTGCGAGGGTACGAGACGCGAAACAACCATAAAGCGGTCGACTATAGTCGCCAGCTGTTACGTGCTGAGAATATTCTCACCAAGAATGAAGGAAGGGGTGGATTCACCTTACCAGCGAACTCACTTTATCTCGTGCTGGTTTCACGCACGGTTCGGGAGTCACGCGCCAACTTCATAGTCGTCTTCGGCCTCGTCGCCTCTTGCTCTTCCTGTATCCGCTCGGCGCTTCCTGTTTCCCCTCCAGTTTTGCAGGAAGGGCGGACGGTGACTCTCGATTGGCGGTGCTCTTCGAACTCGCTGTCGGCGGAAATCGTCAGACGGACTCGACGATCGAATCACGCCTCAGATGCCCGGTGCCTTGATTTGCCTGGAAATTTATAGATAATGGAAACTGCTGGAAGCTTCCGACTGGATTAGCGCGTCTCCTCCGCGGTGGGCGTTAAAATCGTCGCCCACAACGCGGACGATTGACAATGTCGATTCGTATCGTCGTTGGTAGGCGGTTGAAACGCGCGTGTGTGTAACAACGGAGCATCGATACTCCTCCGCGTTGGCTCGACAGCTCGAGGCGAGATTCTCGTCCACGTTTCTTACCACGATATATTCAATAACAGTGAAACGGAACGATAATAAATCTGCACGCACTCTCGTCAGTTAGGTGACGATCGCGTGCTATTTATACAGGGTGATTCGCGTAGCTTGCACGCCTGAAATAACTTCTAAATCATACGTCTAATGAAAAATTCTGCGATACGAAAGTTGTATGGTTGTTGGATTCCGTGTAGTGGAGTCAACACGCTTATAATTTTGAAGAGTTTATTCCTTGTTCGTGGTCGTGTATGATGTAGGATGATATAGAATGATATAGAATGTTTTATGCTAAGCTCAGCTATGCTATTCTGTAGTATTCTGTAATATTCTAGTCTGTCTCTCTCTACCGTAGTATTCTGTCTCTCTGTATTCTATTCTAAAACATGTCCTTATATATATTTGGTTATCCTCAAGTGGAAGGGGAAGAGACATAGATGACCAAGTACTGGATCTTGCCCTTATGACTAACTATTCACAGTCCACTTTTTTTTTATGTGGACTGTTGCTAGCTCGTTGTCGGTCATCCAACATGGTTTTAAAGAGGACAAAATCATTTTTTCTGTTTTTACGTTATATCATGTATAAGTGAAATCATACAGTTAAAACTGACGATATAGTTCAGTTGGAACCAGTTGGAGAAATGTGTCTTTTTCGATATACGTAGTTATTACATCAAATATCTTCGACAGTAAAGCTGCACTACTCGAGCAAAAGGCTGTTGAACAGTTAAAATACCTGGATAAAACTTGTCACGACTGAATCCTGTCCAAGACCATTCAACCATTAACTTTTGTCCAAAGAATTAAAATATAATGCTCCGGGCTCTGTGTAGCTGTATAGCTACACGTCGTGCACGCGTGACGCGTCAAGTCAGAAATCGCGAAACAAAATTCGTCTCGTAGCGAGATGAAAAAGAAAAGAGTGGATTTTCTTTCGGAGGTTGGACGCGGAGGTTATTCAATTTGGGTCGGTCGATAGTATTGCGATTGGTTAGGTAGTGGGAGGAAAGTTGTTGGGGTGATTAGTTCTTTGGTTCGGAGTCGGGCACCGGTGGCTGTTCAAGCGAAGTGGCGGGCTGGTTTAATGTATGTGCAGTTTCAAAAAAACTGCAACCCCCGAAGCCGGCAGCGTGCGTCAGCAGTTTCGTTTACGTCACAAATTCGTCAAATCGATTTGACCTTTGAACTTTGCTGTAGCCCCTACCCCTCGCTCGCGAGTGAAACGTACCTTATCGCAACGATGTAAGTCGATCCTCGCCGTTTCTCTGCCTATCCGGCATTCTTCTCCGACGTACCTGCACTTCCGGTTAAATCGAATTCCCATGCGGGCTCTCCATTCGATCAAGCTATTTCGTCGTTCTTCAATTTTGGCGAGGACGAAAATCTTCGCTCGCAAAGTGTAACTTTTCGTCTTTGACGATAATTTAAGTGCAACGACGCTTTCTCTCCGTTTGACATCCTTTAGACAGTTAGCCTAATCATCTTTTGAGGGCTGATAATGAGTTCGCGTTTCTACTTTTGAGTATATTTTAAAGGTATGAAACACAACATGGGATTTTATACTTCATTGTCCACATATTGAAATTCTTATCTTCAGGGTCAAAATTGCCCCAATTTCTGTTTTATGTGTGTGTCAGTTTGTATTTATCATTTTCAACAGAGAACCGAACTCGCTGTTAAGAATTCTACTCTTTGTAAATTCGAATTTCACTGACAATAACAAATGCCTGTTCTCCAACGTTCGAGATCTTCGACAAATCTCCCAACAAAGACGCACGCGCTCTACATTCTGATATTCTACAGTGGAGCACGATTTACATCGTTCACGAAAATACGAAGAACAAACTTCACACGCCCTCGCCCCCCATACTTGAATCGCTCCTTTCTCTAATACTCCTCTTCCTGCATCAATCTGCCTGAATTCATCGCGACAAAAAGAACACGTTGCGAGCGAACTATTCCCGTAGAAGTTCGGGCGACCGTTCCGGAGCTTATTTTTCATATTAATTCGCTCAGTGAGGCGAAAGAGACTCACTGAATAGGTCGAAGTCGTTCGTGTCGTTTTATCGCTCCCTGGCGAGACTCCTGACAAATCGTGGCCGACTCCAAATTTTCCTTGTCGTCTTTCGCGCGTGCGACGCGAAGGAGGTCCAGTAATAACTGCGATGATTGCCGAAAAGTCAGGGAGACTCGGATTCGACCGGGCAAACTTCGCCCGATAGGGAAAATAGTTGTAGGTGTTCCAGCGGTGGATTTCACGGTGGAGGGAGGGGAGGATCTCTCCCGCGATTCCTGGGCGACGAAGGTTGAAAGTTTCGCGGAGGATCCGCGAGATGAATTCGGTCCGGAGAAGACGGATAGATGACGGAGCGACAAAAGCTATGGTGAGGGTGGAGGTGTAGACAAGGAGGGAATAGAGATGAGGGGAGATGGAAAAGATACAACGACGTCTGAAAGTTTTGACTACACGTGTCGAGAAGGGTGGGAAACGTGAACGCAATACTTTCCCGCTGGCGCGCGCCCACCAGCGTCCTTGGGAATGGAGAGACGACGAAATTGTGGAATAAGTTTCCGAAAACGAGATTTCTTCCGCGAGAGAATTAAAATGGAAAACCTTCGTCCTATCCTTCTCTTCGAGACAATTTCTCTCTTCTTTTCTATACATCGGCGGTATAACAATATCTTGGGAGACAGAGCGAAGAGTTAAAGAGTGGATTTACACTTTGGCGAATTTACACGTTCGCGATCCAACTGCAGCCAGAGGTGGGAAGATCGTTTTCACGTGCGCCTCGGGCGTAATCCGAAGCGAGCAGCTTTTGAATGAGAGTAGAGGCAGCGTCTACTTTTGACGAGTCGAACGGACGATTCGTTTCCTACCGAAACCGGCGAGTGATAGGTCGAGAGTTATCCAGTAACGAGAGTAAACAACTGTAAACAACATTCGCCTGCAAGGGCCAAACTTATTTACTCAATCTCGATTGCAGATATTTTACACAACCAGCGAAGTGTATTCAGGCACTGAATTCATAAACACTCCAGCTTTCGTCTTTCGCATTCGTAAGGTGAATTCACGTTATAAAGGTGAATTATCCGCGATGGATATCCAACTCGTGAATGTGTGGCCTTAAGGCGTGTTGAAACGTTCCACGCACAGTATATAATATATAAACATGTGTCGCAGAAAAGTGTTTTGCACGTGTTGCATTAAACCTTTCGAGATTTCCAAATTTGAGACTAGTTAGAAACGTATAAATTAGAAGCCACATTATTTACCACGGATATTGTTCCGTCTTACGCACTATGACACACCATCATCCACGACTCACTACTACACTCGCCTTGCTTACATCTCACACACACGCACGCACACTTACATCCACTCCAAAAAAAAAGACAGTCGACAGCGTTTGGAAGATTCGAGACAGTCAGTCGAAAAAGGGAATCAATCGAGACAACAACGTCACAATTAATGTACAAATCTAACACATAATAAAGGAAATATAATAATATAGACAATAGTGTAATAGTGTAAATAAAAGGGTAATCCTCCTAAGATAAGACGGTAACATTGAACTAGTTAGTATTCGTAAAGGGATACTAACACCGTGGTCGGAAAATTCCGCTTTTTTTTGGAATTTTGGTACGGAACAGATATATTTAGTGAAATATTGTACACAGCTATTCCAAACGTGCAACAGATGTTAAAAATGATCCAACCGAGTAGACGATTCACTTTTTGTAAAAATATACGTGCACAAAGTTAAATATACAATTATACTTACTTGTAATAAAGTATTTTTCTTTTTCTTCTAAATACAAAATGATATATTTATAAATTTATTACCTACGATACGGACAATCGGCCAAATATCGTAGATCTAATCGATCTACGATAATATACATATTTAATAATTACTTGTAATACAATATTTCTTTATAAATACAAAATACATTAAGTATTTGGGAGCTTCTACGTACATTTTCAGATTTCTTTAGAAACTTTATGCACATACGTAGACAGGATCTACGGGCCTTGTTGAAGTGTCAGTGAAATTTCAAAACGTTTCATCCGACACGGATTTTTTTTTTTTTTTATACATGTATAAAATAATACTTTGGCGAGAAATCGCAACCATTTGGCCGTGAGCGACGAACGACTGACGGAAGACGAGAGACGAAGGATCGGTGAAACTTTTGATCGGCGATAGTAGGCGAGAAAGGAGCCCTCCTTCATTACTAGGTCCTTTCCCTTCCTTCCAGGGCGAAGGGCGGCTTCGAACGATCGATTCGCCGCAAAGAGAACAGAACAAAACCTCTCGTCTCTCCTCGCTCTCGCCCTCTTTCCCTCTGTCCCTTTTCTTCCTCGCTGTCGTGCTCCTTCGTCCCGACCAAAACTGTTCCCGTGAGCAGTAGTTCGTGAAGCCAAGCCCAAGGCTGCTAGGGTTCTCGTATCTTATCGAGACCGAGGATCGATATATACAATTCCAGTGTTTCTGCCTTATCTGCGAACACACAGGCACCTCTCTCTCTCTCTCTCTCTCTCTCTCATTTACGAGCGTTCGGATGCCTCCGTGTCAGAGACTAGAACGCGCGCGTGTGAGAATTCACTGTATTACTCGATGAAAATGGGTATCGTAGGTGCTCGTGACCTTCGTGGAAGGTATCGTCGAACGTGATCGACGAGTTTCATTAGTTGGCTCGGGGACGATCAACGGCGAGGGAGGGTTTTTAACGGGCCGAGCCGTTTGTTTTTAACCCGTTAAGCCCCTTCGGTGGCCTGGTTCGACGAGGCTGATGAACCCTCGCTGGATAGAGTTCATTGAGAACGGTTGCTCTTTCATCTCGGTCGGCGCGGCCAATTCTCGAACGATGATTTAATAGGGATTGAGTTATCTCGAATTGATACGCTTGCAATTAGTCCGGGCGGAAGATTTCCCTCTCGAAGAACTGGGGTGAAATCTTTCAGAGAGTGAAACGGCGAGAGTGTAGCCGAACTAGGCTAATCGAGATAGGAAGGAAGTCCCGATGAGGTGACAGCGATTCGCAGCTGCGTTCCTTTGGAATCCTCTCCTCGCGACCACGCCTCGATCTAATTTGCCTCGCGGGGTCGTTTGGCCGATCGATTTCTAGAAATTACCTCCGGTTCGAGGAGATTGACAGGAGAGAGGGGACGGTCAAACTGCGCCACGATCAACAGAGTGACGCCGATGCAAGGGAAAATAAGATAACAAGGAGGAGCTACGCTCCGAGGGACATAAATCCTCGACGCCGGAAGAGATTTCTCGAGCTTTGCAGACACTTAATCAATTCAATAGCCGGTCATCAAGGAAACGCCTGAAAGAGGTTCTCGTTTCACTGCCAGACTCGCCGAGACTTGATTACTCTTCTTCTCCTTCTTCTTCTTCTTCGCGTTCGCGTTCGCGAGACAACACGAAAGCAACGATAACACGAGCACAACGAACTCGTCGCCGGAATTCGTCGTCCGATAGGTAACCAACGTAGGATTAGATACCCATCGGTCGTCGTTGTTGCTTTTTTTCTTTTCTCCCCTCACGAGCTTTTCGAGAGAGTGACTGCGCTTTGATTATCGCCTCTCTCCATTTGCGCGGCATCCTCGTTGATCGATTCATCTCGTCAAGATGGATACAAGAGCCGATAATTACATCCAGGGCCGCTAACGAAGCAGCCAGCGATCTTTTGTCGTGGCCTGTGCTACGTGACCGATTAATTTCATTAACCATCCTTCCCGGCCGCCTCTCGAATGCCTCGCTAATTGTCGAGTTCGCAAATAACGTGGTCGGCCTAACAGCGAGCGACGCGGTCCAACGTCGAGCATCATTCAGAAAAGTAAATAAGCGACACTGCGATTCGATTTTGGCTAGCGTCAACGTAATTAATTTCATTGAGTCGTCGTGTACAACTAAAACGCGAGACGACGCGGCTAGAAACGGACGACATTCGACGCGATGATAAATTGACGGGACAATGTGTTTTCTCTTGATTCTTGGGGAAGGAACAACCTACGAGGAAATGTCAACTTTTCATTTTTTTGCGGAATTGAACTTGAATCAAAATTTGTATTTCACGGTCTGTACTGCGGTGGTGGAAAATTTCCAAAAATTGAGGATACAACTTTTTATCCTCTTCGGCATTTCCACCTTTCGCGCCAAGCGCGTTTGTGTCCAAACCAAAACTCCTCGCGGGCTTGCTGACGCGAACGCAACAGAATTTAGTAAATCGCGTATAAAAAAAAGTGGAAACATTGTTGGTCGCGACAAAAATTTCTGACGCGCACAAATACTCGTGAAAGCAGTCAAGACTTTCTTTGCAGTAGCGGTTCCCAACCTGCAGCACGCGTAGCCTGGGGTGTGAACGGCGGAAAATACAAGAGGAAAAGAGAGTTAAAATAAAAACGCGAGAACAAAGTTGCAGAGTTTCGATTTACAAAGAGAGACTTGAAAATATTTGAGAGACGGATGGGGATTTATGAGAGGCGAGGTTGCGAACCGCTGCTTTAAAGAAACGTCTTCGCCCCTAGGATCGTTCTTCACCATTTTTCACCATTTGTTTTCTCAAACAAATGCGGAATCCCTGACTTCATATTTCATCCTCGAAATGAAGTCGAAGTCGAAGATCGACTTGGAAACTGAAAAAAAAAAAAGAATCTCCAGCTGAACAACGTAGTAATAAACACGTGTAATCAGTAGCTCCCCTATTTTATACGTTCCTCCGCATATATTTGAGAGAAAAAAGATTGTAAAACTCGCGCTTGGGCGCGGAATCTCCATAACCATCCACCGTCGTCTATAAAACTCATTCTGCATCGACCAGTCTATATGCAAATGTTCGAAGCCGGCAGCACAGACGCCCACGCTCTCTCTCTCTCTCTCTCTCTCTCTCTCTCTCTCTCTCTCTCGTACGTTGAATTTCCTTGAATAGCAAAGGTAACGGTTGCGCAATCAGGCAGAGAATCTCCTCCCTATGGCAAACATTATCCTTCTAGACACGTTAACGACGCGTTATTCCGAGTGTTCGCAATCAAGCATCCTCGTGGGGACCGCGGGTGCGCAACGTTATCGGAAGCACCTTCGAGAGTCGATACAACCAGCCGCATTGTACGATGATCGAACGTTTCGTGGCGCTTTCGCTGGCGCGCGTGTGACTAATTAGTTTCATTAAGTCGGCGGGACAACAATCGAGCGGGATTGTCATCTGACAAGATCGCAACGCCGCGCGCGAGATGATCGATGCCCCGCTGCGGCCAAAGCACGCGCCGCTCTACCCGCACGGCGAACGCCCTAACTGATACGCATAACCTCTAAGACGACCGTGTACATAGGCACGACGAATTGGCGAACGTTGACGCTGCTTCGCGTCCTTCGACGTGATTAATTCGATCTCGTTAGACTTCGGGCGACGTGCCGATGTAAAATTACCTGTGAGGAAGTTTCGGTTAAACGTCGTAAGAAATAGATGTTCGCGTATGATTGCTGTTGATAGATTGTCGGCGAAGCTTTGAGTTAGACGTGTCATGTATGAAATGTCGGATTTTTATGTAGCTTTTGTTGGATACGTTTCGAAAATATATTGTTACATGACTCCAAAAGAAATAAAAATATAAAACAACCACCAATACCTTTTATAAATATTATATTTTTATATAATTATATATTAACAATATTATGATATGTTTAAAACGTTATATTATTGATATAATATATTGTAATAGTATTTAAAATAATAATATAATTATACAATAAATAATAATATTTATGGAAGGTTATGGTGGTTGTTCCATTCGGTTGAACGTCCTAAGAAATAGATGTTCGCGTATGATTGCTGTTGATAGAGTCGGTGAAGCTTTGGGTTAGACGTGTCATGTATGAAATATTGTTACTTAACTCCAAAAAGAAATAAAAACATAAAACAACCACCAATACCTTCTATAAATATTATTATATATTAATAATATTATGATGTATTAAAAAAATTATATCATTAATATAATATGTTGCAATATCATTTAAAATAATAATATAATTATACAATAAATAACAATATTTATGGAAGGTTGCGGTGGTTGTTCCATTTTGTCATTTCCTTTGGAGTTGCACGTTGAATTGAATGACTCGTCGATCAATTTATTCCTCACACCGCCAAACATCACCAACCGTATGTCGCGGTGAAGAAGTAAAGAAGATTATCTCTCCAAAGTCAACGACTCGTCTCGTTCTTGCCAAAGAATAATTTATCATTCCCGGCTCGTAAGATTCAATAGAGTCGAAGAATTTTCTTTGGACCGCCAAATCCCCCGGCGGGTGAATTTTGGCGAAGTTCCCCGGCGAAGAAACGGGACGTTGTAACCAGATTTACAGACATTAACGCTCGTCGTCTCGATAATGTTCGAATGTGTAATAAATTGCGACGTTCGATGAAGTTGCCGAAGCTCCGCAAGCCTGAAGTTCCACGGAAGTTTCGCCATTTCGGGTAGTTTCAGGGTTTAACGAGGTGTTGGATCGTTCTAATTCCAATCTCGGTCTGACGATTCCCTGAAAACCTAATCCAACCGCCGCCCGTCTTCTACTTGCATCCAAAGATAAACAATTCACGCAAGACGAGCAAAACGAGCGGCTCCGAGCGACGACGAATATTCACAGGCAGGATAATTAAGAGAATCCACGCGATAATTAATCTCATGCGAAATTTAGGGGAGATTAACTCCGAGGATTGTGCATTCCGATTGTCTTGGTGCGCGGTATCGGGGAACCGCATTCTAGATGTCGAACGCGAAAGTGTACGTACGGCGGCACTGCATCTTATATGACGTACGTCATTGTTCAGTGTTTAATCAGTTTAACGGAATTACACGCATAATAGCCTGCGAATAATTTAGCAGCAATTAGAGAGGACCTACGATAAATCTGAACCGTCGGGCTGCAGGCCACCTGAGCCGCGCGCGATCGGCAATCTGCAGTTTCCCTGTCAAATTATTGTTCATTGCGGTTAGTCGCTTACTTTAAATATCGCACCGTAATTCAGGAATTGGGGAACGTTGCGTTTCTTCTTTATCAACAATCGACTCGTTCTTTTTTTGAACGAAAATACTGATCCATCGATAGCAACACGCCAATGTTGGCAACGATCGATGAACAGAATGGAAACGACAGGATTTCAATCAGAATCAGTCAGAAACTAGATCTAAACTACTTAATATTCTAATGCGTTTTCTTTTTTCATCTTGACGCTACGTACGTGTTTGCCTTTTATATTTTCTATAAATTGCAACATCGAGCACCACGTGTGTCTGGATGTTGCATAAAATTTGATTACTTAAATTCGACGTACGAGTACACATGTCATAATTGAAGTATTCCTCTCTTCAGCGAATATTATTTCTGTCCGCGAGTAAAAGCTTTTCGTTTCGTACGTCAATTTACATTTTTTCGACGATTCACAACTGTTAAATCAGTTACATTTGGATACTTGCTCGGGAGCTCAAGACGAAGCGATCGAGAGCAACAGATACACATTACGGCCAATTACGCGCACCGAGCCCCGATCGGCTAATATTAGGCGGATATTCACGCCCGCCGGATAATCGACGTATTTTTCTTTTTTTTTTCGACGATTCGCCACGCTCCAGCCGCCCCGGTCGGAAAGTCAATAAGTATTGGTAGACCGATTAAATATTTGTGCAGGTCTCGTTGCGCGTGCTAGATAAAGTTCATTAATTTCGGTAGCCAGCCGCCCGTGAAATTCCAACGTCGCGGGGCAAACGAACGGCCGCGAGTCGAAGCGATCGATCGCCGTGACAATTTATTTCCTTTTCTCCCGTTTTTCTCCCTTCCGCCACTCTCTCTCTCTCTTTTCTTTTTTTGGCTCGTCGGACAGGATCGTGTCCAGGGCAGAATGAAATTCCACGGGATGGAAACGACGAGTGGATCGGTGGACGGCCGTTGATTGCTATCGGCGTGAATCAGCGGGAAGAAACGATCGGACGATCCGATCCGCGATGATCCGTGTAATCCGGACGATTCTGGCGGATACTTAGGGCGCTATCCTGAACGCGGGACACCGCGCGATTAAAGCACTCGAAGGGTGAGGAGGAGGGAACGCGTATCGGCTGGATCCGACAGAGAGCTGCAAAAGAGACGACGAAGGGTAGAGGGGAGGGATCGGTTATTATACGAGGTTCAAGGAGCAGGGCTTCTCTCAGCAGCAGTGAAAGAGAGACATCGACAAAGAGAGAGAGAGGGAGAAACTGGTGCGCGTTGAATAGTACGCCGAGGCATTGTTCGAGAAGGGAAACACTGTCCCACATTATCCGGGTAGCTTTATTTTTAGTGGAAAAAGGAAGGAGGAGGAAAGCAGAGAGAGAGAGAGAGAGAACGAGCTGGGCCGGTTTCATCGGCAAGAGACGTTCGCCCCTCTTCGAGCACAAAGCGGCCACGTCCGCGGCCACTATTTTATGCCTTATCTGTTTCATGGTGCATGGCCCGCCCTCGCGGGATTAGCACGATCCATTCTTCATCATTAGGAGATAGTCTGCTGGTAATCAGTGCCGGCTCCTTCCTTTTTTTTTTTTTTACCGCGGCTCCCGCGCGTTTCTTTCACCCTTTGGACCGCCGCTAGCTACACCGTAACCGCTCGTCCGCTGAATTTTTTTTTTTTTCGCCGAATTAAATTTTCAATCATCGACTGAGAAAGACTCCATTGACTCTGTCGACTTCCCGGCTGTTTGCGCGATCTTCCGCAGGTTGATTTCGTTGAATAGTCCCGTCCCCTTTGTACGAAGGAAGAAGGAGAGTCGCGGGGCGTTTCTTGGCTGACCATTGCTCGTCTTGCACTACTACTGCTACCGCTACCACTGGATTTTTCACCGAAGCCAGTAGCTTTATTTAAAGGGACCCGCCGTTCCAGATACGGTTGGCTCTGGAAAATAAACGCGCGAAATATTCAAATGGTCAATAAACCGGGAACTTTCCGCGAACTCTGTTATCGGGGACGTTAAAGAATTCGGAGCGTTTAAACAGCAACGGGAGATATATCGCGACTATGTTTCATACACTATCGCAGGCCGCTCTTACGGCGTCTGTATTTCTTTCATTTTTTTTTTCTTTCTTTCGTAACGAATGGGATCATTGCCCCTATGGTTGCACTGCTTTGTGCTGTACAGCCGATTGTGACTCTTTGCATGACTGCCCTTGTTGACGTGCAAGCAAGAGAAATATCGTTTCATTATCCGTTTATGAAATTCCGAGCAACTCCGATGAAACGAAGGACACTTTGCATTTGCGATCCGTCGCAATCTTGCATACTTGATAACCGTGGATTTCTAACATGTAAAAAATGTACAAAATATACCCAAAGCGTGATATTTTGTATGGCAATTGGAGAAATTAATTTTCCATCAAGATTCCTTTATCTAAATTCGATTTGAAAAAATGTGATTTGCGTCGAAATTCGCAGTCTATTAGTAACGCTAATTATACAAACAGTTTTTCGAACTTCGTATCAATAAGTGACTATTCGTAAAAAAAGAAAGTTCATGTCAGATCTATTTCGCGTAGTCTTTCAATCGTAATAACGTGCGAACATTTCTCGTAGTCATCGTAAGTGAAGTCGTAGTAGTTGTTAATACATCGCCTCCTTGCGATGAGAGTAATTTTCGAATTATCACTGTAAAAATGTCGCAGCGACAGTCCACCGTCAATTGTGAAAATCTTACTCATTGACTAACGTGTTGCTTTTCCTGATTCACATTCTATAAATGTCTCTCATTGTGAATTCTGTCCCGACTATCATTGCCCATTGATACAAACGCCTATTGATAAATTCAGTCATTGTTTCCTCAATCGATACAACGATACCTAATTTCGTTCAAAAATTAGTTCAGATTTTTGCTTCTCTTGAAAGAAGGAAAAGAAAAACGTAGCTTTTCGAGTCACTTTCCGTCGCGACGCGTGTACACGCGCGATTTCTTAAAAACCAAAGCGGGATCGGAAATACGCAAATACGCAGCGGATTTAAATGCATCATCGCGACGCTGATTGGTAGCCGAGTCACGTAGACGGACGTAAATAATTTGGGGAAAGCGGCGGATTATCCATTCCGGATCGGGAATCAGCCGCTGAATAAGAGACGCGGGGAGATGGCCTACATCGGAGAATGCATAAACAGGAATGTCTCGACGATAGACCAGTCGCAAACCGTCTGCCAATACGAAATGTATTTGGGGGGGAGGGGGAGGGGGAGGGGAGGATGGAGGATGTATGACAAACAGCCCCGGAGCTTCGAGGCTTGCTATTGAACGCTTGTATTAACGAAAACTGGGCATCGTGTACAGTGCAGAAGGCAAAAGTGGGAAGAGAAACGGGACAGAACAGCAGCGACAAAGACCGAGAGGAAGTCGATGGTGGGAGGAACATCGATCTGCAGCAACTTCCTCATCCTTTCACCCCCATCCCATTTACCGCTTTCCTTTCACGCAATATCGTTTCTCCATGGCGTCTCTTTTTCATCCCCTGTGTCCCCCGCACTCCCATCCCTTTCGCTTGCCACTCGCCACTCTCTCCCTCTCTCTCTCTCTCTCTCTCTTTTTCTCTTTTTCTCTTTTTTTCTCCAGCGGTGTTTCTAAAAGGTGCTCGAAACTTTGCCTATGAAACGGTGAAACGAGAAAAGGCGTAGCGGCGCAGCACGCTCGGACATCGGATCGTTTAATTATTTCGAGTCCCGGCCGGGCCCGATCGATCCGATGAAATATGAAAGTCCGCGAAACAAGCCGAGAATAACCAACGGCGACGCGTTAATTCTCGTATTAAGTGGCAATCGACGTAGAATAATAATTAACAGCCGCCTGAATCTTTCATCCGACAGACGATCGTTTAACCCCCACTGAATGTGCTCGACTCGATTACCCTTATGCATGCACCAGTCGAGTTACGAATTTTCGACCGGCGAGATGGATTCCTCGCAGTTTCCCCGAGAAGAAACTTTCACCGTGGTTATCAGGTTCGATCGTTCGCACGGAGAGCCCGTGAATGGAGGGAAAGGTTGGTCTTGCGTGATATCGAACGAACGAACGAACCCGGGAGAGGATGGACGACCGATCTCGCTCGGCCAAACGTACTCTCGCGTGAATGATCCAGAACGTCTCGCCCGTGTTTCTTGTCGTTCGTCGCGTTTTCTCGTTTCTTGCGTGCACGTGAAAGTCGTCTGGAATTGCAGCTCGCACGCGACAATTTGACGAAACGTTGCGAAAGTTCGAACGGCTAGAATAGAAGTAAACTGAAGTAAGACGGTCGCCGGACCATGAACGGAGCGAAATGATGGCCGAAAGGGGTAACGAGGCGAGCGTAGGTGATTTTCTTCACCTCGAGAGGTCCACGCTTCGGGGTATGTGTGTACGTGACTTTCGTGCACACTGTTCGAACGCCGGGTGGGCATGTTGCAAATGCTGCTTGGTGAGATTTAGGGGGAGAGAGGGCCGTTTTAAACGTTTGAGCAACGAGACGTTGAGCGCGTTTTTCTCCGCGGGAAATGTATGACGTTCGTGCAACTGATTCGTGCCGCCATTGAACAGATTGCTGTAAGTTTACTGGAAGTCGTTAAGAACTCTGGCTGAGCTCTATCCAGCTAGAATGCTCGCTATTCGTCCATTCGTATCACATTCTTTTCCTCTGTAATGGGAAAATTGTAATGGCAAATTACGTAGCGTCGTATTTCAAGGAGTATACAGGGTCCTTCGTGTTTATTCCGCCAAACGGTGTTCTACAACTACAATTATAACTCTGTTCTATAATTAAAAATGTTACACAGAGTCCTAAATTCTTTGTTAGAAACTTATAATAAAAATATTTAACTTATAAATGATTTGTTTCTGGTTCGATCGATTGGTCGTGTTATAATACCGGAATTTTTTGTCAAAATCTTGTGAAAATCGCGTCGTTGATAAATGGAGTTTATTGCCTTTCAAATTTCGTCTCGTTTTTCCTTTATTTCTCTGAATGAAACGAAAATCCTGATACAATTTAATTTGTACCCGACAAACCATTTCTTTTAAAACTCCATACACGTAAAAATCCACAGGTGTAATCCATACATATTGCAATGTACAATAACGCACGCATAGTTGTAGCGTTCGTTAACAATAAACTTCTTTAACACGGTTGGATATTGCTAACATTTCCAAGCAGAATCAAACGAGAAACCAATCATTTTATGTAATTTTGGTGTTTTTAACTTTCTAATAGTGCATCCACGAACCTAATATTTTTTCCTATTTTTAATCGTAGAACATGTCGACACTGTCCGACGAGATAAAAGCCAAACACACTCTGGTTAGAGTTTATGAAAATTAACAAGTGTCCTTTGAGCACAGTACTTTCATCGCATCAGAGTGGTCACAGCTGTTCAAACAACGATCAAATTCCAACGAAACTGAAGTAATCGTTATAAAATTCGATTTCTGTTTCTTCCTTTAAATGGCGCTTTAGAATGCATCAGACATCGTGCCGTAAAGACGGGCAGAATTGCGATTCGATGATAAATAGGAGCAGCGTTTGCCTCGTCACGATAGCTTGCTACAGGGAACAGTAGTCGAAGAACGCGACATACGCTACATTGTTAATTGGAATAACGAAGTTTGCATATCTGCGATGGGAGTAACTCAACGGAACAAAACTCGATTATACGTTACAAACACGTCCTCTCCCCCCCCCCCCGGCCGTTTCCAGATGAAACGCGCAGGTACACCGGGTCACGGAAATATTTGAACATTTAATACACAGGCAACTTTTCACGTTCACACGTCACGATTCCATTGGCGAAATTCGTGAAATCAATCTGTGAAAGAGCATTAGGTCGCGTATCAGTAAATTCGTTCGTTCGCCACTCTGTGTTTCGTTTCCGACGATGTTCGATGTGTGTGTCGAATTTGAGAAGGACCACATACATACAATCCGTCATTTGAATAAAAGAAGATACGGTATGGACGAATGTTATTTTTATAACTGTAAATAGGAAGAAAGCGAATGCAGTAAATATTTCGAGTACGATATGAAGTTGAAAATACAACGTACGATATTTAAAATATTAAAATAATCATTCGTTATAACGGAAAATATGAATGTAATAATGAATATGCGAATGACAGTATTGGACCTGTGATTGATGAACGAGTTTATCGAAATGTACTACTGTATTATTAACGAGATGTTTTTTTCACAGAACGTTTTACAAACATATTACGTACATGCAATTTTTTGATAAAAAGAAGAAAAAAAGAGATTTCAAAGCTACTGAACTAATTTTTTAAAAAATAATCAACCGCACAATACAAATTAATTTCATCACTGAGATTAATGCGAACGAACTTGAAATTATAAGGTAAATGTATATTATAAAGTAAAATACATTGCACGTATTACAAATATATGCATATTATAGTATATGATTTATTAATATAATAGGTAAATATTTAAATACTCTACAAATATACCTTTTTTCGTTATAATAAATACCTTCCAAATCCTAATTATTTTGTAACGATTGATAACAGCTAAAGAAATTTCCAAACAAAATTTCGTACAAAGTACACAGTACAATCATAAAATCTGAATATTCATAATATCCACGATACATAATCATTTATAAAAGTGTCTGAACAATTTCGGTATGTCGGTGCATGAATATCATTCTCCTTAGACGTCGGAACCAAGTCGACTATCTCGAGGATTCGAATTACTTACCGTTATATACGAATACGTTCAATCCGATTCGTGTATTCAATTATACGTAACCCCGCGATTCAATCCGTCTCCTAGGAGCTCACTGTACGTGGATAATCCGGTGATTATCGAATTTTCAACATTAACCCGGCCTATCTCGTCGAGAGTCGAGCGAAATTGCTTTAACGCAAACAATGGGGGATTGAACAGCGTTATAAACCGGGACACGGCCCGGTAACTTTCTTTCCATGAAAGGAAACCGCCTCCTCGACGGTGTTTCGAGGCGACCGCGGCCACGTCTCGCCGGAAACGCAGCCTCTACCAACGTTATGGTGACGTAAACGGAATACACGTCGAACGACGGCGACATGTATTTTCAGAAGTTTGCTACTCCCTTGTGAAACGCGTCCTCCGCGCCACTCCAGAGTGATTTTTTCTCTCTAACGAATAATATTTCCCGCTTCTCAAGTTGCACTGGCTTTCTGTATAAATATAAAGTATTCCTGCTCAGGTACCGTGAACAATTCTTTACACGCGTTATACATGACGATTCTTTGAAAATCTCATCGATAATCGCAAACAGTGAAATCGTTGTATTGGTACAATTGTTAGTTACAAAGTGTCTGCGAGAGAGAGAGAGAGTGTAACTGCACGCTTGCCAATAAAATTCCGAAATATCAAAATGTCTAACGGACAGCTATAACAGAGAATTAAATCGATCAGAGTATTTCTCCGGCGCTCGAGTAATTTCGAAGACTCGGCGAGAGGTTCAATTTCGAAAAAATTCCGATTTACGTCCGGTTGGATTTTTTTTTTTTTTTTTTTTTTTTTTTGGTCGGAAATTTCGATAGCCGCGATCGCTGGAAGAACGTACCGAGCGAATTGGCCCCGGGGACATATTTTCCGATGACGCGTGCAAAGCTTCGTGATCGGCGTGAAACTTTAACGAGCCGCTGCGTTGCCGATCGATCGTATAAATACATTGCCAAATTTAAGCCCGGTGTACCGGGCTCGCGGGTACGTACGCGCAGCACCCTGTCAGCGAAATTACAGCTGGGCAAATAAAATCGGCCAACTGCACGGCCATTCGGCCGTTGTTGCGCTCCTGTTTTTGACGTTTGTGCAGCAACAACACGTGAAACACGGCTACCGTTAGGTATGCCGTTAGGACATTATCAACATTACAATTAACAAACGTCACCGGGGCCAGCAGTAGATCCAATTTTGAATCTGAACAGATAATAAACCCGTCAGACACAATTTCCCGGTATTCTGGTTGAGCCTGGCAGATTGACGATGATCACCTGTGTTGATTATTACGTGGAACGTTTTTTATTATCGCGATCTTGTCCTGTTTTTTTTTTTTGTTGTACATCTATAAATGATATTTATTTACCATGACACATACGGACTAATTATTTTGACTTAGGTATATTGAATTTTCATTTAGTAGTATTTTTGTGCAAGTACAATAATTTGGCACTGTGAAAATTCAATGCAAGTATTGAAGGTGTTATAAAAAAAAAAAATAGTGCTTAAAATGTAGAATGATACCACGTGAAAAAATAAATCGAAAATTTATTCATTGTTTTCAAGAAAATTTATTAAAGTGAATTTAATAATCGATTCTGGACTGATCAGGAATAAGTAACGAAAGCAGGAAATTATTCCACGTGTGAAAATGAGTCAAAAGTTTTGGAAATATGTCACAACCTTCTCACAAGGTGTTTCGGTTTTTGAGAAAATTCAATTCAAATCTTTATCGACAAAGTTTTAGTCAAACGTATTCAAATTTTCGAAAGTGATGAAGAAACTTTATTCTTTATTCTCGATATATTTTTTAGAACCCCTTCCTGGTTGTAGTTTTCTTGTATAGAAGCCAGTAACAACAAGATTCACTGAAAATATTCTTTCTAGCCACTGTATCGTTCTTTTTCTATAGAATAATGTCATTTTCCTCGTAGATTTTTAAAATTCTCGTTTCAACGTATCCCTCGAAAATGTACAAAATTTTAACTAGCCCATCAAAATATTCATATCATTTCCCGATCGTCGAACTTTAAATCTTTACACAAATTTTTACTGGATTCGAGATTTATTTCACAAAGTGAAAATTACAACGCCTACTCTGGCTGCTCCACGTGTGAGAGTATGTACGTAATCGTAACTTACATTTGCATAGATCTTATTCACACTGGGGCATCGCAAGGATTCTGGAGCGTATCAAAACACATTTCCACGTAACGCGTTACATCCATTCTCCCGTACAGGTTTCTCTATCACATATATCGCCGGTGTATTTCAAAAGTGACGCGACTTGAATAGGTTTCTTCCAGGAAAGGCAAAAATTTATTTGACTTTTGCCTGTAATGCCGGCGAAAAGAATAGAGAACTCCAGAAAACAAATATTAATCTCGTCATCTATGTATAACATAAAACTGCATTTTATCTTGAGTCGTAAAACTTGAAATACACGTGCTCTGTTGTAATTGGTTGCTTCATCATTGTGATTTCGAGCAATCGAAGCAATTTTGACGGTGAGTTCGAGAAAATGAACCACAATAAGCAAGAAAAAAAGATTGTTACAAAATTTGAGCATCTTTTTAAATAGATTTCTATTAAAAAGAGAAACTTTAATAATTGTTCTTCCAACATAAGACATTGCATTATTTTGTGCTGTGAAACTTGCGTTGCAATTAGTTACTTCATCACGAAACACACATGTAGATTTCAAGCGAACGAATTTTGGCGATCGTTTCGAGAGGATCGAGAAATTAAGAGATCCAATTGTCAAGAGGATCTCTCCTCAAATTTATTTTTATTAAAAAAGAAATAAATAAACAAAATCTCAAGAAAATATTATCAAAAATTAGCTTCGTATTTTTCTGACACAAGACCACGTTATATTTTAATCGTGAAACACAATTGGTCTCGCTGGATCGCGAGAGACGTAAATTTCGTCGTGATTTCGAGAGGGCTAATTTTTTGGGAGGGTGGATTCGAGGAAATGGATCGCGATAAATAACGGAGAAGATCGTTAAGAAATTTGAGCGTCTTTCTTATCATTCACCGAGCCAGTTCTCCCCTCGATGGCCACCTCTTCCCGCCGGCTGAGCTATCGCTTATCATTTTTATTAGCGTTCTAAACATGCAATCGGCTTATCGACCGGCGGCGGTTCACGTTGGGAAGCAACGCCACCGCTAAGCTGGCCGATCGATCGTCAACAACGATGCCTCTTCTTTCATTCTTCTACCCGAGTTTCGTAAAAATTCTGAAACTTGTATATTCTTAGCACTATTACGGTGGGCGTGCTTCGTTCATCCAACTTTCTCCACTCCGGGCTTCATTATATACGGCGAACGAAGGGTGAAAGGTTACAGAGATCGGAATCATCTTCCAGATAAAACGAGCCAGACGCTTACCGAGGAAAGAAGAATCATTATGTATGTTGTTCGGCAACATTGTCGATCGGTTTCATTCGTCTCTAAATTTCCGGGAAGTTTCGATGATCGTGGAAATTGAGAGTTGAGGAATACCTCGCTTTTTTGACCGAATTTAAATCACGTACGAATAGTGCTCACACGTAGGTGTAATTTATTACACTTTTAAAAAGTTACTGTTAGACGAAGTTCGTATTAAAGAAATTAGTGAATCAAGTTGACTCGATAGATGTAATTTGTTATACTTTTCATAGAAATAAAAATTAGGATTTTTAGATGATGCTATTATCGTATGGAAGAAACTGATGAATCAAGTTGACAAGTTGCTTTAACTTCTTTATTTAATACATCAACGTCATGAAGGCACTTTGCAAGATTAAATTATCGTCGAATAGTCGTATAAGTTTGATCGATTACATTTTCACCCGTTGACACATCTCTGTTGTAATATACATATACGCGTAACATTGTAATTAATGTTCGAACTAGTTTTCCCTCATCTTTTCTTCAACGACGAAATACACATAGTTCGCTAAGTTCGTAGAGAACGAGAGAGTACATACGATGTACGTACATACATATGGTGAAGAATGTGAGGAGAGTTTTTGGAAGGAAGAAAGCGAAGGGACATAACGGAGATCACGGGGAGAAGAAAAAGACGACGACGAAAATGGGCTAAAAAGGTTTCTGGCTGGTTTACGAGCAGTGAAAATTTCGGAAAGTTTCGACACGCCAATTATCTCGCTTGCACGTGCAACAGAACACACGTTAGACGAGAAATTTCGTCCGCGAAATTTTCGCTCGACGAAAGTAAGAAGAGCAAGAACTACACTGAGCAAGCCTGGATAGATATTCAGCCGATATCGGTTCGAAGATAAGAATCAAAAAACACAAAGAAAGATACCGAAGAATAACGAAGAATGAAAGAAGTAAGGCGACGAAGAAGAAAAAGAAGAAGAAATCACGAGGGATTTCACGCCGCCGATGAATTCTGATTTAGCCTCGATAAAGGGAACAGTGGTAATCCGGCCTGGCGAAGAACATACTCGGTGACGATCCAAGTGTCGTTTCGTTTCTTTCTCGTCCGAACAATAACTCAGCCGGTGGTAGCGACGAGTGATTTGTGCGCGTTCCACGAAAACGAAATACACGGCGGCGCGTATATTTACGTCAGCCGTTTAGAAGTATCTTGGTATCCTTGCAAAAGCTTGTTCCAAATTGTGAAACGAGAGTAAATATTATTTCAAATGATAAAATCGAGAAATTTCTCCTCGTTTAATCGATCGTGATTCTCTGAACTTGAATTAAAAAAGGAAACTGATGACTTTCGATTGATTAATTAACACCGAAGATGAATTATCGATAAAGTCGAGGAGTTTCTACTGTTTAATCGGCCGTGATTTTTCAGAGCTTGAATTCGGAAAAAAAAACAGACTGTCAATTTTCGATTGATTGATTAATACCGAAGATGAATGATCGATAAAGTTGAGGAATTTCTACTGTTCAATCGATCGTGACTTTTCAGAGCTTGAATTAGAAAAGAAAACTATTAATTTTCGATTGATTAATTAACACTAAAGACAAATTGTCTATAGAATACAAAATTGTCCACGAGTATAGCTATACTTTTTATAATTTATATATTCCTGCATATTACGAGCATTTTGTGCATCCTTGCGCTTTCAAATCGCTCGCACATGCACGAAAATTCCAACATTTACTTACACCAATGTCGGCAAAACTTTAAAATCGAATCTTATTAATGCGTCGAAATTATTAATACGACTTGAACCTATGAAAATGTTTAAAAAATTTCAGGCGTCAATTCTGCACGCCAATGCATTATCAGCCAACGTTAATACGTGAATGTGACCAGTGTATCGCGGCTTCTCAATCGTCTCTCTTACAACTGCTTCGTCTCGCAGTAGAATCGGAAAATTTGCGTATCGGCAGAGATCGGTGAAGATTTAATTAGCCTGGCGGCGGTAAATTCATCGATCGTCAAAGGATTACCGCGGTGAAACGATTCAGCCCGCGGCGTATCCGTTCCCACGTCCTTTCTCTTCCTTTGCTTTCCTTCCTCCCCCCTCCCTCCTCCTCCTCCCCCTCCCTAACCCAGTGAAGAGTGATCATTGTTGCCCGGCGCAAGTGACGCACGAAGATTCGATTCGGCTGGTAACCCAAGCCAGAGTAAACGGCACCGTCGCTCGTCGACGCCGGGTGTTTCGTTGAAACAAAACCAGCCAACGACGATTCTTCTTCCTCAGCCAGCGCGGCCACGCTGGAATCCCGCCGCCTTTTCATTTTACAACGAAGCCACGAGCCGACGTGTGCACGGAATCGTCGCAGCCGCGATATCGATTAACCGGGCCATTTCCCCGTCGCGTAAAGGGTGAATAAAATACTTGGGCCGAGTGGATTAAACCCCGGTGTGGAATAGCGTGGGTGGTCTCGATCTCGCCGTGACCTCACCGAAGTCAGCTTACGAAGCTCGTGAGACTGGCGTTAATTATTTCGACGACGCGAAATCGAGAATTCGGTTCGCTTTCTTTCCTTCCGCTTTCGATCCGAGGGAAAGGACGGATTGTCCTCGGTTCGAATTAATTCCAGCAACCGTGCATAGAGTACACCGGTCCTGTAGTTCGGAAGAAATAATTTTTAAAACATTAATGAAAAAAATGATGTTCGAACTTAAATTTAATTTAGAATTGAATTTTTTTTTCTTACATTTTGAGGTTTCATTAAAAATAATAGGTGGGAAGAAATTTTTGACTTGTCCTATAATAGCGATGGCACAATTTTTATTTAAAGATCAATAAAACGATGAAGGGAATCGTACATCGAGTTTCGTTGTAAACAGCAGAAAGTTTAATTTCTAAATCCATGAAGAGAATTCTGTAATATCCACAGAGACGTTCCAACTTATTGAATTTCTTAGAAGAAATTCTTCCCATCCGTTGCATGATGTGCAAACGTCGTAGGAAAGAAAAGAATCACGCATCGTAAAAGTAAAGTATCTTTCATGCTTTGAGATGAACCCAAGCAGATTGTTGCGCGATCCATTTTCTCAAAATTACAGCAATTCGCAGAATAATTCTTGGACAATTTTCCCACCCGAAAATTAAGCGATCTTTTTACAATTTTACACGCCAGTTGCTTTTTTAAATTTCACATAAATTGCAAGAGAAATTCCAAAATTCTCTCTAATAACTAATAACAGAAGTCGAACGTACGTGGATCGTTCAAAGAATGCTCACGACTTGAACAAATTACTCACATCTCAACCTGAGTGATATTTCTCTTCGTTCGCTCTCTTTTTTTTTTTTTTATTTCCTCCTGGAGAAACCACGAAACCGTAGTCAGAGTTTGAAATCGAGGCACACTCGAGGGAAGAAGGTTTTTGTTCGCAGTAATTAATCAACCTAGATGAAATACATATAGAAGGACAAGATTTGGCGAGATGGGAACAGGGTACGAGTGTCACGCGGCGAGATGTTCGCTCTGGCGAACCGAAAATGGATGCCACTCTCATCGATTTCTCTGTCCGTTCGGCAATAACGATGCCACGGTGCCATCGCGAGTAAAAGCCGGGAATCCAGCAAGTAAAAATCCACCCGTCCCTTTCACCCTCTTCTATCTCGGATGTCGGAAACTGACGCTTCTTGACTCGGCCACGTCGCTCTTTCTTCCCTTCGCTCGACATCCACTTTCGATCGCGAGCGCGCTCCTTCGATTATACGCGGCCGCTGTCGACAACGACGCGCGATTCCTCCGCTCCGCGAGACAAATATTCGTTGACTGTTCGCGAAAGTGGAATATTCGACGAGCATGGTTTCGCGTACGAATTTTCCAGGCCATCGAGTCCTCGCGTCTTGATGGCGCGAGGAAATCCTTTTGAGTTTTGGATGAGTTACAAATCCTCCTGAATCGAGTATTCTCTGGGATTATACGTGCGTTAATATTCATAGTTGGACGCTTCCGTGGATCTTGATTCTTTTGCACTCGGACGTATGAATATTTCGATGAGCTACGTAATGTTCCTCTGTTTGCGATATTCGTCTCGAATATCTTTCCATAATGATAAACTTCGTTAAACCCAGGTACATATACAGGGTGTCGTAAAATAGAAACGTTTCTAAACGTCGAAAATATTCTACGTACAAAATCGTTGTTTATCTGGTTTATAGGCAATTTAATGTGCCTCTATCTGCTTCGTTCGCTGATTATAGTACAATTTCATCGTTACTTTATCATGTTGCACAGAGCTTATTTGAGAAACAAAGACAAGAAATTAGACAATTTATCAAGAAACTTTTATTACACGAATTATTTTTATATAACGTACAAAGAACTGAGAATCAAAGCGATGTATATCACTCTTATAATGTTGTAGAGTTTCCTCTGTCAAATGCCATTTCTCGGCGACAAATAAAATTACAACAAAACTCCAACACTTGAGAAATATTATTTTCCATGAATTCACAGCACTACGGTCCTCAATTCTTCGTACACGTATAATTTCAAATAAATATTTCCCGATGCTTGCTCGTGAACTTTCCATGCAATTTTTATTAACGTCTGCGAACCATAGCATCTCTGAAGAAATAGTATCTTAATCGCATCATGCGCCAGCCGTAGTCGAAGATCTTGACAGAAATGAAGAAGTGAAATTGACGCGCGCGTCAGGACTGTATCTCGGTTTCATAGTCCTCGAGCGAGGAGAATGATACCGAGTCGCGAGCCGGTAGACAGTTATGAATTATTCGGCGTGCTCTGGCAAACCACTTCAGCCCGGTCTCTTTCTCTCACCGGCCTGTGAACGCGAAACCCTATCGCGTGTCGCCGTAAACCGGACTGGATAAACCGAAGGCAATGGCGCGTGACGTGCCAAAAGAGAATTTCAAATCAACCCCTTATCTATGCACGCTATGGAGTGAAATTCTTCGGTTCGGAACCCTGCACGTGTCATGGTAAACAGAAACACGCGCGACCAGCCATTTTCAACTCGCTCGCAACTCAGTCGCAAGTTTCCTCTCTTTGTTTATTCCCCTCTGCGTTCCGTTTGTACGATTTTCTCCCGGTCGTTAATTTGAAACAATTAAAAAGCACAGAGTGGAGGGGAGGGGGGGAAGAACCACACCGCGCCGGCGAGGAGATAGGACAAGCGTTCGTTTATGCGAAATAGAGAGATGGGTTGCACTTTGCAACACCGCAGCGAAATGGGTAAACGCTTGCCTCGGCAAACAGTGCAGACAAACGTGTGGAGTGTCGGTAGTAGCGTGGCGAAGTTGCAGCGAAAGTTGCGCCCGCAGGACCCCACCAATTACCGCCGCAACCAATTTCCAGATCGGCCGTGCCAATACGTCCGGCGCAATATCTTACGTAGCGTCGAAAGCAACAAAGTTCTCGAAATCTCTTATAATATCGACCGGGTACGCGCCTAAGGCTGCATCACTATTACGGATTTCGTGGAAACCGTGGAAATGGAAATTTCGTTGAGATTCTGTTCGCGATGGATGATTCGATTTCAAGATGGAGATCGAGCGTTCTTTTCGGGAAATACGTTTAGAGAAGGGAATGTACTTTTGATAGATTTTTCGATTCTGTTATCCACGTGCGTAATTAATATTACCAATTGGTGTTTATTGATATTACAATTTTGATATTTAATATTAATAGACGTATGCAGATTCGTATTTTCGTAAAGGAAATCTAGGAAAGGGAAATTAAGTAGAAAACTGTTTCCTCAGAGTATCGCACTTTGGATATTTTGTATTCTTTTGCAAATGCCACGCATTCCGTGCATTCCTGCATCTTCAAATCTCTTGTAAATGCACAAAAATCCGCAGTCTATGTTGTTGATATTAATATTATAATTTTAAGAACGGCGCCTGATGACGATTTTTAACGATGATCATAATACTTTATTTCAAATTACCTTTAGAATAACAATTATTATCGCTACATTATTAATAATATAGTTTCAACGATGATCAATTTTATTTATAAATCCTCTGAATAGAACGCGTGTACCATCACGATCTCATTGTACACTATTAAATTTTCAAATTTGTTCGATCCAATCACAACGATCGCATATCACAGCGTTGCTGAAACTTCAAACTGTTTTACGCAACACACAGATACATCTGCGGACGCGATAGTATCGTGAGCGAGTGTGCATCGAGCGACAAACTTCAAGCGACCATCTACATTGAAGATGCACGGCCAATGTCACAAGTTGCCCCGTGTCTAACAAGAGGATGAAGAACTTCAACTCGACTACTTTAACACGTTGATCGTGACAGATTCACACGTGTGTGACGATCTTAATTTCAAATTTTTACGAGAAAAGAATATGCGATAGTATTTAATTTTTGATGGCAAATTATTTTTAAAATAAAAGAATCTTCATAACAACTACTTCATTTGCATAAAAATACGTAATACTATAATTGTCGTTTGTGATATATTGGAAAACATTTTGAATAAAATTGTTTTAACTGAGATTCAAGGACTTCGTTGTAAATTCTCTAAATCAGAGGTGGCTAACTGGCGGCTCTTGCCCCCTACTCTCCTGATCGCTACCCCCTCCACTACGTTGAGAATGCCGCGGCCACACACTCGCATTAAATGTACATGTACGTGTAAATTGTTTTCTTTACTGTAGCTGCCAAGGTCAAAGGAAAGTAGAAACGACCCAGTTGTATGGCCCGCTCCGGGAACTAATTTTCATGGTGGAGAAGCTCGTACGAACCGTATTATGATCAACACTGAAGAGCACGCCCACGTCACAAACTTAACAAAAGGAATATGACAAAAATCGTAAAAACAGAAAAAGAATAAAGAAACAAAACCATAAAAGAAAACACAAAAACAACGGAACACCTAGTAGGAGCAAGTCCAGATTTGCAGCGTGGGCATCCCCATTCGTATCTTCGCGAGGGATATCTACTCGATTTGCACTGAACGTGTTAACGTAACGCGCAAACGGGGAGAATGTTGGTGAATCTGCTCGATATCAGGTGTTGTTCAGCGACGCGAATTCCAGGAAAAGGATCGCGGCAAGCACGGTAAAGCATCCATGACTCGAGGACGTGTATCGCTGCTGGCTGTGTAACAGCGATGGAAACCACTGTCGGGAGCGCGTCCCTCGTAAACAGTCGGTTGTTCCGGCCGGAAATGGCCCGGGGCGCGCGCTCAAGTCGACGCTGGACATTAATATCCCATTTGAAGTTGCGAGTTGTGCGGTCACCGCGCGAACGAGCCGCTCTTGCGGTTCGCACGAATACGCGACGCCACGAAACGCCACTTAGCGCCCGAATCCGCTGACACTTTTCTCGCTCGTCGTCGTCATCCTGGTCGTCGCTCCGCACCCTGATAAATGATTCCGGAGGAATTCGGGCGATTCCCTTGTTTCGTGAAACGTGCCTCGTTCGTGGTTTCAACTATGAATTTTCAGTTCGGTTTCACTTCGAGTCGAGTTCGGGATGAAGTTCGGAATGAAGGGTGGCGATGGGAAAACAAACGTGCGCGAGGTCAACTCGTTGAAAAATGGCGCGACGAGAAAAATGGATTTCGCGACTGATCACAGTCAGCATGGTAAACAATTCCCTGTTCGACGTGGATTTTCGCGGTGGAAAATATCGCGAGAGAGAGAGAGAGAGAGAGAGAGGGATTCTCCGTGTTTTCTAGAAATTCGAGAAAAAAGGGCGCGAGTGTTGAACAGATCGAAGGGGACGCGTCGATTCGCGAGAGTGGCTTCTTAAGCTTGGCGCGTCATCGACATTTTCCTCAACAACAAACCGCCGATTTAATTACCACAATCGTCGCATGGATTTATCTTCCCTCGCTCCCTCTCTTTCAGCTTCTCTCTGTGTTCTCGGTGAGCGTGTGTAGTGAGAAGAAGAAAAAAGACTCGATGGAAGGAAGAGAGACGGAGCAAAAGATGGAAAGGGACGTCGTTTCAACGACGCTCGATGGGATTGAAACAAAACTGATCCTCGAAGATTGATACTCTCTCCCTTTTCCCACCGATGAAACCACCTCCCCCCCCTTCCTCTCACTTTTCTTTTATTTCCTACATCCCCCACCCGCCCGCTTAGCTCGATCCACGAAGGAAACGATCGAAGTTCCGACGAAACGAGAAGACTTGAGCGAGAGTGCATTGTTGCATCTCGATTCGGTCCACTTCACTTCACGAGCAGAACACGTTCCTTTCGTTGGGGGAGCTCCGCCGGAAGAAAGCCCCGCGCGATGGCGAAGGTTCACCGACATGGCGGCCGCGTCATTCCGCTCTTATCCGATTGAATACTTCCAGGCGCTCGATGTCGATCCTTGACGACGCTAAGTAGTCGAACTAACGAACAGCGGGCCAAGAGGCTTGATAACAGTTCCGCCATTTGCCGGAATTATAGGTGCGCTCGTCAGTTCGCTGCCCGATCGCAGACCTCACGTCGAGATTTCACGCACGAACGTTAGCGCCTAATTGAATCGCTACCCGTCTCACGCTGCTCGTCCTCCGCGCGTTTCGAAGAATAAAACGGCAATTTCGAATTTTTACGACCCGAAGGCGTTCCAACGTTTTACGACGCGCATAGGCAAATCGTTTGAATTTACGATAAAAGGTAGGCTAGACAGCCGAGATCGAGTCTACTCGAGTCTATGGTCCGTAGCCAGTTAATTGAATCCGTTTCTCCAATTTCTGGCGAGATGTCAACGATCTGACTGTCGAACGATCGTGGACCTCCTCTGGATTTCCCTCGAATTTCCTAAAACCTTTTCGACTAGATTTACGTAGACGCGACGGCGAAACAATTGTCGAATGCAAGCGACGAAGCACCTTCGGCTGCGATTGTCGTTATCTTCGTAACGAGCGGACGATTTGATATTCGTCCTCGTCACGAACTCTACGCGCCTACGTGATTTTACGAGGAAAACACACAGAGAGTGTCGAAGGGTGAGAATAGAGAGACGCTGTTGCTATAGAGATTCAGATAGGTCGAGGAATTTTAAACCATTGCGATTTTACGCGACCTCGTGATTTCACGGCGATGGAACAGACAGTTACGAAGTAACCTCTCGAGAGAGGCGGAGAAATGAATTCGTTGGATTCCACGTTTAACGGAGAGGTACAATTTTGCGAAAACTACAAAAGAAGCGTTGATGTTATCGCGCAGATTGTGACACGTTTGCCTAATTTTAAAAATAACAAGAAAAGACGTAGAAACTGATGAAACGATATTGAAGGGAATTTTAATGAATATATAATGAACATCGTGAACCTCGATTTGTATAAAAAAAAAAAAAAAAAACAGAAAAACATGAGCGGCCTTGCTCGGTCGTTCCAGCGAGCTCAACGAAAAGAATTAACTGCCGCAACGTAATCGAAAATCGGGAACCAGCGAAACCTCGTGGAAAAGCGACGGGGGTGGGGGGCATTATTTTCAACCTATGGCCGCGGAATATTTCCTGGAAAAAAGGTTCATCGGGACGAGACGAGGGTGGGAAAGTGGACCAACTGCGCCAAGAAAGGAGGGTGGCTTTTAACGGCGACGGGTGAAACGAAGAGGGTGAACGAAAGAACGGGGGACAGCTGGTACGCGAGACTCGAGAGTCTGCGGTATTTTAATATCTGACATTCCTGAAACGAACGATCATCAGACTTGGAAAACGGCGGCGGCGACGTCGTACTAGAACCACCAGAGAACCAGTCGTCGACCAGCGGAGTTTGCATCGGCGGTGTCTGCTCGCTGGCCGTGGATACCGGTGTCACGACGTTACTGTTATTGCCGCCATTGGGCGTTCGCAGCGGGTTATCGTTAGAATTGCTGTCGATGATCCGCTCTCGCGGCATCGACGAAATGACCGTGTCGGCGCTGCGGGGTTTAGTCGAGGGCGCCGACTGAAACATCCATTCCGGGCACAGTCGTCGCTGACATTCCACCGGTAATTACAACACGCTGAGTTTCTCTCGGAAAGTCCACCCTTTCTTCTCTCCCCTCTCCATTAAACGTGATTTCATGAAATTACATTTTCTAATATTGTAATTTTATTTTCTACATTTAATTTTAAATTATCATTCAATAAAATATCATTATATATAATTACTTTAATATATATATATATTTAATTATTATTTTTATATGATATAAAATTTTTATAAATGTTAATGAAATTAAAAATTTTTTATATTTAAAATAATGTTTTAATCAAATTGTGGTATTTAGAAATAAAAATATTTATATTTAATTATATAATTAGAAATTTCAATTATTTCAATATAAATTATGAACTTTAATTAATTAAATAAAGTATTATTTTAATTTAATTAAATATGAAGTAATTAATTTCCATCGCGTTCCTGTCCATTTATTTCGAAGGCACTTTGTTCGGGAATTTTTTCCAAAGAGAAGTTCGCCTTATACCTTGCGTAAATGTCGAGTTCCAGGGAATGTGCACGAGTTGAGTTGCACTCAGAATTTAATACGAAGGAATTTAAAAGTATTTAAAAGTATTTAGCACGATTTCAACGATTTGCTCTTATTTCTTGATCAGACCTCAATGTGCAAGTTCTTCCTCGGTATTTTTTTCGTGTGACGAAAGTGATTCCTTGCAATGAAATACAAGTGGCAATACAAGTGGATGTTACAGACAGATGTTTACTATAAGAATTTGAAAGATAAAACAACGAAGGAAAGTTGCGTAAGACGTTGTAGTTTTCGAATTAGGATCAAATTTCGTGGCACCGTGTGTCCAAATCTACTCATACGTTCACTAAATCATTTCTCACGTGTATTTTAGTATAAACACTCAATATAAATGTTGAGTTCACCGTCGTTCGTCATTCACAACAATTATTCATAAATTTAGGAAATAACTGGAAACTACGCTTAATACGAATGTTAAATTCTTCGTCATTTGCAATAATTATTCGTAATATGAATGAAATGGAAGTTAAAACAAGCAAAGAGAAAGAGAAGGCCGTCTTTTCACAAAGCATGGCTAAATTCTCTAAACGTGTCTCTGAATATACAAAAAATACTACGAAAATTCGTCAAATGATTGAAGCAAGCACGAATCACGGGATCCACGAGCGTCCCCCCCCCTCTCTCTCTCTCTCTCTTTCTCTTAGAACAAGAGCAGCCAAATGAAAAGATTTCGGCGTTAACCAACGGTGAGCTAGTTACGTCCCTCGGCGAGGTCGCCTTTTTCCAGGAGAAAATCTGCTTCCGAGCAAGAGGGCACGGTTTACTTGGTCACGATCGTACAATCTCATCCTTTGCTTGAACTTTTGACCCGCGTCACTGTGCACAGCCCCGTCCTATCTCGTTTCCCGTCCAGACGGTCAAACATCGTAGCGTCAAAGAAAAGAAAAGGAAAAAGAAAAAAGAAAGAGGAAAGAAACGAGAGTCAAAACGATCAGAACTTAACGCAACACTAGACTTCGTTCTGTTTGCACGTGTCCGGGACAATTCGAGCGAAAGTGGAGATTTTACGTTGTTTCGGGTCGCTCTCGCGGGACTTGGTTTGCTTATACAAATTAACCGAAACGTCATGAACCACGACGAAGCTTTTATTTGCCGCTCGTTTGGTTCTTTGTTCCGTTGGATTTCCCAAAAGAGAACAGAACGCACACGAGCCATTAGCGTGTACATGCGAAATCCTTCTTCCCGAATCGTTTCGCTTTTCAGAGATTGGTTTGTTTCAAAGTGGGGGTCATTGACACGTCGTTTGATACTTTGACTAATTAATTATCTAATTATCCTCGCTGTAATTAATTCCGCATCTGCGTCTGTGCGTTTCGTCGAGGTCGTTAAAAACGGACCAGTGTTTAAAGAAACTTGGAATTTTGAAGCAAGGAAATTCCTTATGAAACAAGCATTATTCAGAGATGAATAATCGTGTGTTTTAACGATGAATAATCCATACCAAACCGTGAGATCAGAGAGAGAGAACGTCAGCAGATACTTGAAGGACAGGTGATAACGAGGAACATGAGAAGAATGGACGCAAAGGGATTGTAGTAAGGAGAAACAGGTAAGAAGGGAGCGCACGAATGATCAACCGAGGAGCGTATACGCATTCCGATCTAATACGGCCGCTTGACCTGGCGATCGAATTCCAATCAACTACCCTTAAATCCAACCTCTGCCCTCCTACGCTGACACGCATCGCCCCTGCCTCGCAACGAACCTATCTCGAGGAGATTAGTCTCGCTCCTGAGAACATGTTCGCCGTGTTTGCTTCCAGATAAACTGATGAACTCCGTGATCACGGTTGAATAACGTTCTTAAAAGATCTTTCGGCCCCGCTGACAACGAAGCATGATCGACGGTTTGCGCGAGCACGTGGATTTTTGTGAAATTCTACGATCTTGATGATATTTGGAGGGAAGTTTCTATAACTTGTTGTATAGAGATTGCGTAAGTTTTACTTTAAGCGACAATTGATTTTGTCGTGAACGATATTTTGGTGAAAAAACGAGATACGAGACGAAAGTTTCTTCCTCGGTGTGTTAACTTGTCAATTTTTTTTATTACAACGATTCTAGTATTTGAGAATCCTCTGTTCTTTTTTTTTTTTGGCGAAAGTAAACTACACGAAACTGTCATCTGAAATAATTTTTGTTGCTTGTTGGTTGTATCAAAAAAAAAAAAAAAAAAATGTTTTAAATGATTTTAGAGAGATCAAAGCGAATCACATTGAATTCTTTTTTTTAATACTTTCTAATAGACGATCAAAATTTTCTTCACTATCATATTTATGCAATTTTTGAAAAATTTGGAAAAGTCTCCAGAATTCATTGTATGCAGTGTGTCCCACAACTCGCGATCAACCGATTGGAAGGTGATTCTAGATGTAAAAATATGTGGGAAAGAAAGAATAAAATTTTTTCACTAAAGCCTTCGTTTTTTGAAAAAAATCGAGTTTGAGTATTTATCAAGTACTCAATAGCGTGTACTTAATATTTAAAGTTTATTTTTTTGAAAACGACGTCTTAAAAACGAAGAAAATCTTAATTTTATTTATTTTTGCGCGTGGAATATAAAATCGTGCTTGTCCAATATAAAATCACCATAGCTGATAAATTTTCAAATTCAATTTACTCGAGAAACGAGGGCTCTAACGAAAAAATTTTATTCTCTCCATCGACCACATTTTTGCATGTAGGATCACCTTCCAGTCGGTTGAACACCAGTCGCGGGACACCCTGTATATATATATATCTGCACATAAAATATCTATACTAAGCTCGCTAACTCGCTGTAAATTTTACAGTAGCAGAAGTAAATTTCTTTTTTAGTCTCGCGTATTTTGGACGGTGTTCGTAAAAACTTAAAGCCGCACTCCGGTCGATCCATCATCTTGAAATTCAGAGGAGAGAAGCGAAACTTCTAAACGTTTCGAGCAGATAATTGCAATGTTCGAACTGCCGTTCGACAGTTCGATACATCACGGCGGGAAATCCGACTTACGAAGCAGCTGTTGAACGAGGCTGTTTGGAAATTCATGAATGGTGGCCGGACGAACATCTGCGTACAAAGGCACGTACGACTCGGCAGGTTTATTTCGCCAGAGACGAGGCACGGTTACGAAGCTCGTCCCGGGGCTCTCGAACTTTTTTATTATCTCGTCTCGCGGGCGCACGTGGACGCTGGGAAAACCCGGCGAATTTACGGGCCACGGGAAAACGACACGGTTGCACACGTCGTGCGCTGGCTCTTTTTTTTTGCTCGCCACGCGTTAATTACTTACGCTCTTCCCCGTGCGCTGTTTCCCCCTTTCTTCGGACTTAATGACATTGCGTCTCAAAGTATCAACGCGGGCACAAAAGAGAGAACGGCTCGATGATTTCTTCGCCGGCGCTTCGCAACTTTTAATCTCGTAAAGTAACCTTTATCTCGCTAATAAAATTGCCTCAGCAACTTTTTTAATTCCTTTTTATCCGTGTTTAATAATTTTCCTCTTTTTCTTTTCTCAGAAAACTCGCCGCGAGTTGAATCTCTGTTTTGTTAATAAAAGTGCTCGATCGATTCCTTTTTCCTTTTTTTTTTCTGTCTTTTGAGACGAGATTATTATTTATAATAATCTGTTCGGTGATTTTCAATCGCAGTGCATTTCTCGCTACATATTTAGAGGGGATTCCTCGTTCGAATATTCATTTCTTCGCGTTCTATATAGAAATATCACATGACGTTAGCTGAACGATCAAAATAAAGCGAGGTAATAAAAAATACTTGAGCTTTGAGTTTTTGTTGAACCGTGCTGCTTCGCATTTGAACCATTTTCTCAAATCATCGTTACAACACATTTTTCCAGTGGGTTGTATAAAAATATCGCGAGCAATCGAATTAAACGATCGCAGTAAAAATATTTTAGCGACGTTTGTTAAATTATACCGCTCCGTATTTGAAGCATTTCTCAAATCATTAAATATGGCATCGCGTTCTATAAAAATCCCACAAGCACTGAATTAAACGTCCACGATGAAACAAAGTAACAAAAATACTTGGGCAACTTTTGTTAAACTGTGCTGCACCACATTCGGATCTTTTCTCGTGTCTCATTAAATATTACAACGCGTTTCCCGCGTTGTACGGAAATACCACAAGCACTGAATCGAACAATCCAAATAAAACAACGTGATAAAAGTACTTTGCAAATTTGGTAAGTTACACTGCTCCATATTCGGATTCTCCCCCAAATCATTAAACGCGTTACAACACATTCCTTGCACATTTTGCACAGAACTATCTTTAGCTAAAGCGCTAAATTGGACGATCTAAATGGAAATGTTTCGAGAAGATTTCGTTGACATATCTACACTCTGTATTTGAGGTATTTAGATCTTTTTTTTTTTTCTTTAAAGTAACAAGCATCGAATCGAGCGACTTCGTGGGCCGGGGGGCGGGGGGGGGGGGCATTTCGTTGCAACTCCGTTGACGATGGAGAATCGGCGGGGATCGTTATCCCGTTGTAAAATAAAATTACAAGTCCAGTGAAACGTGATGCAGCCCGGCGTTTCCAGTGGGAAAGTTAGATTTTGGAGTTTTGGGAGCGGATGGGGGAAGAGGGGGTGGCTTTTCAACTCTCGGCCGGCCGGCAGCAGAACCGGTTGCCCAGAAAGTTTTTAAACGTGCGTCATTATTAATTAAACCTGAGTATCGGTCACCAGGGAGAGCCAATTTCCATGGATGACGTCTATTAATTAAGTTGCCGGTATCGTCGATGTAGATCAGCGGTAGAGACGCGGCCCGCGTCTATTAATCAAGTTTCTACCCCCATAGACGCGACGCGCTTGTGCGTGCGTTCTCTAATCAGCGGTTATATTGCGATAAGTTGATTGCAAACACAGCCTTATCGCGAGCGAACACACCCAGCGAAGTTTTAAGTCGTTCAATTCTCAGCGTGGGAAATTAGAGACTTCAGAAATCACGAAACTCGCGAGCCAATTGTGATTACTTCCGAGGAATATGGAATTCGAGAAATTTAATTAGTTCGTTTCCACATTATTTATATACGTAGCGAGGAAATTAATTATCAAAGTGATTCGTTTATAATCGAAGCAAAAATATTTTAATTAGAAACTGTTAACGTCGAGCTGCGAAAACAAATCGTCCTTTCGTATTGTAATAAGTTTGTTAGGAACCTTATCACTTGGAGAAAGTAATCCAAATGGCAACAAAATCCGGGCGTTTTGCAACGGGCGAATGCTTCTTCGTGAATTCACAATGCCCAACGTAATTCATCGTTCCAATTATGTACGTGGTACGGCACATACGTGCACGGAAGAAGATTTTAATTACGGGCACTTTTAACGTGAAGCTGCTTGTAAATTCTCTTTTAATTTCCGTTTCCGCGACGGACGAGTCATAACCACGAGACGAACGTTCATGCAAATTCGTATTTTTACGAACCCAAGCAGAAGGTCGTCTCATCCTCTAAATATTACAACGAGGATTCATATTACGCGCTTTGCGTGTATTTAGACTCATTTGAATTCCTTATAACTGCATAAACATGGTTGTAACAAATAACACACACACGAAATACCTAAAAATCTTTCCAACGGTGTCCGAGAAGATCGGATTCAGACGAAAATTCCAGTCCATACGTCGAACGTCTGGCAGCGACGCAGAAGCGTGCCGTTGTCTCCTTTTATCCACGCCATCCTTCTCCACGAAATCGAGGGTAGACGATGCCAGAGGACAAGCCGTGGGAATCGCAATTTTATCGCCGAAGAATAATTCGTTCGCGATCCGACGTGCGATTCGTCTTCCCTTCTGCCGCGAAATCAGACAGACGGCGCAGCGAATTCCACGGGGCGTCTGGTAGACGTCCTATAAATCCACGGTCGCGTCGACGATCTTCGTAATATCGTGAAAAGAGACGGTGTAAAAGCGTGGTACATAGCAACGTCGACACGACGTGGACCGATGCGATCGCTAACCCGACTCCAACCCGTCGAACACTCGGTTGCTTTATCTCTCCGAAATTCCAAGTACTCGGCGAAGTTGGGTAAGCCCCGATCCTGTTTACAAATGGCTATACCGCCGCCGGCGTGCGGCTATGGTTATCGTTGGCCGTGGCATTTCCTTGCGAGCCACGTTCCGCGACAGAGAGAAATGTCGAAGGAAACGGGCGTTCCCGTAGGTCTCGCGGTCTCGCCACCGTCCCAGGGATATTAGTTTCTCAGCACTCGCGCGCGCTCTGCCTCTCGATACGCTTCGCCCGGATAAATGGAAAAACCGTCGGAGAAAGCTGGAAAGCCAGTGATTTCGCCCTGGCTGGTGGACAAAAATACATAAAGCCGTGGCTTTAAACTCGTCGCACAGGCCACGAAATCAGGGAGATTCTGTGACTCGAAATAACAAGGAGATCAGGAATAATGAAATTACTGGAATTTTCCTTGTTGGTCTTTTTTTGGAGAATCGGCTTAAAAATATGTTAAATCTATGAATTTGTCTGAGCAGGAAAGGATAATCGATAAAATTGTTCTATGTATGTATGTACGATAGTACAAGCGAAATGGAAGTGATTCTGCATGAGAAAATAAGTCGAAAGTAAAGAATAAAAGTTTTTCGTTTGAGGCTTCTTCCGAGTAACGACGGCGTACATGAATGAATCTTGATACATATATTTTTTAAAACATTATAAATATTATAAATAGAATATATATAAAATACATTATTTATATATTATATAGAATATATATAGATGTTGAAAGTAAGAATTGAATGTGATTGAATGTCATTTAAAGATCATAGCTAGAATTAAAAGAAGTTAAGATGACCGTTTGGAAGAGTCAAAGTGATCTTGATTTTATTCTTGCAAAATCGCTTTCAATAATAAATTTATAATAATACTTCCAGCCTTAGATGACTCACCCGATATATATATATATATATATATATATATATATATATATCATATGATAAATTGAAGATAAGATCGTTTCTAAGATCTTGGTTTTGAAAGAATGGAGTATGAATATGTTCGGTGAACGCGTGATTACACTTGGCTGTAACTGAAAAACAAAAAAGAACCGTCTCACATTTTCGGAAACTTGGTTGAACTTCTTCGTAGTAGAAATCTGTATAACGGTCTTTTCTACGGTCGAATAGAAATCAAGCTCGGCATAGCCGAAATCAGATTAATAAGTTTTAAAGAACCGCTTGAATGTTTCACCACTTATCAAAGTGGATTCCTCTGTTTAAAGTTTCACAATTTACTTAACTTCATCTCGAAAGGAATCTTCCTCAATTAGTTGAAGCGAGTTTAACCCGCAGCCTGTATCCCACTTTGCCGACAGAGTCGAGAGAGAGAGAGAGAGAGAGAGAGAAAGAGAGAAAGAGAAGGCAGAGAAAAGAGATGAAATTTGTTTAAAAATACGTCAAGCCACGGTCGGAGATAAACGAAGAGCAACGAAGAAATAAGGAGGAATTATCGCCGACGACGAGTCGGACCGGCAGAGCAATGCGTCAGGGATCACCTGGGAGAGCGATGGTTGAACTGACGCCCTGGAATTTATGACTTGCCGGCGCTGGCAGAGAGCGAGCAATCGGATAGAAAACGATAATGGAGTTTCTCCGCGGGCAGGGAGACAGAAAGACAGAGACGTTCGAGAGGCGAAGATCACGCTCGATGGAGTCGGCGTGTGGAGAGGAGAAAAATTCGATTCGCCCGGCATCCAAGAGTCAGCTGGGCCGGTTTGCTCTCGAAATTCCCTCGAATCAGCTATGGACGAAATTTACGAGAAATCATTCCGGAGACGTGACAATGAAAATTTCTCGCTTCTTTTCACGCATCGTCTGCTATTTCCTATGGACGACTGACCGAACGAAATCGAAACTGTTTTTCCTTCTCCCCGCCCCTTTCGGACGTTTTGGCCTTCGGTTGCCAATCGGTTACGTGACGAGAACTTTTCACGTCCTTCGTACCCTTTGACGAAACGAGATTCGGTAATCTCCAAGGTGAGAACTTTCTCGCTATCGAGAACGGATCTTCGTTTCCCACCGATCTCGAAGGCTCCTCCCCGGTGCGATCGTTTTCAATCGAATTTGCGAATTTCCCATGGAAAAACGAGGGATCGTTTTTTACTCGTCTCGTGATCGACGAACTACCAGCCGAAGGAAGCTCAAGGAGGAGGAGAAGCTTTCTTTCAGAAACTGGGACAGCTTGATAAGTGCAATTAATCTCGAGGAGCGTGACATTAATAGCGACGTGGGGGTCGACGGATTAAAAATTTCTGATATCCCAACGGGCATGACAGACTCGTTCCGCGGGGACGATTAATTAATTGTCAGCACTTTACTTCCCAGCGATTCTGCCGTGCCGTCGCATCGTGTAAATTCGTTTTATTACAGTTCTCCTCTGCATTTTTGTTGAAACGTTCGGCTACAGATACGCTCTTTCTCGTTAATATTTACCAAAGGTTTTTATCACGCGTGCAATAAACGAACGTGAACTCCAGTCTGATTCAAAGTGATCTTTTTACGTGTATTTACAGTGAACAGCAGAACCGATCGAATGAAGAAAACTATCAAAAATTTAAATTACTGTAACTTTATATCGTAAAATTATATATTATATAAGAAGATCGCATAACAATTGATCCATCATCACTTTCATGAATAGAGTCTCCCCTTTACAACGAGCCCTTGGAATTTGATATACGATTTTTTTTATTAAAAGTTTCAAGAGATGTATCGTAAAGAGATGATTTTGGCTTTGAAGATTATGGTCTAGGATCTAAACAACAAAAAAGAATTTTTTATCGCCTTATAGACATTTGGACTGTTACAACTTTCGAGAAGAAAGTATATTCTTTCATCCTATAATGACGATATAAAATCACCAATATTGTGACAGTAGAGACCTTTCTACGAAATTATGACAGTTCAATATCGAAAATTTTTCGAAAGTTAGAAAAATTGTATGTATAATAAGACGTGGATATCTGAATAGTTCAAGTATAATATAATTAGTATCAATTGCTCAACGATCTCGCGTCATGTATGCGTAGCGACGAACCTAAATTTCCCATTCAAATCCAATCGTTCACATTCCATTATCGTCACTCTCGCTACGAACAATCCCGTGTCCACACGAACCAACATTTCCATCCACGCCGTTCGTGCGCGCCCGGTTCCTCGAAAGTAATTCACCACAACGCCAGGTTAACGACGAAGCTCCTTATACATTCGATTTCTCGAGCACGCGGGCGTTGTACGTACACGGGCGCGAGTATTCACCCGCGACCTTTCGTTCCGAACGGAGGCAACGAAGTAATTAAATTTTCTGTTTGCCCCTTTTTTTCACCGGCGCTGGCGGGTTAAACGTTTGCAAGGAGGAGCGTTGTAGACGAGAGGAGAGAGTCGCGGAACCCCGTCTCGTTTCAACGGTTACGCTCTCGGGGAAATTAAGGGGAGATAAACGAAATGCATTAAACGTAATGATATTCCGTATATACGGCGAGCGAACGCGCAGCCAGAAGTCGCGATTAAATAATGAATCCGCCGGTCGGCACTATAGCCGGACGAACAAGTCACTCTCTCTCTCTCTCTCTCTCTCTCTTTCGTCCTCTCTATGCAATTACGATCCTTGAAAGGACCCGGGAGAGGCGGTTTACCAGGAAACGAAGTCTACTTTAGGCGAGAACTCGCAGCTTCGGCAACGTTGAAAGGTACGCTGAAGACGGTCCTCGAAAACGTCAAACAGCGGTAATGACGGGAAGATGTAATTCTTGGGAGAAGCTGGATTTTCTCTGGTTTCAAGTGAATGGGGATTTTCTGAGGGAGCGTCTCGGTCTAAGTGACAACAGAGTTCGTTCATCCCGGCGATACGCGTTGCGACGACATTTCCAAGTTTGTTGCCGTGACACTTGGAGGAAACTTTATAATTGAACCAAAAAATAAAACTTTATATATATATATATATATATATACACATCGACGTGGCCGCAAACGCGTTGCGATAAATCAAACGGAAATCGAGCGCGAAATGGAAGCCATTAAAATACAAGGGCCGCGCCATTCGTTCTGGTCTGTCATTTTCGAACCAATTGCTCCGGCCCGTGCAAACATTCCGAAACGATTGCGTTTCGGTTTCAAGGTAGTTACCGCCGCTCTAAAACACGACGTTTAAATGCAAATTTCGACGCCGGCGCAAGAAGCCGTGCGTGTACATTTGTTCAATCAGATGAAACGAGTGCGAGCAAATTACGCAGCAATCATTGCAATCAGTCCTTCCCTACGATTTACAGTTATCAACCTGGAGAACCTTGCAGCTTGCGACACGTCAAACAAATTTTCCCGCGTTTTGTGTCTTTGGATCGAGAGTTTCCGTAATCACCTGTATATTTCTTTTCACTGGATTCCTCCGGCCTTTTCTTACACGTAACTACTTCCGCGTGAAATAAATTTCGGTTTTGGAGTTGATACAAACCACGAACAAATTAGGACTCGGCTCCAATAGGCCGGCTGATCAGGTACCGACTGATTCCACTGCGTGAGGCTTCGCACGAGCCATTACGGAACACAGTAGAATCGGCGCGTTATGGGCCAGACGGACTATTTATCTTTGCGCGAATTACCATTTGTAATTATTCGAGAAATTTGTATTAACTTTGCGGAATCACGTTCCAGATGAGATATAGGTAAGCACGATTCGCTTTAGTGGTTGTAAAGAAAATTCGCATGGAAGGGAAAACATAAAACAGAGACACAAAGAGAGAGTACTCTCTTTCTACAAACTGCGAGATCCCTAGGAATAAAGGTACTACCTGATACTACCGGAAGTAAAGAGAGAAGTCAGTCTCGATTCTGCGCGAGCTATCGAACGAGTCGGACGAATTGCAACGCTTTCGAAGTGTACAGTAGCATTTTATACGTGATTCACGCTGTTTGCACTAAAAATTAATGTAACACAGTCATCGCGTTGAAATGGGTTGAAAAATCCGTAGTTTAGTTTAGAGTCCGACGTCTTTTTTCCCTAAACAGTGATTGACGCGGTCAATGTTGAAGCAACAGGGGTGAGATTGCTTTTCTGCCTTTTGCAGGAAAATTGAAAGCTGGCTGCAGTCAATCAGCTTCGATTTTTCTCCAAGTTGCTTAGGACGAATATATGTTATTTATTACGGCGATGTTATTACGACGGATGTTATTGTTATTAATGACGCTGCCTAGACGTCACACTACACAGATGGTTTACATTTAGTAAGATCTTCGAGGACACGGATCGGCGATCGTTGGAGCCAGCAAGGCTTCAACATAGCTGTTGGTAGAAATAATAGCCACGTTGAAGCTGGCTATTAGTAGCGTAGCTTAATTCAAAATATTAATATAGAAGTTAGGTAGAAAGCTGATTATACTTGTTTGAAAACTTTACGTCAATTATTAGTAAATAATAGTAGGATTTACATTAACACCATATCTACGGATGAAACGTCATTTGGCGTCAAATGAATGTGAGCATATGTTAAGTCCCATTACAAATAGAAAATTGTTTTAATGGCTATCATACCACAAACAAAATTATTGATTTCTCAATAATACATTGACAATTTTATACGGGCTAAGTTTTATTTCTGCGATTATATTGTGAGATATACGTGTATGCGCTTCATTTCTCATAAAGGTTAACTTTTCTGATAAAATTTAAATGAAATTTTTTATTTTCGTTAGTCTCACGTAAAAAAAAAAACGTTTATCTTTCTATCAAACAAGGGCATTTATAAAAAATTAGCATATATATTTTCTTCCCATCTCAGCGATAAATCAACGATTTCAACCCCACCGATAAGTTGTTGATTATTAATAGGCACTGTGTATAGATTCTTAATACATTAACTTAACATACGTGTTGTTTCACGAGTCGTTAGTGACTTTGATGAAAAAAGAGCTTCTGTACCATTAATTTGTGTTTGACACTAACTGTAACAAAGCAAGCTCTTCAAATTCTTTTACCCAGACGTTGCAGTTACTTCTCAGTTCTTCGCTAATGGCGAGAATGATAGCGTCGCTGACATAATTATGAAAATAATGTGAGAGCTCTTGCAACGAGATTAATCGCTATGTATTACCAGGGAAAGAACAGAATAACTTTTAACAGTGTACCCGTTGTCTACGGACAAAATCGTTAATGAAACTAGACGAAAGGAAGAAAAAAAAAAAGAAAAAACGTTGGCCATCTGTTCTCGAGGAAATTACAAACGAAGACGCTTCTTACATCGCCCGGGGAAGATAAAGCGACGTTCTAATTCGCATCGTAAATTTTTGACAACGACTGGACGCCAAATATTTATCTTGCATTGTGCCAGCGAACGGGCGGACTAATGGCGCCCAGCAGTTGCACGTTCGGTCGAAATAACGTCTTGTACAAAAAGAGAGAAAGAGAGAGAGAGAGAGAGAGAGAGAGAGAGAATAGAAGAGGAAGAGAGAAAGAGTGGGGAGGGAAAGAGATTGGAAAATATAAACTGCTCGACGGCCAGCATATCATCGAGGATTAGATCTCACTGCTGGCCAACCTACATCCATTCTTGTTATCTCATCTGACCTAAGAAAAGACTCGTCTGACCCGAGCTAAGGCTTTCTTTTCGCGTCTTAATCTTCACTCGCCGTGACAGCGCTCGTCACCGCGTGATATCTGAAAAATTGACGAATCACGGTCAACCGGAGGACAAACTTCTCTGTTACGGTTCCCTCTTCGTACCTCCGCGCAAAAGAAAACGTTGAAATATCGATCGACATCTTTTCTCGAACGCTTTATTATTAAAAGATCCTGGGATATTTGTGATATCGAAATGTTTGCGCTCTTGCAACTTACGACCCTCTCACATTGTTTTATTATACTCTCGAAGGTATACAGAGTATGACGAAATGTACGAGAAGCTAAAATAAACGAATCGAAATAAGTGTGCGCGGTATGAAATGTACGGATCATTTATTTCGAGAGTGATGCAGGTCTGTTTCCTTTCGTTTCCTTTGTTTTTCTTTCGTTCTTTTCTTCTGTTTTGAAATATCGAACCGCGTTTATCGATTACGTTCCATCCAGTAACGAGACTTTAATTATTTTAAAACAAAGGGACATTTTAGGATTTAAATTACAGATTGGTTGGCGAATAGAAAGTTCGCGTTAAAGTGTACGCATATTTTTCGATCTCTCGGTTTTCTCATAAAACGGACTCACACCACTCTATTAACCACTCTATACACCAGAACTAAAAGCATAGAATTTTCATCAGAGATATTAAAGTGACAAAAAAAAGAGGAAAAAACAGAAAAATTGTAAAATAAAATACACAAGCTTTTATATTTGTGTATTTTATGAAAAATCATTTAAATCTTTAAAAATACAGTATTTTACAAAATACAGTCTATAATATCTAACGAAAATTATGAATTAGTCACTTTGACCATTGCATAGTTGTTTTACTGAATTATAGTCGATAAACGATTCATAGGACTTTTGCCTAGTTTTGTTAGATTAAAAACAGAGAGCGCGATTCAGATGAATTATATATAAATTATATAGTTTATATATATAAATAAACGTTTTCATCTCTGTTTCATTTTTATAAATGAACGTTTGATCTTTAGAATCGACCCTATATACTTTGCGACGTCCTAGATATGGACCGATGGAGGAAACGTTGCGAAAAGCATGATTACGACATTGTCAAGAAATCGTTGATTTACTCGAAGCCAAGCGAGAGACCGAAGAAAGGAGAGACAATTACGTGACAAATAGAGTAAAAATGTCGCCGGATGGGGATCTAAAATTTCATGATCCGGAGATTAAGCGAAGCCAAGACGAAGTGACGCCAAAAGTCTTGCCAACTTCATTTTCTTCCCTCAGAATACGATAATCCCGCTGCAAGAAACAAGTGAATCGTCTCGAAAGTTGGTATCTGTTGATTGTCTAACAGCAGTTGAAATCACTGTACTGGAAGTCGATGAAACTTCCGGACGATGAACACGCTCCTCTCGACTGTAGTTCCGTTCTTATATAAAATTACTATTAATCGACAAATGGAGTTCGACGTGCGAACATGCAGGATTTAAAAACAACAAATTGAAGATGAAAATGACGAATGAAAGCTACGTCACTTTATCTATCTAATCTGTTTCATTGTTATTTGATGCTATATGACGTACCAAAAAAAAAAAAAAAAAAAAAGAAAGAAATATTCATATTTATACTTTGACAACATCATTTCTCGAGCTGGCTTTACATTTCATCATAATCGTCGGAATATTCGTCGAATTCGGGGAGCCTCCGTGGGGAGCACCGCGCTCTCGACGATAGCGCGAGCTTTGCTATGCAAGCAGTTGCCCAAGAAAAACAATTTAATTCAATTTGCCTGGTCGAGGTTGTCCGAGACCAGGTAGCGAAACGCAAGCAGAAGTAGGAAGAACAATAAAAGCGGAAGCCGCGAAGAATCGGAGACAAGGTCAAGGCCGTTTGCTCCGCGACACCGAACCTCGGCTGCTAATTTCGTGGCGTCGTCAAACGTGCTTGACAACGTGGCGATTCGCCATAATTACTTCTATAAAGCGGCGAGGAACGAAGATAGCCGAGGAATAACGAAAATAAGGAGGAAAGAAACGGGAGGAGACACCCTTCGTTGTTGCAAAAAGACTTTGGAAAATTAGCAAAACAGCGAATTGCGAGAAGCTCTTGGTGGTTTCTTTTCGACGCGATTTCAAAGCTTTCTCCAGATTTTCCTTTTTTTTCTGCTTCCTTCTCCCTTGAAGGAACGTCGACATATGCATACATATACATCGAGGAACAAAGAACTTTTAATCAAGAAAAAACATTTCGTGCATGATTTCAAGGTCGTCAATATTTTTTAAAATGGACAGTTGTCGAGCATTTTTGAGACGCAAGTAGATACTTATGGAAGAAAATGCGTTAATTAAAATAAAATTCAAGTGCTATTGACAATCATCAAATGTTTTAAAAATTGACGTTAAAAGAAGACTCGACACCTTGAGAGGATGATCTTTGCGCTGAGAAGTTGCTCCACAGAAAAGAGGATTTGGTTACCGAAACATCTGAAAATTCGCGATTTGCTTTGTTATGCTCCAGGCAGACGGTACTTTCTTCCGTCGTGGGAATAGTCCACCTATCTCGCGAAGATCGAAAGTTTCTCCGGTATGAATAATTAGCGAATCAAGTTCACCGCGAAACGCCGCGAGAGTTTCCGGTAAGTTTCCCGGAAACGATGGTGCATCTCGTCGAGTAACGAGGGCTTCCGCAAATCTTCCTCCCTTTCACAGCTTCCCTTCACCGTTTCCCTTTTACTTTTCGCGCGAAAATAAAGCCTGCGAGCAGACAACGCGCGCCATGATTGTTTACGAATCGATTCTCCAACGGCTTCTCGACGTACTCCACTCGATGATATCGTCAACGAGTCGAGCCGCGATAAATAAATTTCTCCAACTTTGATAGAATTTCGACAGACGTTCCTCGTGATGTAATATATTACTCGGCGATGGATTTTCAAACCCTTCCCGCCGTTGGAGAGGTTCCAGATTATTTTTAGTGAGATTCGATTTTTCACGGAACGAAAGGCGAGGCAACGTGGACTGACGTGGGGCTTCTTCAAGCAGCGAACGGGATAGACGCTCGCGCTTAAAGAGGATGGATCCCGAAGAGAGAGAAAGAGAGAGAAAAATGGGGAGAAACGCTTCAGTCACACGTGGAATTACACTGGATTTAGTGGCGAGCGTAGAATTTTAATGGCTACGAGTAGAGAGGCGAATTTGTAGAAACGATTCACGCGTTTTTCCCGGGCGTAGTAAATATCAGAAACCATTCTCTTCGTTCGCGCTGTTTCCATGACCGTGTCGATCGAAGCGAAACAACCGCGCCCGTTTTACACGGCGCTGGCTAAAATATATCGCGCGACGCCACCTTTCCATTTTCCTTGCAACACTCGTCCGCCGCGCGAGAAAACATCGCTCCGTGCAGTTGTCCAATCCTTCTAATTAGTCGACAACCTATCAATCTTCGCAGTTGCTCCGCGATCCAGTTTCCAGTCCCGATGAAACGTCGATGAAATATCGTTTCTAAATTTTGCGACGAAAGTTACAGAGTGTCGAGAAATTAAAATTCGTCGTCAAAGACGAAAAATGTTTTGAGAGAAAAGGCTGATTTTCGCGATTACGGTGAATTGAAAAAACGAAAAAAGAAATTCCCACTCTTTCCAGAGGTGTTTGAATTTTTGACGAGTTTCGAGACTGAAATTTTTCCACCCGCTGCACGATGTGAAAACAACTTTGAAGCAAAAAAGACGTAAACTTAGGACTGTCAAAGTACAAATTTTCACGCTTTAATGTGAAGCCAAGTGAATTGTTGGGTCGATCTTCTTTCACGAAGTACGAACGACGATATTTTCGTTCTCTCTGTTTACGATTTCGCGTTCTAAACAGTTAACATATCTGCAATGAATATCTTTTAATTTCTAGATGGACGTCTCAACCCTCGTCCAATTCTTCCTCGTATCAATTTTCCTTACAAAATGTATACAAAATCCGCAACGTTTACACCTGAAAGTATATCAAAGATATTTAGTCTGTTCGTTGTTGCAAATTCGACTATTTATCCGTGTATTGCAAGTATCAATTTTTCAGCGCAGTATCGATTGGACACCAAGTTTCAAATTAAATTGGGAAAATGATGGACGGAATGACGGATGATGTATTTCATCGATATAATTACGCGGTGTATCAAAATTTCGCGCAACGTGTGCAATCTGTGCACGCAGAAATTTTCTCTGGTATGCGTTCAAACTGACTTTCCGCAGTCAGCGTTACGCTTTCTCCGTGTATCGAATTTACAAAGCGTTTCAATCCTATCCGGGATAAGGCTGCCACGGAGTGTATCAATTTGCGCAAACGTGCCGGCGAATATGAATTTTCTATTGTCGATCCCGACGGTCTAGATGAAAATCACGCGAACGAAACACTCGGCGAAATCAAAGGGTCGCCCGGTTATATTATTTTCGTCCCATCCGCGCAACGCGTTAATAATTAATAACCGAACAATCGTTCGCAATTACCGGGATATCGTGCGTTAAATAGCTGCCAAAAGCTAGTACGCCGAATTAATTAAAACGGGCTAACACGCGCGTAATAGCGTTTATCGTTGGAGAAACTATCAGCTCGGTTAACTAGAAACGAAAACAGTCTCGTCGAATATCGCCCGATAGAAATTCGTAATGACGAACAATTATCTACTCTGTGTGCCTTTGTAATTACCGATGTTCATCGCCACCCACTTCTCTCCCTCGTTTGGTATCGTTCGGTCGAGATATCGCGATCGATGTTACAAAAAGCCGCGGCTCGCTACCGAGTCCGCCCATTCGAACGTACCAGTAATTTTCTCTATTTATATTTTACCGGCCGTTCATCCCCTATAAATAGCGAGGGCGGATAACGTCGGCTGGAGTGTGCACACTCGCTCGCTCGCTAGGCCAGGCTCGCGGTCGCTGCACGCGCGTGCAGCACGCCGACGGCCGAGTTCCGCGCACGTATTCATGCGGAAACGTCGGTCAAAGACGCCGAGTCACGCCAACCTGTGGGTCCTCGGCCTGATAGGCGGTTTGGTAACTACTTGCCCACCCACCCGACTACCCCGTGCACCGGAACAGGGTTTCTCAAGCCACTTTAACGTTGGACTGATTAATCGTTGCAACTTTTTTTCTGTTTTTTTTTTTTTTTTCTTTAATTCATGAATATTCTTTTAACATGTAAGACGTTTGTTGCTTCTTACCACTGTGGAGTTTGTAGCGTATAAGGCGGCATTCGTGGAATTTAACACGAAGCAGTGAGCGACTGAAATACTGACGAATAATGTGTGTAAAACTTGAGCACGGGGAACAGTTGACGTTGTAGTCAAATATATACTTTCATTTAAACTTGAATCATTTCATTAAACTTAAATTATGTACATTGAAATATATACATTCATTTAGACTTAAATTACAGGATTACGTTAATAATTGTACTGAAATCTTCAAGATTGACCACTATTTTTCTATATTCCAATTTTCACGCCTGCTGAGGAATGTAAATATTTTGCCGGTATAAAATAAACAAAAATAAAACAAGAAAAATGTTAGTAATTGTAGTGTCAAGCTGTTTTTGCTTAAAACTTAAAACACAAAAAAATGTCTGACGTTTTGTAACGTTCATTGGCTCTCTTCTTAACTTTTTGCGCTGGAATGACGTGTCACGCATGTCAAGAATTTTTTGCCCAAAAAATTGCAACATTTTCTCAGTTTAATATATTTAAGTATATTTACGTATAACCCAGGCAAAACAAATAATAAATTTATCACTTCTCTGTAATTTCTATCCAGTGATATCGTACCGACGAGAGTTCAGAAAGAAAGCGACGAATTATCGTATACTCGTTACCAGCGCAACGTGGTTAACAATCGACTGTTGCCGATTTCTTCCCGCTCATCTTCTTCACGCGACAAATATCGGCGACCAAAAGTTCACGGGGGAATTTCGTTTCACGCTTCCGTTCACCGGCCCGGCTGCATTTTTCCGTGGTTGGGACAGCGCCACGGTTACGACGAAACGACGACGCGAGATTAGATCGTGTGTATCGAGCACGGTTAACGTCTCCCAAGATTGTGTTTGCTCGGGTTGCCCCGTCCTCGAGACAGTCCTCGAGAGTTCGGTGGTAGAGTGGGTACGGTCGTTCGTGATCAGACTGGAAAGTAGGTGCGGTTGCATGCTCGACGCCGACCTGGTGGACGGGTAAGCCGGGGCAAAGTAATCGTAGCCAAATCGTGATAAGAATGTTTGGACACGATGCGAGATTATTCGTTGCGAGTGGCGCCAATTATCCCGACATTATTCCTGGTTTTAGCGACGTTCAAGCAGAGCCATGAAACTCGTGGAGGAGGTGACAGATAAGAAATCGCGCTCGTGACAGACGTCGAAATCGTCCTTTCAATCAGAGATATCCGGCTTCGAACCGAGTGTATCGGAACTGATACGCAACAGCTTGCCAGCGAGGAAAGAAAAAACCAGAGCCACTTGTGTCCCAGAGCGGGTTGTTTGGGAGACGCCGCTTTATTCTGTATACCTGGCAGGCTCGTAAACCTTGGCAGGCTTGAGTGCACGCAGCCAGCCGACTAGAGGCCGAGAGCTACAGCTCGAATTAGGAAGGGACGTTCGCGAAGAGTGAAAGAAAGAAAGAAAGGAAAAAGGGAAAAGAGGCTCGCCGTTTCCAGCGACGCGAAAAAAGAAACAGGCGCGGTGGCCTATTGCCAGCGGCCCCGCCAAGAGGAAATTCCAACGAGCCACTTCAGCTTCGCGGCGGAAAAACGCTCTAATCTCGTTCTACGAGCTTGCTTTTTATGCAAATGGCTATATTCGTCTGATCATTGGCCGCGGATATTGTTATGATGGTCGTAGTCGTCGCGAGATGACCGTCGACAAACAGCAGTCGTGCGGAGGAATGGCCACGCGAACGACCAACGAAACCTCTTTCTTTTTTTCTTTTTCGCGCGAGTCGTTTGGAAATCGATCGCTCGCTCCACGAATCAACGCGGCTGGGATTCGAACACGATAATCGGCGTACTGAAACGAAGCGAATATCAACGAATATCTCATTTAAGTTGCGCGTAACGAGTAATTTCGTCATTAACGTGCGCGCCGCGCTGTCAATTAAAGGGCAACAAGTTATCCAGCGCTGTTCGTTCGCGCTGACGTGGAAAGACGCTTTGTTTCCAGCGGCGGATGATCGCTCGTCGAAAATTCATCGTTTCAATCGAGTTAGCCAACGTATGGGTAACTATGGACTCCTCTCTCTCTCTCTCTCTCTCTCTCTCTCTCTCTCTCTCTCTCTCTCTCTCTGTTTGATAATCGTTTGGCAATTTGGAAGCGTCGGGATCGAAACCGCGCGTGAAATTTTGACGCCGGTGTAATTTTACTTACGAGCCCGTTCCGTGGAAAAATCTCACGTTGCAGACGGCGACATGAACGAAGTTGCGGGGGGAAATTCGCAACAGTTCCTCGAAGTGTACATAGGTCGATGCAAAGGCACTATGTACACGTTACATTGTGGTAGTTTCCAGGCGGTAACCTACACGGTAGTTTGCGAGACATTAACTTTGACGAGCCATCTTCCCTTATGGTACACTAAATACGTTTTCACAAGAAATATGTATATGCATCTGCATCGTGTTTCGAGTTTGCAGTACTCGCGTTTACAGTGATAATTTGATACTTCTCATTGTCAGTTCAATTGTTCTTGAACATAATTTTCTTCTGCGTGCGTTAATTTTCAAGCAACTTGAAATAACTTGGCCAGACGAGTTGTTTCTTCCAGTTCCGGCCATTTTTGAAGGAATTGAAGAAAAATGCACGCAAGAGTTTAAAACGTTTACCAAATTTAGCAAATTAGTATCTATGGCAAAATTGGTATTTTTGACAAAATTCTTAGAGGTTACTTTCATATCTAATATTTTTCGCAAGTGTGATATGATTGTAAAATATTCACCCCTTGAATCACTATCAATCGCTATCATCATCATGATGTTTCTGTTATCGCTAGAAATGTCACTTTCGAATATCGAGTAAGTTATCATCACTTTTTGTATCATTTACCAGCAATTTATTTACAAAGTATCATCGCTTCATATAAAACGATGTAGCATTGGAAATAATCATTCAATTTAACATTTTGCTGGTTTTATCTTTCTAACATGCGATATCTGCGATGTTCAAATTTAAAGCAATCGTCAACGTACGGATTTGCTAGAACAAGTATAATATACAAGAGTTAACGACACATCGTTTTAATCTGTGGGAATAATATCCTCTGTCATTTTTTTAAATTTTCGTACGAAGAAAGTACGTGAATTATTTCAACGAGTGGATCAATTGACTGGAGACTGTTTTCAGAAATTTTCTTCTTTTGAAATTCTTCCTCCTCGCATCGTTATCACAACTTTCGCTCTAAGGATCCGTTTGGATGTTATACCGTTATACATCGCATCGCACAATACCAAATGCAACACAAACATCGTACAATACGTTTATTATAATTATCAGCAAATTATAAAAAGACGGGACAGTCGAATGCAAACGATTGAAATAAACATCAAAAAAATCTCATCTTCCTGATAAAACAAAAGGGAAATGGAAACGCAACATTTCATGCTGCAATAGTTCTCTAATTTATTTTCCTCCGCGAGGTGAAAATGTTTCGAAAACAGGGGAGGGGGCCCGGAGACTTTCGAGCAGCGCAATAAAGGCGAAACTCGCAATCAGCCTGGCGGAAGCAGCAATTGCCCGAATTGGCGTCGTAAACCGAGGCCCTTAAACAAAGACGGCTCTAATTTTCGCGATGGTAGATCGATTTCAATCCCCCGTTGGGCGACGGCGCGCGCGGGGCCGATGTTCCGGGAAGACTGGCGCAAACGGGAGTACCAGGATATCGCGTGTCTCGATTGACGTCTCGAAATGGAAGGGACGTCAGTGGACGGGGTCACGCGAACGGCGTGTTTCCTTACGCGTCTGTGCATGCAACACGGTGCATTTGCACCGGGGTGGCCGCGATGTACCGGCGACCACCGCTACCCCGTGCATATGGATGCGCATAATTACGAAAGTGATGTCGGCCAGCGGGATCCTCCATCCAGGTCGTGTAAGGACGTGCAACGTGTTTTCGCGTATCCGTGGCCTGGCCAAGGTACAACGGCCACGGTACAGCGGCCCTTCATATGCAATGTTTAATGAATAGCTCTCTCTCTCTCTCTCTCTTTCTCTCTCTTCGCTGCGGGAAGCCAGCCAACGTTGACATCCGTGAACGTACCGCGTGAAACGTGGAATTATTCATGTAACGATTTACTTTCTCCCGCGGGTAGAAACCAACACGGCTCTATGAATAAGTAACTCGCGTTAAAAGGGGGACAATCGTTTTCACCAATTGATCCTTTGTACAGTTTTACACTTTCGTCTATTCTCGATGTCGTTGTAATTCGAATCTCCCGGCTAGATCGATAATCGACAATGGACAAGTGTCTCCCTCTAGAGACAATGGTAATAATCTGGGAAACAAGAATATTTATTCGCTTATTTTTCGACCGCGACTGTATACACACACGTGTACACACGTAAACACGTTCTGCAATGTAAAATCTGGCTATACTCTGTGAATCCTTTGTGTTAATTTTTCTAACCAATAAATATTCCTGAGAACATATCTGCAGCATTGTCGCACATATTTCGTGTTTCTTCTATAGTGAAATTCAATTTCATTATTTTTTATATCGTTTATTCCAAATCTGCAATCCCGGCACGCTTGTTTGTAAAGATATAAGTACTTATGAAGATGTAACTAAAAAGATTTGGAGTATTACAAATCTGGATTCATCTCGGATATACGGCAAAGCTAAACAATTACGAGAAGAGAGATATAACGGCCAACTGCAATTGTAAGCGCATGTTGCCAATATTAAAAATTATCGCTCAAGATTTCTAGTTTTTAATTACACACGCTAGTTTTAAAAGCAAAGTATGAGGATAGATTCCGAAAACGTAGTTTCAGAATGAAATCATCGGGCTGGGAAATGATTAAAGCAGAAACTTTATCGACGTGTCTATTTTCTTTCTCCTTTTCATTTTATATCTTCGTTTGTTCTTTATTTTAATTCCGTAACGAGCTTCAGGCACGAAGGTTGTTATTTCGCAGAGAAACGCAACCCGGTATGATATGTGTACGTGTGTATGTACATACGTTATCGTTATTGCGTTACCGAGCCTAGTTACTTCTTAACTGAGAGTAGTTGGGAAATAAAAAAATTTTCATCGGATTTTATATCAGCGTCGTTAAACTCTCGTAGAAACATATTGCTGATTCGAAGTTGCGAAAGCAGATCCTACTCTTTCATGTAACGTAGCGACGTGAAGTGTCACTCGATCGTAGGAAAGTTTGAAATTTGCGCCCGCGACGAGAGCGCGAGGCACGTGGATGTTCAGCAATTTACAAGTAGTTCAGGGTGTATACCATAAAACTCAATATTTCCCTTGGTGCCCGAAAAGCGCGTCACTTTAAAAGTTTGTAATCACTTGGAAGCAACAGTGACGAGCAAGATTAACGCTTAACGGGCCTGTATCGCTTTTATCCAACATCTCAAACGACGAGACTGTCGCAAGTTTCTGTCATTAAAGAATAATATTCTGATGCAATTAACTAGTCGATGAATTTCATAAATTATTGTTGCTTAATTTTGGGACATTTAGGCAGATTTATGGCAACGCGTATATGTTCACCTTTGGATATCTTGGGACAAATACTACTTATATAATAGCACGATAAACGTAAATTATGTACAGTAATTACAATATAATAAAACTAAATACAACAGATATAAAACAGACTCTAACATATTAATGTATTGTAGTATTATATAGTGTACGTACATTGTATTATTATATTATTATAATATGTATTGTAAAATATGCCTACGTGATAATCCACGATAAGTACTGAATATTATAAAGTGTCCTAAGACTTTTGTGCTGAGTTGTATCAATCTGTGAATTCAAATTATTTAAAAAAAAAATTAACGTGTGTTGCTTTGCAAATAATTACGCAATTCATTAGCGTATTACCAGCGTCGAGTCTTTAAATAAAAAAAGAAAACGTTCTTCATTTGGCTTTGGAAATTAAACAGCTGGAAGATGAAGAGCTTCCGAGCTACAATGCTTGGAAAGTTAATCCGAATGTGCGAAACTTTTGAAGCGACGAAACATTTTCACAGATTTTGGTCGCTTTATATTCTTCGAAGACCAATCTCATCTCGTGACCAATTATATTTCATTACATACAGTCAGAACGATCATAAAAAATCGAACCAATACGGAATTTTCTAACTAAATTGTATTCTTCCAAAGAGCAACGAGTATCCAAATACTTGTTTCTACATACTCTAAACGGTCCTAATCCTCAATTTTCCGTGACTGCGGCTTGCACATCCGTGATACACCGATAACGAACCCTAAATTTCAACTGACCCCACTGATCAACTGTGGCTCTGGCGGTGCCTTATTTTCGATTACGTTCCACAGCTTGATCAGAATTCGATGAACATCGGTCAGAGGGAAACGAGAGAGAGAGAGAGAGAGAGAGAGAGAGAGAGAGAGAGAGAGAGAGAAAGAGAGAGAGAGGGACGGTGTTTGACCTCACTGACTTTTAGCAGCCCGGTCTCGTTTGACCCGGTCGCCGTGGCTACTCCCGCGGGAGAGCTGCTTTCATAAATGGCTTGGCGAAAGTTTCCTCGAACGGGTAACTTTTAATTTCGAGTTGACGTTCGCCACGGGGAGAGGAGCCGGCGAACAGGAGGTCTGGAAGAAGACCGGTTTAATAACCCGCGGTCCGTCATGGCCGCGTGACTATAACTCTAAAAGCTGGCCAAACGAAATTTCCACGCCCGCGAACTCGCAGTTTGCCACCCTGGACGATTTCCACCTTTCTTCAGCTTTCTTCCCCGGAGTTGCTCATCCGGACTGACGTTTAATCGACTCCATTCGGCTTGTTGATTCTCTTTTTCCCCCGCTTTCTGGTTTCGTCGCATTGTCTCTCTCCTTCTCTCTGTGACAGAGAGAAAAGGGTCAGCCGAACCGATATTGTTACTCGAAGCGTTTCCCTGCTGATTTATCGTGCCGGATATTCTCCCGGGATCGAGGAAACACGGTGAAAATCATTCGACGAAGTGCACGTCAGATTTCGCTGGATTCATCGGCCATTTTCTCGTTTTAAGTACCTCGACGGTGTATATCGGTGACCGAGTTCGGGCTATTTTCTGGCCGATGGAGTGGCGCAAAGGCAACGGGACGGATTCCGCGAGAGCTACATCCACCGAACGATGTTAGTTGAAACAGGGACAGTCCGGGGCAAGGGGAGGAAGGAAGAGTGACAGAGAAGTAATGGAAAGTCGAGAGAAGCGGCAGACCTGGATTAACCGATTTTCGTTATAAATAATGGGGTCATTCGGGTTCGATGTCGTCGCGGCGAACGAGAGGGAGGCCCGGAATACTTCAAAGTGATTTACGTCTCTATGATTTTTAATGAAAGAGCCGTTATCCGCTATAATCCGCGCGCCGGATCACGCCCCGTTAACTGTCAGCGTTGCCTGCACGTGAAAGCAGCATAATTCGAATTCCGCTGGAGTTTTCACGCGACAGAACGAACATTCAAAGCCCTTTCACGTAGGAGTCCGTGGAAGATACACAGAGTCCGCTTAGCTCTCCAATTAGTTCGCCGTACAAAAGGACTGTGGTTCCCTTCGTCCAGAAATTACCACGCTCACGTCGAGTCTCTACCGGTTCGTAAATATTGGAACAGTTGTCTAGACTTGAGTAAATTCGAAAAATTGTTGGACGACAATATCAAAACGTTTGGAAATGATTATGAAAGGCTACGAGCAATGGAACAACGAAACGCGCACGTACATCGACAACTCGACAGTTGCAGTTCTCTACCTCAGGATATATAACTTCTACCCGACAAAGGAAAATTTCGTTCTCAGCCACTGTTGATACTCTCAGTTGTAATTTTTCATAGAGCAGCGTGTATAAATTACTTTACTTTCGCGACGTTGTTACGTTATGCTCGCTGATTTATGATAATCCCACCCACAGTGTTATTCGAATACTTTCCGAAGTACATGATATTTTCTCGTTCCTTCGTCGCTATATTAAACGACGCCTCCGAATATACAACGAGCTCGATCATTCCTCTTCTTAAAATTGAATTTTAAGATCTTTTGTCCTCTATTTACAAACGCGAGTGTACTCACATTTTCACGATTGATCTTCCACGATCCTCGGGAAGGATCCACGGCAAGTGGTCACTTCACAACAGAGAATTCTCAGGAGAAACGGGGCTCAAGATCCAAGGAGAGCAACGATACGCCTCCGTGACGCAATTTCGCAGTAGCATCGAGGACATGACGATCGAGATCAAGCTTCTGAAATATTCGTCAAAGACCGAAGAGGCGGCGGATAATTACGCTTTCCGTGTCCGAGGCCGCGAAAGACAGCGGCTCTCAAACAGACTTAATCGCACGGCAAGTTGAGCAACCCCGGTCGGATAATATTCATTAGAAATTCTCAGTGCAGCCAGCCGTTCCATTTTCGACTCGGCGCGCCACTCAACGACAGCCGCTTCGACTTCATTTTCCCCTGGCTGTAACATCCCCTCTCCTTCGTCGTGTCACGGCTGCAGCATTTTCCACGCTCATCCACCAAGGGAAACCCTTCGTCACGTTCGCTTTGGAGGACTCCTTTCCTCGTTATGCACAAAGACAAGCGGATAGAGTGTGCCGTTGCCTTTCTCGCTCATCGAGTCTCTTTGTGCTGGCTGCACCGTGCTGCCGGACATTGTGGTTGCGTCATCCTCCGCTGCGCGTCGTCCTTTTCTTCCAACCACCCCCGCCCTCGTCTCTGTGTTCCACAAATACCGCGAGGCCTTCTTACCTCTTTTTCATTCCTCATCTTTATCACCCGTCCCCTCTTTCCATTTCACCGCGACGATTACGATCCTCACCGACCCACATTGTGCTTGCAGTCTCAGCCAGGAATCCAGCCCTTCGCAAGTTGCATTCCGCAAGTCTTAACTTGACAATTAACCCACCGCCCACTGTGCCGGGGTCACAGTTTTGACCTGTGCTGGGAGTTGCTTGTGTTAGTGATCGCACACAGTGATGGGAGCTGCTTGTGTTACTGATGGGAGCTGCTTGTTTTAGTGATCGCACTAACGCATCATGCGGCTGTGTGCCATGTGTTCGTCAAATTGCCGAAGTGACGACGACTAAAGACAAAAAAAATTAGCTTCTGGTAACGTTCTGAGAAAGAAAGACGTGCAGCAAATCGAAGCAATTTTTTATTTCAAAGTTTATTTTATATTTTAGTGTTTTTATTAGTATTTTAGTATTTAGTGTTTAATAGTTTGTATTATTTTTCTTAGTATTTAGTATTTTATATTATTTTTGTATTTACTATTTAGATTTTACTTTTTAGCACTATTTTAATATTTTACTATTTTTATTATTATTTTTTTATTATTCTCTTTATTACTTTCTCCGTTGTTTCTATTTGTTGACGCAATGTTTTCGTTGCCAACAAGCAATCTTTCTTTGTCTTCTTTTGCTCAATTTGCACAAGACATTCGTGACAGTGAGTGACATAAATGTATAGTAAATATATATAACTTTATTATTCATGTGACCATTATTTCTTCCTTATACTTCTACATGTTCCTATATGAGTCTGTCACTGTGTTGGTACAATATCGGTAAAGACCTCACTTTATACAGTATCGGTGAGCCGTCCGGACAACACTAAATATGCATTAGTGGGATATCCGTGTGGGTCAAAATGACCCCGGCACAGGACGCTGAGGTTCAGTGGTCGGAGGGTTAATAAAGAAGATGCAACAATAATTGATTACACGTATCTTTCAGCTTTCAGGGAATTTCCGAATGTTACAGATGAACAATTTCTGGTATGAGAGATTATCGAATGGACGGAGCATATTTCGCGAGCCTGCGACATTTGAAAATAGTTACACGCTTGTGTCGGTATGAACGCGTGGCTCGCAGAAAATTCGCCCGATGGCGAACGTTGCCGCTAGTCTTGTCGCTGTGTGCGTGCTTGTGTGAGAAACCAGAAAGGAACAAATCTCGTTTCAAACGAACGTACAATGCAAGCGGCATTACTTTGATACCCGATCCTTGGACTCTCCAGCGAGGAGGACAGGATCGCTCGGTAGAATTCTGATTTTTAAAATTCAAATGCTGCTTGAGATTGAGGGTTCGAAAGCGGCTTGCAGCATATATGCTGTAAACGTTACTCGTTGGAACATTTTTGCTTTCGAGTAGTATTTGAAATATATGAAACGAAACTTTGATAACAAGTTTGACTTGTACATACGTATGAATTTGATAAAATGTATTATATACATTGTACATTGAATGACAGTGCAATATGTGTACTGATCTGGATGAAATGTATATATTCAACTTGTACATTGGACTAGAATGAAATATGCACATTGAACTTGATCAAACGGTCATACACTATGTACACTGAAGTTATACACTGAATTACAGTGAAATGTGTACATTGAACTATATACACATAATTGAAGTTTATGAAATGTATGTATTACATGCACTGAACTTGAATGTATTATATGTATTGTGTGACTTGAACACTGAATTATAATAAAATATGTATATTGACCTCTGTGAAATATTTACATTCAATTTGTATGATATTGAATCACAATGGAACATGTGCATTGAACTTGATGGAATGTATAATATATTATATACATATACATGTACTGAATCTGTATAAAATATATACATTGAACATGATGAAACGTATGCATTATACGTTTGAACTTGTACGTTGAATTACAATGAATATGCATATATTGAACTTGTCTTGTATAAAATTGAACTCCAAGAAGTGTGTGTTGTTACATGCACCGAACTTTGCACTGAATTACAACGACACATTGTATAGACACATTGAACTTGACTTGAGTGAAACATGCTGCAACTGTATTTATTGAAACATTTTTACAGTTTGAGTGGCATTCGAAGCTCGCGAAACGAAACACAGACGTCAAACTTGACTCGGATTCGTACATGCTGGACTCGATTCCATCTCCAGTGCCAGCGCGGTGACGTTATAACGAAGCGACAATAGACTGGTCGCCGAAGGCCATCGTGAACACGTACCGCGTGCCAGTCTGTTTGCTTGCGTACTGATAGCTTCAGGAGAAGGAACACGCCGGTGGTGTATTTCCTTGGGAATGTACCAAACGTTTGATAACTCCCCCTCCCCGCCCTTATACACAAGTCCATACATTAGACGAGGAAGCTTCGAGATGAGATTCGCATTGTAATTCCGAGGGGATCTTGCGGCAGAACCGGAGGACGTAACATTTTCGTCTGTCGTTCTTCCTTCTTCTTCTTTCATTATCGATTGTTCCTCTGTTCGCGGAGGCATGAACTCAGTAGAGGTTAAATTAGAAAATTACGAATCGAGTGAGAAACGCGACAAGGATGAAATATGTATGGAAACGTGCTGGATGACCGGCAAAGTTGATTCGAAGCGCCGCGAGTGTATCTGAATCGCAAATGTTTCTTTTTTTTACGCGGGGCTGCAGTATTCTTCGATGTGGTGGAAAGAGAAATATTTATAACGGTCCACGCGGTCGTGTCCCCCTTTTTCCATCGTGCCGCGTTGACAATGGCGCGCGTACACTGCCGAGCTGATTGATTTCATTTCGCTAATTGAAAACTGACTGATTACGGGCCGATATGAAAAGCAAACCGATATTATTATCGATTCCGTATCGAATTAACGAGCGTATTTTCGCAACGCTTTCGAAACATTCGCCGAGAGGGACTCGGCGCCGCCATTCGAAGTCCGCAAGCCGCGATTTAAATAATTCCATTTAAAATCCATCTTGCGAAAGAATTAACTCATTAGTCGGATAATTCCGATGGTTCGACGTTCAGACGTTCTACGAGCTCGCGTTCCTACCTTTCGCTTAATAACAATTCCATCGAATTACCATAAATCATCCTCGGCGAGATTAACGTTGAATTCTACTCTAAATAATTGAAATTGTCGTGTGTTTCGAATTTCGCGGCTCGCGCTTTAGTAATCATTTCCGATGAAACGATTCGACAATTTTCCAAATGGTGAATTGAATGGTTTTTGTTTCTAGAGCGGGGCCTGCCATGAAAAGAAAAAGAAAATGCGAGAGTACGAAGCGAATGTTGGGTTCACTTTGTAGATTTGTTTGACGAAGAAGCAAGGGCGTGGCAGGCGGCGATCGATGATTGACATTTGACAATTTTAAATCGAACGGGGGAGAAATTGAATGTAGCCGCGGGAAGGAAAATTTGCCTGACTCTTTTTGGAATTGGAGAGATTTCAAATGTCAATCGGATATTATTTCCAGTCTACTCACCCTTGCTCAAAAGTTCTCTATGCATTTAGGCACTCTATCGTGTCGAAGAGTCAAAAACTTTGTATTTCTCTTTGGCAAATAGATTCTCGCATGAAATTTTCGTATCAGTTCATAATATGCAACTGCCAGTCAAATATCGAGCACCCTCTAACTGTATCTCTGTTTATTCTTCTTGGAAAATTTCAACGATTAAAAAATATTTCCATTTGGAAGAGCTTCTTCCGTGTCGTTTAAATTTTTTGCAAATGTATTATAGACACAGATGATATTCACATATTTATTTATTTATCTCTCTATATTTTATCGCAGTATATCTCGAAAATACACAAATGTTTTCAATCCGGCGAATGCTCGTTCGAGGTGAATCACTGCAACGTCAAGCATCTTCATAGTCCATCAGACAACGTGAAAGTATATTCATCGCTACAACCCTTAGCGTTGAAGACAGGGCTGGTGGTTCTCGAGTTGGCGTTGGAGAAGGGTAACACCTGTTCCTTTTACCCTTCAACGCCTCTCGTGTTCTCCTGCGGGTTGGCCGCGGGCAACTGGCCAACAGCTATTAAAAGCGGAAACTGCAAGCGGAACTGGACACGGAAGCAGAGAGCCGGGTAGCGGAAGCGAGCCGTTTTGCTGGCCGCTACGAAACCGACGTCGCCCGCTTCCTAATCGGACGAACGATCCCGCGGAGTTAACGCGCGCTCTTGAGTCAGAGCCAGCCGCGAAAATATATATTCCAACACGTTGAGAACTAGTCGGAAAGAACGAGGCGATGATTGATGAATACGTAATAATCGGAGGAAAGAGCCACGAGGGGGGGGGGGATGAAAATTCGTCGAAGTTTCGAGGAGGATCTCGCGAATTTCTTTAATGGCCGGGATGTCGAAGACGGATCAAAGTTCTTGGATGATGGAAAATTACTAATGGCCCAATTTCGTCCCGACAGGCGAACAGTTTCTCCTGGTCTCGGAATTCGCGCAACGTCAACTATCGATGATATACGCGCAGGGAATGATTAGTTTCTAGCTGTTGTTTCGAACAAACACGCAGCTACGTCAATAGAGATATTCGGCGAACAGGCAAATTCAAAAACGTTAACGGAGTCTATGGGGGAGGCAATAGACCGCGACTGTAAAGATGGAGTGTAAATGAAAATTCAGACGGTGTAGAGTTTGTGTTTTCGTTAGCGTGTACTTACGTACGTTCGAATTTCGTCAGAATTCATCTTCAATTTTGATAAAATTTTTTAACCCAAAGAACAGAGGCCATATATCACGGACTATCTACTACCTCTTTTTTTTACATTTATTTAACCTGGAAATGCACTTTTGATTGTGACAAGTTGGTTGACCCAGAAGCAAAAACGACATACGAATGTCCGAATCACGAGCCGAATGTCTGCAATTTTGTTTCCTTCGAATTTGAATTCGAACTAGAATATTGCGCTTGAGCAAGTAATTGACTGACTACATTCAGCTAAAGAAATTTAAATGCAAATTTCCTTCATTCGTCGAATATTGTAACAAATGTTCTGCTTCGGATATTTCGTATATCTGTGACATATTGCGTACAGACTGTAGCTTTCTGAAATATTGAACTTCGAAAATGCACAAAGCGTCCGCAGTTTACTTATAAATAATTTATTACAGCGATAGGAAAATTTCAACAACTCGCATGACATATTCATGAAACGCGTCTAACAAATGTTCGAATACTTCCGCGGACCCGCTGCACGCTTCGGGCTCCACGAAAACTCCAGCTTTAATTTCGACAAGTTGGCCGACCCAAAAAGAGGAACAATATATCACGAAACGTCGTTGAATGTGTCGCGCGAAAGCCGCGGCCATAACGCGTGTCACAGCTGCGCGATACGCTCCAGGAAAATATGTTTTCATGGATTATTCGACCCGGGACGCGGGTGCATCTCTCTCTCTTTTTTTTTCTTTTGGCAAATAAAAATTCGCGATCGGGGACAGGGGAGGAAGAGAGGCGTCGTCGGGAATTTGAGCGAGCCCTCTCGAATCTACATATTCCCGGCGAACGTCGCCGGCTTCTTTCGCTCACGGAAAGAAACGAAAACTCGATTTCGCCAAGAAAAACGATCTTGCGCTCGAAACGATCGCGACGTCGTTTTTCTTTTTTTTTTACGATCGTCGAACAACGACGTTCCACAAATTGAAATCGATATCGAAGTCGGGGAGAATTGAAGATGAAACTTCCTCCCTACGATGAAATATCGCGGTCCCGATGCTTGATCACGGAACGATCGATTATTTCGCGGCGATTGTTTGAAGGAAATTGAAAGTGAAATTTGCGTGCGTTAGATCGAAACGGAAACTTTGGTGGCAGAAGAGGGGGGGGGGGGGACGAAGTTGCTCTATCTTGCGCTGATCCGGCATCTAAATTTAATTTCTTAGGACATGGAGAAATTGGAATATTTTGGGTTTTTCGTGCTAATGGATTGTGACACGTTCGATCGAAGTATGTGGAGTATTGTTACTAAGTACGTAGACTACGTTTAGTGTAACAAATTTTTACAAGTAGCAGATGTTTCATCTTACATTGAACACAGGTTAAACTGAATTTGATTGCTTAGAACACTCGGCGGCCAAAGTATTTGGGATTTTTATTAACGTACTTTTGAAATTTTGATAATAAAAAGAACAGTAATTAGCTAAGCTTGTATTAGGCCAGTATGTAAATTTAATTACTTACAGCTGAGAGAATATTTGAGATTTTTGTACCAATGGATTTTTACACGTTCGAAATCAATAAAAAATTTGTTCACACTTCAAACTACACCCATTGCAATGAATTTTTAAATGAATCAGGAAATAATTATTGAAAAAGATCAGGGTGTAAGTTTAATTAATCTTGAGGCATTAAACAGTAGAAGTAATCGAGACGTTTCAAATTTAATTAACGTGTCAAAAATGAACCATCGCGATAAATTTTATTAAATTTAAATGGCCAATAACAACAATTCTGTGCCTAAATTCTACCTTTTCAAATAGTCAAATATCCATCTTTTAAAGTACTCAAACTATTGCTCGAAATGTCTAACATTCCTACAGAAATTTCTATACATCGAGACGTTACACTTCTTTCGCGGGTTCTACGGTGTTTCTCGCACATGTGTTTTACCGCGCGCTCACGTTAAGGTCGGAGGGTACACCGCGGTTATTAACCTTACACCCCTTCCGCGAGAAGCGGCGCTGTTCGTCTTGCGGGGAGGGTGGCCGCGAACGAGGGAAGAAGGATAAAGAGGAAAATGGAAACGGATTACGGTGCAACCAGTCGATCAATCGAGGGATGAATTGCACTTTAACGGTAATCGGAAACTGAGGGAGGAGGCACGGGAGGGTCGAAGCCACGGGACACAACTCTAACGAGAATAGGGGAGAGATACGCTGGAAAATAGAGAGAAAGGGGGTGCATGCACGCAGCGGAAGCGACGCAGCAGCGAGAGGATGGGGAAGGCAAAGGGTAAGAAGAGAAACGCGGATCGATCGGAGAACTTAATTTGATCGCTTTTCCACCGGATAGGGTAAGGAAAAGGGGAGGACAGAGAGAAAAGTACCTACCTACGCAGGTCGAAGGAAAGCGCAACGCCCAGAGCTAAAGCTGATTTACGGGGCCGAGAATTCTTTCTTCTCTCCCTTTTTTTCCCTCCTTTCTTCTCCTTTTCTCCTTTTTTCCCTTTTTTTTTGCGGTGGATTGTTCGTCCGCCACTACTCCGCACGAAGAAGAAGGAAACCTGTCTTTCAGTCACCTCTCTGAAGTGTACTTTGCACGCTGGAATTTTTCTGTAGCTTCGTTTGAACTTCGAGTGTCAGGTTGCTTTTGTTCACGACGTGGCGAGACGTGCCATCGCGCGTGATTATTTCCCCCGGTATTCATTACTCGAAAGAATGTTTCAAGTAGAATTTGTCCCGATGGACGCGAACGTAGATAAGTAACTTGTGTTCCTTTCTCCTTTCCTTTTGTTTTTCTTTTCTTTTCTCTTTTAGGTGGAACGTATATTTTCATTCAACAATGAGGAATCTTTTATCCTCGGTTACTTTGTGGCTTAAAAAATTCCTCCGTGCTGTGATACTACGTGCATCTCATACTCCGCTAATTCTATTTGCACGAACAGCATCTAATTCGCCGCAGCGAGTCAAGGTAAACAAAGTCCAGAAATCGTGAAAATTGCAGAATCGCGTTAAATTAAACAGCGTATTTCGCATACGTTACAATATGTAATTTATCGACGAAAAGACGAATTTGTTGGTCCGTAATATGTATTACTCGTTCAAGGCCATTCGGTTGCGCGCAAAATGTCAATGTGAAACAGCGCGCGTTATATTCGTTTGGCCAGAAACTCCGCGCCGTTTCGCGCGTTTTAATTCGTTTCAATCTCGTTAATTAGGCATGAAAACCACGCGAGTTGATGTTCATTAGCCGGTCGGGGAACTTCTCGACCACGTACGACATGTGTCTTTCGTCCCTCTTCCGTTTCAACGCTCCAATCCCGTCGCGAACGCTTTGTTCGCCCCTTGCTCCCCTCTCCTCTTTTAATATTAAACTCGGTCAATTAGAGTAATTGAAGAACGAACAAACGTGCTGGCTGTTCGGTGGCAGCTCGCGCTGATGCCCTTCTCCTCTTTGCGAAATCGCGAGTGTGGCGGTAGCGAGACGGTAGCTCGAAGACGAGCGGGAACCGTCCTCGAACGTTAATGGCGCCGCGAATTCAGGGAACTGACGTGTGCCAGCTGCGAAAAACGCAAATGTGACACGTGTGTCGCGCGTTCTATCGACGTTCGCGACGATAATTGACGGCGTGCTTTTACGCGAACGTGTCCCGGAGACACTTCGCTGCAGCTAACCAGAACCTCTCCAGCAGTCGCAGTCGCACGAGCCTTTAAGTGAGAAATTTGTCAGAGTGCGGGATGAAGTGGAAAGTTGGTGTCCCGTACACCTACTTTATTAGTCGCTGGATACTTAGCGGTTTTAAATATCGGGTTTAGCAAGTTTCCAAAATAGCGTCAGCTTCGTCCTTCCGGTTTTAAATATGAAATTTAATTTCGTAGTTTAAGTGGAAAGTTCGGTAAGTCTTCGAAATATAGCGAGCTGCCGTCGTTTTTAAGTCATCGCGTCTTGCAATTTGAATGTAAATTTCAATGTTCGTTTCAATGTAAATTTAAAGTCGCAGAGTTTAATTCAAGTTTAAACAGCGGGAGCTTTCGCGAGTCTTCAGAATATGAAGCGTCAGCTTCATTTTGTAGTATAAATATAAATTTAAGTTTTGTAGTCTAATGTTCGCTTAATGTTCTAAATTTGAATATAAATTTAAGTTTGCGACTTCGGTACGAGATTCGGCAAGTCTAGAAATGTAACGTGAAATATCGTTTCCTGAATTATATATGGCTTAAATATTAGTTCAGCAAATCTTCAAAATATTAGGTGTTCAGAAAAATTCTTGCTGCTTTTTGGTTGCGACGACACACGAATTTATTCACATTGCACTAATTTTCCTCGATAGTTTAATAATTTACAAGTACCGTTTTTTTTTTAAATATTTCGTTTCGTCGGAGAAAAATTTTGACACACTTCTTTCCGATCACTTTTATTACTGAACTGTTTGTTATTAATCTCGCATGGTTATCCAGACTCAGGAACGAGTAAAAATCTGTTAGATGAGAGATCTGGCGAATATAGTGAATGGAATAATCTCTCATTCAAGTTCTTATCTTATCGTGGGTCATTTTTTCCACATGAAGTCTTCCTCCTGTGATTTTTCCTGAACTCTCTAACTTATCACACACAAGCAGCAATAGTTTCTCCCATTTCTAAAAACTCGTTGTCAATCAGAACAATGTCTAGGGTTGTGATCAGCATAGATATCGGCGAGAACTTTTCATGTCAACTTAATTTCTTATTTTTACCGTACTCTTTAACAGGCACGAGGTAATTCCTTATTAAAAAAAAAAAAAAAAGAAAATGAGAAAGAAATAGAATAAAATTTTTTCTAGGAAATCAAGCTTGAATATCACGTGCATTGCTACGTGGTTCCGGCAAAGTTAGGGTTCATGGAATGACGCATGATATGATGCATAGCGTATTTATAAACATTACTCCACAATGCCGAGCAATCAGTTTTCCTTTAAATACCTCGACGATGAGTTACTCGAACAGGAAGTGTTCGTTACGTTACCAAGGGTTCATGCTTCAGTAATCAGGCGAGTAAAGTTGTGCGTCCCAACAATGAGGGCAAAACAATTTCAGCAATTTTGTAATTGAGGAATAAAGTTTTCTCCTCATTAATCTTCCTCTGTATTTTTCTTTTCATCCAGTAGTTTCCAAACGTCGTGTTGGTATTGTTTGCAAGCACAAAAGGTACTATACATCGCTTAACAATCCATTATCTTGCAGTAATGGGATATAAATGTAGCCATTGATTTTCTAACTCGATTTTCTCGAAATCCAAGGGAAGAACGAAAAACTTTTGTTGTATATCTTTTTCTTATTTTTTCATCGCCTCGTGCTCTCTTTCGTATGTTACTCTACTCTGTATATTATATTATGTAGGGTGTTTTATTTTAATCTATAAATGTAATTATCTCCGAAATTATTCGTTATTTAAAAAATGTCTAAAATGTATTTTTCCTTTTTTTTTTTTTATTTTGAGAGGACAGTAATTTGGTACACTTAGTTTATTTCTAAAAGTAGGAGATTTTTTTCAAGTATAATTGTGCAATTCTTTTTCAGGTTGTTCTCCATGAAAAAAAGTATTAACCTATCTACGTCTAAAATCCATTAGTTTAGGAGACTATTTTGATTTCAATGTCATGAATACGTACATAGTGTTTTTCTCTATAAATTGTAAAGGTTAGTGAAGCGCAATTTGCACACAAATATTTTCCAACAGAATACTTTACTGAAAAACTGATATTTATTCATTGACTAATAATGGAATCGGAATAGATACCTACCATAATATACCAATGCACACTATAAGCGTTATCTGAGATCGATATATATATATATATATATATATATATATATATATAAAGAAAAATATGTATATACGTAGATAAAAATTGCACTTTCGATAAATGATTGATGTCGCCAGTGAAGGAAGTAGGTAGGCAGAGAGCAGCGGAGAGCGTATAGTGACAGATGGCAGCCACTGGTGGCAGGCTATGTTTTTTTTTCCCTCCCCATCCGTTTCCCCTCTTTCTTTAATATTTATCCTATGCAGATGTATGAAAATTTTCCGCAGTTCAACTCGGAACTACCCCGCTGCGCTGCCTCTTCATTTGCATTCGTCCTTCCGCGATAACAATTCGCCCGGAAGGGCAATAATCACAATGGGAACGGTGCGGCCGCGCGGACACGCATGCGTGACACTCTCCGCTACGTGTACGCGAATAATTCATCTTACACGGGGAATTTATAAGAACAGAGTTCACGGTGCGCGGCGGCCACTGTCGAGAATATCAATCGCAGGCTGTGCGCGCCGGCGCTGATTTGCAGCCGGCTACGTGTAAAGTCGTTACGATAACGAAATTTAACTGCGCCGAACGATTCAAAACTGATTCCCTGTATCGTCGGCTAAAATTTCGACGCGAGAATAGAAAACGTCTCGTTTTGACAAAACACTCGAAGAAGAAGTGTAAAAATTACTTTCTCCGTAGATATTCTTGTAAACTGTATCCAATGTGACCAGTAACCACAAGTTTCGAATAAATATTTTTTCGTTATGTATAATGTGTAATATATTTATCGTTAGTTATATTGAGCTGTATGGATAAAATAAATGTATGAGAAATATTTTTAGCAATCGACATTAGAACAACCAAACCTGTCAACGTGACAGATGCCGGATTTTCTTTCTTCATAATTGCTTAAAACAGAGTTGGCTAACTGGCGGCCCACGGGTTCTTGCCCCTCCCTTCCTGATCGGTAGCGCTATCCCTTCCACTACATCGATCTCTCCACTTGCCTGGTTGGAAAGTCAACAGACTGAAAGAGTGGGGCTCATGCGTCACACAAGGAAATTTCAATGTAATGACTTTCTTACTGGCTTAAGAGATACTGATATTTTTGTGAAAATTAATAATAAAATTTCTATTTAGACAGAAACACATTTGTATAAATGTATTTATTTTAGTTATTATCATTTGAATTATAATGATTTATATGCAGAATAATTTGATATTGTTCTAACGTTAAAGTTGATATAAACAATTTTTTAGTACTGCGAGTGTTCCTTTTTTTTTATTGTTTTTTCAGAAAGATTCGGTTGTTGCTTTACGATTTTCTATTTTTCAGAGTGATTTCATTGCACTCTAGCGTATTCTGTGCAAAAATTTTAACGATAAAAGGGATGGATTGTTCATTCCGCTGTTCCTCGATTCTCTTTAGGATTTCAAGCGTCGGTATCGCTGGACATTTATAGGTGTTGTACTATTCGTTCTCAAAGTTCCCATAGATCCTGGAATTGAGAACAAACCGTACTGGCACAATAAATTCTCGTACGCTGAACTAATTTCACACGTATTTCCAACTGTTCAATTAACTGTTTTGCTGAGTATCTTTGTACACGTATTGATTTATTATACCAATAACTTAAATATTCGTAAATTAATCTTCGTATCGATTTATCCCACCAGTAGCTTAATATTCGCGAATTAATCTTCCACAATACGAAACGATCGAAACATCGAACATTCATTTCGTGACGAGGCAAACAGAAAACGTCGACGAGCTCGAAGAAATTTCTCACAGTGTCATTAATAATCGTGCAAAATTCCTCTGAAACGATGACTAACGTGAATCTTCAAACTCGACTTTCTCGAAAACTAAGCGGACCAAAAGAAAAGAAAAAGATTGTATTCTATATTATTCATGTGGAATAACTTTTTCCTGTACACCTTATACTAACAGCGATGAAAAAAAGTGATTCCGCGGGGAAATTCGAACTCGAAAGATCGTCCCCGTGTTCCACGCGACGTTTCACGAAATTACTTAAGATCGCCGCGTGGATTTTTTTTAACGAGGTATAAAAAGGAAAAGAAAGAAATTACGAGACTATAATGACGACAGAAATTAGAGAGCCGCTCGTGTATATGTACACGAAGAGGCGGCGGGTAAAAGTTCTCACACTCCATTAAGTATTTGTGCCGTCGTTGGGGCATAGGTGCAGGAGACCGCGGCAATTTTCTCCGGGGGGAGGGGGTGGGGAGTTAAATAGAGAAAAATGTGCCGTGAAGTTTCAAAGTTCGTGTGCCGCATCGTTTCGTATTTTTCCATCCGCCTGTCGACGTTCGCGTCCACCGTGTTTGCGAGGCCAGCTTTTCATACTCTCGTCGCGAAGCGCAATTCGTTGCGCTAAACGCTAAACGCGATCGTCGTGTCGTTGTTCGCGTGATCGTGGCCCATGCACCGTCGACTCGTTTTTTACACGTCGTAAATATTATAGCTGCGAATTTGCAACGGAGAGGGGGAGGACAGGGATCGTGCGATTCGTGCAAAACAACTGATAGCTGATCGAAATAACGCCGCGCCGCGCCGCGCGTGATTAATACAACGACGGTTTTATCCGCGTCACTCGCGTTTCGTTATCAACCTATGACACTAAACCGATCCCGACGAGCTTTTTCATCGTTCACCGACGAACAAGAGCGCGAGGCAGGGTGGAGGGAGTGCGAGCAGAACGGTAAGGGAGAATTATAATTGACGTGCGCGATTATAATTCGATTTACATATAAAATAAATCGTCGTTACGGAGAACGTCGAACGAGCGAGCCGATTATGAGTTAAATATAACCGCGATGGACAGATATCCTCGAGATTGTTTTCTTTTTTCTCTCAAAATCAAACGCAGAATAGTTTTTTCAAAATAGGAAGCTTGTAAAATAGACACATTAAGTAGTATTGAATATCAACCATCTACGTTCAATCTTGTGAGTCATTAATCAAGTAAGTAAATAGTATTTGTTAAAAATATATCTTTATTAATTAAAAGGAAATAAAATAAATAAAATTGGAAATAAATTTAAAATGAAATTAAATTAGAAGTGAAATATTAATAGTAAACGACTGTTCTCAAAGGGATAACACGGTATTTGCAATTTCGTGAAAATTCCGATATTATCAAAATTACGTATTAAAAAGTAATTCACACGGAGCGAAATTCTGTGATTCGAATCCAATTTTTGATCTTTCGATTCTCTCCAATGATCCGTGAAATGTCCGAAGCCATTACACGCCATCAACTACCACGTTGGTCGACTATCTGACACGAACTCGGTTCATCCAATAACCATTTTCTTCAAAATGGTTTCTGTCAACTATCTTATTATCGTGAACGGGTCTTCTTTCTAGACTGCGACTATTTAGGTGTGAACGTATCAGTGGCGAGAAACAATGTTATCATCTCACGAAATCATCCTTGGGAGACCATGCTGACGTTGGGATCTGAGAAGACATTCTACCACGTGGTGATTCCAGTGAAAATTCTATCAGCAAGAGAGAGAATCTTTCGGTTTTCCAAAGAAGAAAGAAATTTCAGCATTAAATGAAAAAAAAAGTACTAGGAAGAAGAATCTGCAACGATAGTAAAAAATGTTGAGGGCAAGAGTTCCAATCGGACGAGTTTAGCACTAATTCTGTTTAATTTCTATACTGTCGCAGTAAAGAGAAACTAACAGTGCCGATAAAAATACCAATAAACGACCTTTATAGATAACAAACTCTACGAAAGAAAAGAAAGAATTGCACCAGTAAAGGAACCCGGTGCAAGACGAAAGGAACGAATTTCAGCGATACGAAGACACCGAAACATGCAATTGCACGAATGGAAAGCAAGGACGCGAGAAGGAAGATGTTGCATGCTATAAAAAAAAGCAGTACAAAGATATTAGGGAACGAGCTGGACTAATAAAAGGACAATAAAGTAGGAAACCATAAAAAAAAAGGAACTTGGTAATGAAAGAACTGGTGGAACGCAAGAACTAGACGGGGCGCGAGGACTACAATGGGAACCAGCAGAGATGCCAACAATACGGATATCGTAAAATCAACACCGTAAAAATATACGAGAGAATAACAAGATCTGCCGGAGGCTTTCTTTACCCACGCTTCGTTTTTGATTCCATTGAATTGGCAGTAGCATCGAGAATCCAGCGCGAACGCATCGATTCACCGATATTAATAAACAACTGGTCGAGAGAACGAGACGGAGAGGACGAAGAAATTCCCTCCCCCCCCCCCATCGGATGTAGGAATGGGATCAAGTCCCATACGTGCATGATGAAATATATACGTTATGTACGTTGAACTTGAAATGCATATATATTAGAGGTATCCATAAGTAATGTCGTTTCTCGATACAAAATTTTATTTTATTTAAGAATTAATACAAGTTCAATCTATAATACAATTTAACAATTTAAGCATATTAAATGTCAATATATTTAACTGGAATATACGGAGTATTGTCACTAGATGGCAATGTTTATGAAATTTGAAGAATATGACTTACGAATCCAAATTAAGTTCGATATCTGTCTACAAATTCAAAGTTACATTTATACAAGTCCAAATTACAAATTTGTTTATAGTTCAATGTACAATAGGATAAGTCGGGGATATCGAAGAACGATTTTCGATCAAGATAGAATAAACTAGCAAAAGAAAATTAACATTTAATAACCTATATAACGAGATCGAGCCATTTCATTCGGACTCACCCTATACATACATATACATATAGTACGATTCATCAAGTTCAACATTTAAGTTTCGTGGGTTTTAAGTAATATAGTAGAATTCACATATAGAAATGAATATACTCGCAATGTATTTGCTTTATACAAGTGAAATTCAATGTATGTATACATTTCATTGTAGTTCGATATACGTGTACACTTTATACAAATCACGTTCATTATATTTAAATTTCGTTTCACAAATTTCGAATACTGCCCGAAGAAAAAAATGTTTCAACGAGTTCGAAAATCGACGTGCTACAAGAACCACTGATGCACGCGAAAAATCAAGAACTCTTCAAAGATCTATCTGTCAATTGTCAAATTAAGTTGCAGCGCGTGTTTGAAGAACAATTTTGGAACACGAAAATTATAAACAATCGTCCAGAGGATTCGAATTCCAATGACTGGAGATTCGAACCTATATACCCGCGAGGTATTCGTGTCGTCGAAGAGGCGGAAGTGGATGAAGAGAGGAGTCGCGGGCACGTCCGCCGCGAGCTAGACAGACGACACGAAGATCGGAAGAGACTGAGGCCAGAAGGACAGATATCCGGGAATTTTTCCGGTCACGATTTCAAAGTTCGCGTTCGAGCGTTCCGTTATTCATGGCGGAATTATTGCCTGCATTACCATTTAACATGGTTAAGGATTCCGGGGGTGGGAGGCGAAATCGTTTCCGAGTGACCGCAGCCGCCGGGTGAATCGATTCCTCGGCCGCAACCTCTTTTCTCCGACTCGGCTGCCGCCGAGTGCAACACACGACCCTTATCTCGACACCGCGATCGCTCGACTCGCCCCTTTCTCGTCTCTTTTTTCCCTCTCTTCCCCCTCAACCCCTTTCATTTCCTTTTATTCTTCTTTCTCTACTCTGCCCTCGTGTTCTCCTATTCCCTTTTGCACCAGCGCGCCGTCTTTAAGCGGTGTCCCTCACGCGTGCCCTTCGACGAACCACGCACGCTGCGAGCAAACGAACCGTGTCCACTTCAGCGCGATACTTTCCGTGCCGGTTTATCGTGCCTTTCGTTTGTTGCACGAACAAGATCGCGCGCGCCGCTTTTATCGTTTGCAACCTCGACTTAATCTGTTCTCGCGCGTTGAACGCGTTTGTCGAAAAACGCAGTTAGATTCTTCTTTCGACTTGAGGCCAGCGACAGATAAAAGTAGGGTGATTTTCAGGGGGAGGTGAAACTGATGTGTTCGCGCGGAGCTAGCATCGGAAATGGGACGGTGGGACCATTAAGTCTTGACGAAACTGAAAGTAGTAGAAAGAGATTTAAACGAGCGAGTGGGATTAAGTAGAACGACACGGTACGGTTGTACCTTCGAGTGTAAAAAGTGTAGATTTTCTACGCTTCTTTCCCCGCCCGCTTGAAAATCTATTCTGCAAATACCGGGTCATAATGAGCGTTCCAGTGCAGAAGCACATTGTACACGGGGGCAACGCGGCAACAAAGGAAAGGAAAATTAATGAATCACCGGGGAGCAGATTTCGCGGGGAGTTCGTCGTATCGCGAGAGGTGCAATAAGAGGAAGAGACGATGGCGGATGGAAGAAACGCGTCCGGAGAATAAAAGAGCCGGAACGAAGGGCTCACGGCGAGGAGATAAAGTTTCGAGAAAGTCGCGAGCTGATTTCTCTCTCTCTCTCTCTCTCTCTCTCTTTCTCTCTCGAATGGAACACCTCGCGCTTTATACAATTCTAGCGCGTCAGACCGCGAGCGGCGAGTAATTACATGTCGAGCACTCCCATGGGAGATTTCGAAAGATACAAAAGTGAATAAAGGAAGATGGTCGTCGGACCATCAGCGGCGAGGGGGAGGGACGGATGGGTCGCCAGGGGGATTGACGCGAGAAGGAAAGATTCGCGATTCTCTACCGCGCTGGCTGGGATACAGCGCGCCGAACGAGATGTCGAGGAAGCTCGCTGACGAGCTCGTGAATCGACGTTCCTGCGGGATAAAATCGGTTGAGAGGATATTATCGGCGAGAGAGGCGATAATGAAAAAATTTTTTAATCAGAATTCCGGCGAGACCGCGAGCCGGTGGATAGATTACGCTATCCCGATTAAACGCGCGCATTAACGTGCTCGTGATCGTTCCAACGAATCTATTTAATTCCGCAAGATTTGGCCGAAGAACACGACTCGGAATGAATTCAGCGCCACGCGCAGGCAGCGCTTTCATTTGCAACGGCATGCAAATTAAATAACGCTCGCGCTACTCCTAAATTAAGATTTTTCAACGATGACGGCGCTTAAATAACGCGTCCCGCGGGAACCCCTTCGGGTTAACGCCGTTTGAGGAAGGTCAGCTGAAGTTGGCCAGCGTGCACGCTTTTCGTTTCCAGCAATGAACGGGGCGGGGGAGGGAAGCAGCGAGATGGGAGAAAAGAGAAATTAAAACGAAGAACGCGAGAAAGGGAAAGTGATGTTCGAAATCTCGCGATCCATTAACACGTTGATTTTACGCGACTAGCCCAGGACGAATGGCCAACACGAATCTGTTATTTATACAATAGATGTTACGTTTAAATATTACCTGCAACGGATGTTATAACCAGGTTTAATGGATTTATTTTACTGGAGACCACCGGTGAAATGCGAATTTCTTCGATTTTTACGTAATTTTTACGACACAGTGAAATTGAGGGTTCTGTTTCTTTACTTAATTCCCGAGAAGACTCGATTAATCAGCGAATAATTCCTCGAACCTCAACGACTCGAGCGACGCCGAGAAACCGCTGTTTTCCTTTTTAATGAAACGCTCCCCGCCATTGGCGAAAACGCTTTTATTCTCGCTGATGGAAGGAAGTTTGGAAAACTTCGCGGCTGAAGCTTGTTTGTCGCGAGTTTTGAAAAAGAAACGCCGCGAGACGTTCGTTGTTCCATTCCGCAAGATGCGCGGACTGGCCGAAGAAAAAGCTGTTTCCACTGAAACTGAGAAAGTCTCCCGAGTGAAATAGTATTTTCCATCTAATGCCGGTGTTCGACTTACCTACTTCTATTTAAACGCGTTCAATTACATTAGATTGTTTACTTGTTCGGCCCTTTTTTTCTTCTTGAGAAAAGTACGAGAATCTACTTTGATCAAAGTAGGTTGTGGTTTACGTAGGAATTCTAACGCTAAAGAGAGGCAATTGTGAAACTGTATCAATCCATTTGCATTATACGGGAAAATGGAAATGTACTCTTGTCACTAGAAAGTCACGACTACTTTAAAAACTGGAGGAAACTTGTCAATAATTTACGTCATCAAAATTTCATAAAATTTTATTTCAGTTTGCATTATAGGAAGATGTGAAGATTATTATGTTGGTACATGTGAAACGTCATTTCTACAAATAACTTTGATCTTGTATACCTTCATCAAAACATCATCTACTATTCGACCAATGTCTTAATTAATTATTTAGTTAGTCGAAAGAAATTGCAAATTAAAATCATTGTAATAGCTCTGTTCTAAGAATTAGAATATCGTGTATTTAATTAAACTAATTATTTCCACGTGACTCAATAAACATTTTTCACTGGCAATTCCTTCAAATCTGTAAGAATTGTCAGTTTTAAGAATAAGAAATTCTTGGAATAGAGCTATTACGATGATTTTAATTTGCAGTTTCCTTTCCTCGAGCCAAAATTCAAGCCTCTGATCATTTTCAGCGGCGTTATTAAATACGAAGGGAAGAAAGTTACAAAATTGATTTATTCTGATTACTTGTGGCAATTAATAATAAAGTTCCGGTGTTAATAATAAAGTTCCGGTTAATGTTTTTTTCTTTAGTAACGTTAACCTAGTATGTTCTTCTTATCGTCAAAAATGGACGAACGCCTCAACAGCTACTTTGATCAGTAATCTGCTTGCGATAAAGATTTTACAAAATATAACAAGAATAACTTTATAACAAAATGTAACAAAAGAAATATCAATTTTCTCTCCGAATTATGGCAGTCCAAATACTTATGATCAGTATCACGACGTGATTGCAGGTATTATAATTCACGAAGGAGAAAAAAAGAGAGGCTAGTTTGGATCCTGATCTAGTGAAAAATCGAGGTTTGCGAGAATTTCGAAGTTTGTGAACATTTTTCTGCAAGGAACTGGCTAGTCGTTCGCCCCACACACACACACTTTCTCTCTCTCTCTCTCTCTCTCTCCATTCATTCGAACAAAGCCGCTTCTTTAATCGTGGGCCCGGATAAAGCGTGTTTATCGGTGGCCGAAGCTATTCACGCCGGCAGCCCGACCTAAATCGACGAAAACGCTTTCCATTTGTCCGCCGCGACGCCAGTACGCCGCGGAACGGTTCTCTTCGGCCTTTGTATCGGGAACGTGTCTGACCACGACGCGCCGATTCCCTTGAAACGACGCAAATGGATCGTCCGACGCTCGCCGACCGGCTCCGAACCAGTTTCCCTACCCCCCAAATTCAATCGCATTTCACGAAACTAATATTTCCCGGTGCACTCCGCACCGAACACACACCGGCCACCGGATTTCATCACTGGATCAGTGAAAATCGCTGGACAGTGGTTTATGGCACCACCGAGAAACAAACGGGGTGGGACGCGTTTCGAGCGGATTCGAGTAAATGAAGATGCAAGGGTGAACGACTAGGATCTTAAAGATGTATTTGAGTGTGACTGTCGTTTTCTGCAATATCGATTTTCTGAGTTCCTTCGCTGGTAGATGCTGATAACCACTGAAACAACACTTGGATCAGTTTAAAACGGGCGTGTCGATTTCATATTTTTGCGAAAGTGATTTAAAAAAATGGACCCTGGACAGAAAATTATTTTATTCATTATCAATGTTACATGGAGCATTATACTTTGAATATTTCGCGTCTCGTCTCTGGTAGCCAAGCGAAAGAGATAAATCAGAGTTATCAGATTATACAAAGTGGCATTTGCGATATTTATATTAAAAATGCAACGTAATATCCAGTTGACAGCGTCTCATTCCGTAGAGCTTCAAAGTACACGTCATTCTTTTTATTTTCGACTAGCATTATTTTGACTTGAACTTGAATTATACTTTCTTCGCTCGTCCATCGGAAATATTGTACGTTGCATTGTGCGCATTTTTTCCACCGAAAAGTTTCTCGTAAATGTATAAAAATCCATAGTCCAGTCGTTGCCGCAGGCGTAGAAGAGTGGAAATTAACGACTGTAGATTACTGTATAATTTAGAACATTTTAGGCGATCCGGCGGTGCTTGCGTCGATTTATGGCTCTTTAAATTTTCACCGACATTAAGGATATCGATTTAATAATGGAGGCAACCGTTTTTGGAGTCTATCCACCAGCTTGGGCTATATATGTACAAGCGATCGATCAATTATTGTTTAACGTATTCGCCAGCGGATTTAGATTTGACGTTAAGCTGCGGAATAAACGAATGGCCGACGTGCCCGATCGAAAAAATTATATCTCTGACATTTATTGTTCGCGATTGAAAGAGCGATTACGAACACGCGGAACAACGCGCGCTATTCACAGCTATAATTACGACGCTTAATCCCACTGTCTCGACGGAGTTCAACTCCGTAACGCGCGGTATCCTCTCGTTATACTTTCGATCGCACACGGCACTCGCACGAAGCTTCAAATTTCCCAACAGAACGCTCTTCGTTTCGTATCTTTATCCCAGCCTAAATATTCACTCGATCCTCGATCAAACGCGAATTGTTCTTTTTCGCCGAGTGGTACTCGTCATAGACGAGTTTAGAGTCTTTAGAGATGGTGGTTTGTTTCGCTGTTCCAATTCTGCCGTGCGCTCGTACATCGCGCACGTTCGAACGAGTACCAGCGGCGATTCTTCGCTAAAACGGGGGCTTTTGTAACGAGGAAGCATGCACCGGGCCAATGGGGCCAAAGATACAAAAATACGAGAGCAAAGTTCAAACGGGATTTAGACGATGCTCAGACGCTTGGATCGTAGCCCAACTGGGTTAGTCCCTCGAATAAATTCGACGGGGAACTCCGGTGGATCGTAAGTTCCCGATACTCGGTTGGAGACGGCAACGAAGACAGTTGTATCACGGACTGTTGGAAATAAGCAGCGCTTAAAGAACGTTACGGCAGGGAAAATTGGGAGATTCCGCTTCGTGAATATCCGACCGGGTGACGGGGTGATCTGCATATTTGGCATAGGCGCGGTGTCATTATCGAAAATGCCGGGCCAACCGAACCCGGCAACCCATTACGCGACGTTCCTGGAACGGAGTTGCACGAAATCGAACGAAGCCTCGCCGGTTTTATTATTCATTGGCTCTCTGGCCGGCGATAATTTCTCGCCGCGCGCACGGCCAGAAATCACGACGAGAATCGTCCCGCGCGCAGTTTCCCAGACGGAAGAAGCTGGAAACTGCACTCGGCGCTCTGTGAAAAGGAAGATGTTGGATCTTGATGAGCGTGGAGGAAACGTCGGAACGAGCAACCCACTTGGGTACATCCACAACCTACTTTCACGACGACGGAATTCGCGCGAAAGACGCGGGATCCCGTGTGCGAGTTCGACGGGCGGAACGTGCATTTGGATAAGTGGTTTGCGAATACCGAGAAAACACGCGGTACAATTTCTTCTCGAAGAAGGGAGTGGGGAAAAATAAGAAAAATAGAGAGAGAGAGAGAGAGAGAGAGAGAAGGATAGCGTATACACGAAACATCGTGGAAAATCACTGGCGCCCTTTAGGAGAGACGCCAGGCAGAACCGAGGAGGAAACGTATTGCACCCCGGATTTCGCCTGGAATCTCACACTCGGCTCGCATTAAACTCGCGTGCACACTCGACAGAAATGCACTGTCATTAACTGAAACGTCTCTTGGCGTAAAACTGCACACGTAACGCTGAATCCGGCGGATACTTCGAGCGAACTCCTTATACGCGGAACGCGGCTAAATCCATTTTAATAGCGCTGTGGCTATCCCCGCTCGAATCGGCAATGCGACCTTCGCGCGGGCGAACAGTACTTTCATTTCAACGAAAGGGATCCCTCGTAAATTTTACGGCCGAACTCTCTGGGATCGCCGTCGAATTAGATCTGGGAAAATTGTTGTTCGGCCATTCGATTTATTGCGTTCGTATAAATTTATCGCTTAATATTCTCATACAAAGTACAACTCGAAATTAATCCGTTCGTAGATCACGTTCACACCATTTTTTTCACTGGAAATTCGCCTCGTTGATAATCAAATTTATCCGTTTGCAAATTAAAGTCAGCTTTTTGGCTGGCTCAAAAGAAATAATGTACACTTTGTCATTTCTACCGATGATGAACTATTTCCAACGATGAACTCTGTTGAAGAAGTATTTCCAAAAATTAAATTCTGTGCAAGAAATATTTTGGCTTGTCATTTAACTACGAACATTGTCATAGTTATTGTACATGAATATAAAAAACACTCAGTGTTAAGAATTTTTACATGACAGCATATCCATGAGTAATGAGTAATGTACTTGATATTGTACAAAATTTTATTTTATTTAAATTATTGTCACTGGCAATGTTTGTTAAATTTGAAAGAAAATACCCCTGGTACGTGCAGTAAATAAAATTTTTATTTCAGAACAATAACTTTACGTCGAACTTGATTTTTGTTACGATGGGTTGAGAGAACACGTTGTTTGTAGAAAAACTTGATTTGCAAATAGATGAATATGATCTGCGAAAGGGTTGATTTATAGCGGGAAAGGGTTAATTTACAGCGCAAAACCTGTATAAAAATCGAAAGTAACGATTATTGCTATCCGTAGCGTCGCAAAGTGCCGCGGTGGATTTTTACGGGAGGGGCGGAGAACGTTGTTCGTTTCATCGATTGCGTCAGTTACGTCAACGTCGCGCGTTCGAAACGTTAACTGGGTTTACGATCGGGGTGTGACAACTGCAGGAAACGTACGGCAACGTTTCGTTCGGCGAAATATCGCATTTAGAAATTACACCGTGCCTTAGCACGCGGCGACTCGAGCAATAGCGTGATGTTGGTCGTAAACCTTGGCTGGAGGGCAGCCGAACTGCCTCCCCGGTCGGACCAATCCCTGGATTGGAATACCAATTAGCTCCTCGTGTACACACGCGTCGTAACAAACTCGCTGATACTTTCCAGGGTTTAAGTTTCGCAATTCATAAGGACAAATGTTGACAAAGCGAAGCGACAGAACGTTGGGAGGCTGTTGTTTGGCGGCGCGTATATATTTGCATCGACTGCGCGAGGTGGTACGCGACGAAGAACGCGATTCAACCCTCATACTACGCTGCCTGACGTAGCTGGAGTTGCCACCCCCTCGCCCTTCTTACGAGAGTTTCGTTTCTGAGCATCCTCCCGGCAAGTCTGAAGAGAGATTGAAGATTAAATCGGCTTTGCCCGTATTCACCTGTTTCCTGTTTTTCACAAAGGCGCGTATTTACCCGAAGGATTACGGAGCATTGAACGTATTCGGATTCTCGTGGCGAAACTAAGGTCACCGGAAGCGCTTTTAAATATAACCTCGCCGAACATATCGTGCAACGCATCCCCGATACGTGTATATACGTGTATAACGTTCGTTGGCGATAAAACGAGAGAGAAGCGGAACGGTACTTTTTTACGACCTCGATACCTCCGCGCGCACTTATTTCTCCTCGTATCGGGCAGCTTGAACCAGTTCTCATCGCACGAGCCTTATTTAGGACGTGGTTTTCGAAAAACCAATGACTTGATGTAATTTAACGTGTTGTCCAGGCTGATAGTCCAATGTGTTTTTCGAGGTTGGGAGAAACACGTTTCGAAGATCGAGACACTTGTGAAAATAAAGGCGAAATGATTTCCTGTGACAGGAGTGAAGTGATTATATCATTTAACGAGAAGAATGTCGCGATCGAAAAGCTGTTTTAACCTGTATAGGATAGTAACTTCTGTCGACCTCGAGTGTCGTTTTACTGTGAATACTTGCAATAGGTTGCAATAGGTTAAAATTAGGTGACTATGACATTCTCCGTTCGAGATAAAGAAATTTATTGTCTTACATTTATCGCCAGACAATGATTCCTCCGTTCCTTTTTTTGTGCCCGATAAGAAGTCCTAATCTTTATCGTGCTCCATCTCGTCGGTTCATTTTATGGTTTATTTCAAGGTCTTCCGATCGACGTGTGAGTTTCACGACAATAAAATACCGACCCACACTTCAAGACGACTGGTCATCATCGTTCAGCCAACGCATATAAGAAGAGTTTTTCTTGGTCATACTGTAAAAATCATTGCATCTCGGTAACCGAGAGCTCGATTACGACGAAATACAGCTAATGACGACGTTTCGTGACGATCGAAGGAAAATCCACTGTCACTTTCGACTTTGTCGCCTCAACAACCCTTCATCGCTCGAGTTTCAAACGGAAGGAGAATTTTTACTCCCTCGCAGACTCACAATTTCAAAACTAATTTCCTAAAACGAACTTTCCCCTAGTCGCGTTAGTCCCCCGGCTGGCAAACCGACAACGACGAGGCACGAGCGAAAGAGGAACGAAGAACGCGAAGAAGAGAGGTTAGGTTCAGAAAAGTTCGCTCTCCATTAGCCAGCGATGTCACGCGAGAGGCAGAGGACTCGGTACAAAAAGAAACGGACCAATTAAATTACATGTGTGAGTTAGGACGTTTCCTTACGTCGCGTGCGCGTTAATAGTGCAACGAAATCGAAGAGGTTCAGCGGTCGAATTAACCGTCCACCAATGACGAAGATAACCGTGAATCCAGATTACTCGACGCGTTCGTACGGTTACTTACCGCTTGGGAAGAATGCAATTACGGTAATTCGAGTTCGTTGTTTCCTCTGGGACCGGTGGAGTCGTTTGAGGGTGGCGTGGACTCCCTTTGTCCCACTAATTTCCTTTGCAAAGACGCTCGTATCGCCACCTTTTGTTCTCCCTCGTGCAAACCGTGCTACGGAGGAAGATCAAGACGTTACACGCGGCAAGTGCACTTCGCGTTTATCTCGAGCAGTTTTCTGTGCACTTGAAATTAACCGTCGAGCCCCATTCGCGTGCGACGGTTCTACTTTCGCTCACGGGCGTGCGTAAGGTTCGTTCGAACGAAAAACTTGCTCCGTTCTCTAAGTTGAAAGTCGCTGAAAGTACACTCTGCGACGCTTGAAACGATTTTAGAGACGAAGTCGGGCCGTACGTACGTTTTCCGACGTTGTTATAGCGGGAATGGAGCCATCGAACCGATCGTGCATCTTTGATAGACGGATCGAAAATGGTTCTTATCGATGTATTACGCAAAAACCATGTTTACCGACCGAAAGAAAGACACTCCGTCTGCTTGGTGCTCCAGCCGTTTTACGATTCCCGTAAAATGAAACTGCTCTGTAAAAGCAAACAACGGTCACTTTGATAACGCTTCTCAAAAAGGACGCATAAAGAGTCAGACTACGTGTCCCTTGATAGCTCGCTTCTAACCACGCGAGATTATCCACCGAGAAAGACTTCGTGTCTACGTCCCCGAAAGAGAGAGAGAGAGAGAGAGAGAGAGAGAGGGAGGGAAAAAAACCAACATATCAGAAAGGAACTCTCCCCGAAACAATTTCGTTAACCGTACAAAGGGAATTCCGTGCTGATCGAACAAACGCACGCTGGACTGGGGCTCGCGTTTCGCGTGCAAGTGAAGAGAGCGGGCGTAGGAGAACTGCCGGGGGATGGGAGAGAGCAACAGGACGAGAAAGGGAGCAGCGGTGTGGGTCTGATGGTGAACACAGGATGAAAGACACACACACTCACACATGCACAGACAAACGGGTGGAAGTGGCAACTAGCGAGCGGCGTTTCTCGGAGAAGCGCACGATCCGCCCGCGGCAGATTCGCGAACTTACACGGTACGCCTTGGCTGGCGAGAGAGGCTTAATCTTCGAGGGTGAAGGCACGTCGGATTTCGGGTGGCCATGCTCGCATGCAGATGGCTCGCAGGGTGCACGCGAGCGCGTAATTGAATCTCGTTGCACCCAAGGCTACTGGTGTTCCATTGTCGGCTTGTTTGTACGTTCGAGCGGAGCCGCGTTGCTTTCGATTCGTACGCCGCGGCCGGAATCCCTTTTCACCGGGCGACGGAAGCACGCGAGTCGGCAAGCCAGGCGGCCGTGATAACGAGCAGAGATGCATCGGGATGCATTGAGAATAACGAGGTCGATCGTAGGATCCCCTCTCTCTGGCTGAATCCCCGGCTGTTGTTGCCTTCTCTTTCGTTTGCAAAGCGAAGGAACCGAACGAACGCGCGGCACAATCACGGCCAGCCCGCTTTTGTTTCGCCCGGGAAGTTTCCTTCTAATCTTACAGCCGGAGGGGCATCGAACAAGGCGCGGCCTTTGGATAAATTTAATCATTTTAGAGTAAATCGAAGTCGGTCGTGTACAGAGTTTCTCGGTGAAATGCAATCACCCGCCAAGGATAAGACAGGGCTGCGAGGGTTGAGCCGAGCCCAGTAATTTGCATAGTGATGCGTGTATACGATTTTTCAGCAATCTACATACGAGAATAGACTCTTTGATGCGGTTGTTCCGCGTCGTGGCAAACAGTGTACTACGTTCGACAATCACGATTTTTTTTCACGACGATGCAACTTCTCGTCAAATGTCAATTAATTTTCTCAATTGTAACCACTGTAATTCAACAGTATTTACACACACACACACACACACATATTATTCGGAAAGAAATAAAACTTGAATAAGATGTATTTATAGAAATATCTATTACGTACTATATAAGTTGACCGGAAACGTTTCCATTTTTCGCGCGAAAATAATTTATTTCACATTTTCGATGTACTTCTGTATAAAAAGTTCTTCCGCCGCCTTTGCAGAATATAGGATCGTTAATGAAACCGAAGACGCAGATTTTACGATGGTTGAAGAGCTTTATGGAACAATAGTGTCTATTTAAATTTGGCGCGAAATGGGGGAAATCTTGGACGAAAGCGAATAGACTCGTCAATGAGTAACATATCAATCTTTTATCTATAAGCAGATTTCATGACTGTCGGAACGAACGATACTCTGGATGCTACGTCTAGAAATACGAAGTGGACGTAGTATCGGTTTCAGCTATCGGCAGTATGCCACGGGATATGCCGCCGCTGTACTTGTTACACCAGGCTCTGTGCAATCGATCAAGATGATGGATTCGAATTCTTACTTTTTCGAATTTTTGCTCGAGCTGCCGCTGACAAACGACATCTCGACGAATTTGACTTTGAAAATTGCGCAACATCGCCGACAGTGTCGCGACTTTAGATACGCCGAGTAATAAGGATTGTCGTGACACTCGTCACACCTCCAGATCGATCTTTATTTCGCGAATGAACGATAAAAAGGACGAACGGCCGTAATGTGTGTTTCCCAGAAGTTAAAAGTGATCAAGTATATGTACGTATATATTATAACTTTTGTTCGTGTCAGTTCGAAGGTATTCAAACGCTTTTAGATATTATGTGCGAGTATTGTACGAAACAGTGAAATTAAAAATGAGAAATTAATAAAGAGAAATTAATTTCAGCTAGGTCAACCTTAATTTCTTCATATAAATGTATAATTTAGCTTCAACCGAGGTGAAACAATCGATTCAAAAATAGGGAATAAAGAGAGTATCTAAAACAAGTAAGCCGAAAGAAATAATGTTTATATTAGACTGGCCAAAAAGTAACTGCATTTTTTTTGTGTGCGAATTATTCATAGCAAGTAAAAACTTTATTAACATATTGATCATTTTGCTCGATTATTTTCTGCCATCGTTCAGGCAGCTTCATGATTCCGCGTTCAAAAAAAGTTGTTATTCTTTTCGACAAGAAAAATTTAAAATATCCTCACCAGTAGTGAAATTTGGCAAACCAATTCTGACATTCAGACTTCTTCATCGTACGTGTCAGATAATTTTTCATGAGCTTCCTTTTCGAATATGGTACAGCACAATATGACGAAAAAGCGAAGCAAAATACGAGCTTCCTGTTTGATTTTTCATTTTGAAATCGACGCCGAACAAACAATCGTTAACGAGATCGTGCGCTTTCGTTTTTCAAAACAAGCTCGAACAGTCAGGTATCAGATTGCACGATGGATTTGCGGTTTAAAATGAAGTTAGTTTCAAGTGTAGAGGTTTGATAAATATATTTTTTAACAAATATATTACGAGAATTGACGAGAAACGGCAACGACCATTATTTATTTTAATTCGTGTACAACGAGACGTTTATGCCGACCATTCACTTCCTTCGATTCTCAACAACTGAAATTACAATAAATTTCCCACCATCTTATCTTCTTCCTTCTTTTGCAATTAACGTCGCCGTTGTCAAGCTCGTTTCAAAAACGCGCGACACCGCGAAAGCTGTACGCGTGTGTCCATCTATTAGGGGGAAAAGAAAACGCAATTACTTTTCGGTCAACCCAACGATATCATCGCTCTTCTCTACCACCCTATTTGTGGACTTGATCAATGCGGCGTTTGCATGCGGCGAAACTATAATGCGATGGTCTGTGACGGATCGCGTTACGTCAATTTTCGTACTATTCGAAAGATTGATGAGTGGTTTCGACGGAGTATAATCACAGCTCTCGCTGCCCGTAACGCGCAACTCCAGGTAACAGCATAATAGGCATAATTGAATAGACCGTGCGCACATAATTATTCTCGCAGTACATTAGGCCGCGATTTCGAAGCAAAACGCGGATTACGCCGGTGTATCATACGTGACGTCCCCCTTGCCTCTTCGCCCCTTTTCGCCATTTCTCCCGTACGACCTCCTCTTCAGCCTCTTTCTCTTTCTCGCCAACCGGTCGAGGTCGGCCTTTGAAATCGGGGGGGGGGGATAGTTGAGCCACGTAATTTATCAACTGACCCATTTCCCGAAGTCACAGTCGAAAGATCCGAATACCCCGCGAGAGCGTTTCGATTGTTTCCGTCCTCGGACCCGCGTAACTCAGATTCTCGCCGAATTATTACGCATTCCGCGGCCTCCGTCGTTTGATTCGACTCCAACCCTCTCCGTTTCACTCGTATCTATCCATTTTATCGTGTGTGTAAACTCTGTGTGCGTTCTATTCTTTCCTCGCTGCTGCATCGATTAAACGATTCATTCAGCCTGTTAGGCGAAACATACGACGTACGTGCATACGTAACATCGAAAACAGCAGGCACGGTCCGCGTGTAGTGATGGAATACGCGTGACCCGACAGAGATTTTTCAGAACAAAACCACCGACGGGAACAACGTGCGGCGCGTGAAACGTAATATTTGAATTTTATTTGTTACACGGATTCGCTGGAAGCGTGATAGAGGCTCGATAGCGCGAGGGAATAAACATTTCTCCGTTATTGAATCAATCGAACTTGGAAAACTTTGATCCGGAATGGTTAACTTGTTGCACCTGTTTTTTCTTTTTTTTTTTTCGATCGACTCTGTCTCGATCGAAAACTTCATCGTCGAAATATTGTCGAACATCGAAACTTTTTTATCCTTCAATCAACTGTTAAAACATTGATTCTTATTCTCTTCGTTTCTTTCATTTTCAGTTTACAGAGATACAGTGAGCGTCGAAAGTATCCGTACGCTGATGATTTTCAAGCAGATCTTAATGTAATTATTGTTTATAATAATTTTTGTAGAAAACAGAAACTGTACTCCAAAAATAAAGAGAGACGAAAGACATGCGACTCGTTTGCATAACTTTGCAAAATTAGACAAAGAAAATTGATAAATCAGCAGAAATATATACGAGCAGAAAACATTCGTCTAGTTGCTCTATGATCAATCAATAATAAGTTTTAATGAAAAAGCAAATAAATTATTAAATTAAATTTGCTGTAGAAATGTATATGAATTATCTCAATTAAAAATAGCTTCGTAGAATTTCCTTTTGACTTTACAATAAGTACAGTTTTCCTAGGTATCCTAATATAAATAATATATACAATTTATAATTTTTATAAATGTGCACTTTTTAAATCTCCCTTTTCTTTTTTAAAGAAAATTGATGCTTGCTAATTTAAGGTTTGCTTGAAAACACTTTCCACATTCACTGTAGCTGTTCGCTCTTTCTCATCGATTCCTCTGCGATCAATCGTCAATGTTTAATTTAATATTGGCAGTCAAAGTTTAGTTTAATATTTTTCACCTTCTTTTCTCTTCAAGTCTTCGAGATCATTCTCATCGACTGTTTCTCGGATTAACAAAAAATCCCCACTCGCTTTTCCTTAGCTCCCGTTAGTGGAGCTTGCTTCGTGACGTTAAATTATCTCTCGACGGATTTCCCCGAAAAGTCGATGGAAGAACGATGTTCTCGGTCCGTGCCGTTAATTATCAGTATAATCAGCGTAATCCTTCTCCCGATGATGGTAAGCCGACACCTAATACCCGACCGACGGGAGAAGAACAAAGGTGAAATGTAGACGAACACGAGGCAGAAACAGTTCGGATCTCGTTGATCGGTATTTAAAAATAACGAGCCAGCCGAACACGTAAAGATCCAGTTTCGAAACGACGATCCGTCCTGGAGCTTGAAATTGAACGAAACACGAGTTGACGGGCTCGAGTTATCAGCGGAAGGCGTCCACCGCTCGTTAATTTCCGCGCGCAAATACGCGCGGTCCTCTGTGGCTGCTCATTACGACGATCGATATTAAATGGCTCTGAACGCTTTATTACCAGTTGAATTTCCTAACGCGACTCACTGTTCGATTGTCGAATTTTCAATACACCTATGTTCGAGCATTCGATCTCCCTTTCTCTGTTTGTTTACTTTGTTCGAGTTAGCCTACAAATTATAATTTAACCTAACCTACAATTCAGTTAACCTTAACCTACAAAAATAAGTTAACCTACAAATGCATGTTTCTGATATGTATGAAAAGAATGTTCCCGATGGTTTCATAATCTGGTAAGATTATTTAGCAGATGGACACGCAGGGAGGAGTTAAATACATTTTCTTGATTTCTATATAAACTTGAAATAAATCATTTATTATCATATAAATTATATATATTTATATTACTTGGACTGCTTCTCTCAAACACTAGTCACTTTTACCATAAATGAATATCATATCGATTTTTTCTTGCATTGGCTATTATTCGTTATAAATTACTGACACAATTTCGATCAGAATTTCAAGCTATTAGAAGAGATTATCACTGACGATGTAATACAAAATAGTAAACATATTTTTATTTATTTATATTTATTATTAGGCGCTCGATTGTCGCGTTTTGATATAAATATATACGTAAAACATAAATTTTCAAGGTCATGTTCTTTACACATCTGAACATATTTTACCATCTACTCGCTGCAGTAAAAAAAAAAAAAAAAAAAATGGTTGTACGAAAAAAAATATCAATGACTCCAAAAAAAAAATGATCTTGGAAAAAATATATTCTTACCAGTTATGACACTATTTGATACCATAGCACATTTTGACACTGTTCATGTCAAACAAAAGTATCTTTTGTATCGTCACAATTCGGAAAGATATTTAGATGGCCTCACTTAAATAGACCACCCTGTATATACAATTGGTAGACGAGTAATTTCTATTTGTAGGTTAAAATTATAGAGTCTGCACGCATGGTATACCTAAGAGGCAAAGAACGAGTTAGTTTCTCTTTCAATGGTTCATCTTCTCCTTTGGTAAGCATTTAATCCATTGATCAGGATAACTCGTCGACAAGAGAGCCACGAAGCACGATGTTTTCAGTATAATTAAGCGAGGCAGATCAATGAGACGTAATTTATGCGAGATAACGAGAGCATCGGCCTTATAAAGTAGAAAAGTAAAGACTCTTTTTATCGGTCCTCGGCCAGGCAAAGGCAATAATTTGATAATTCCCTATGCGCGTGCGGCGCGAGCGTAATTTGCACAGTACGACGTACAATTTCCACGGAGGAAAGAAAAGAGTACCGAAGTTAATTTACCTAGCACGGATAATCCAACGAACGATACAAGTACGCCGGACGCTGGCGGATACTCGTTTCAAAGAGATTGAATGAGATATACAAACAACGCTTCCGCCGCTCTAGATCCTGTGAAAATTCCACGAACATCGACCAGATAAAGCACGGGACCACGGTCGGATGAAACATTAACGCGGAGAACGTGAATAGTTCGTTTGGGAACGAGCGACCCTGCCGCGAACCCTCGAAACAGTTCGCGAGAAATTCGTGAACCATCCTCAAGTCGTATGAAACTCTGAGAATTTTAAACGTTTACACCATTTAAAAATTTCCTTTCTGAGGAAGAGAGAGAGAGAGAGAGAGAGAGAACAACAGGAGCAGATGGATTTGATTGCCATCGTGGAACGATTAAATTCTGGAGATCGGTCAAAGTCATTCCGAAGGGGTTTCGGTTTAAACGTCGAAGTAATTGGGTAATTCGATTCGACTCGTGGCTCCCTAGAAATTCATAAGTTAGGCTACGTGGTTGAGTAAATGCTTCGCTGTAGTTTCTCCGAGACTGGATTTCGAACAAATTTCGAATTCGAGCAACTGCTTTGAATGGCAAGCATTGCAAATTGGCCACCGACGTTTCAATTGTATTTGCTAAAAAGGAGAGAAAAGTTGTACCAGACTCGCGATACATTTCGTAGATACATTTTATGAATATATTGTTACGTAATCACAAAGTATTTTAAATTGTTGTACTGTAATATGTTATATAGTATAATAGAAAAATAAATATAATATAGTATTTATATATTTATATAATAATGCAATATTTATATTTGTATTATATTACATTTATAAAGTTTGCAAAGTCGGGAAATATATACAAGAAATACAAGATGTATTTCGCACGGATCACAAAAAATATTCATCCAACACGTAATCATCGTTTAGATCAAATGCAGATTTTATTACGACAAACAAACATCGATTATGAATTTACAACGCGTCTGAAAAAATAATTTGACTTCGATCGACTTCAATTTGATTTTTGCTAGTTTGCTCAAATTACCGGAAAACGAAACTGATACCTTCAATAACGAAGCATTAGAAACGTGAGGCCGTGTAAAAGAGAAATTTCTCAACATCCGGAACTCATTCTCGAACGATTAATCACGAGGTCAACAAACAACACGGGCTATTAACGTTCGTTAGTCGCTAGGCCAATTTCAAGCGTGTAATATTTTCGAGCAGCGAGGAGATAATAAAATATGCTTCCGAACGAACGAAATGATACAATAGTATATTTACGTGCTAGCGTATCCCGTCAGTTGGTGATTATTTCTCCGAACAATGCAGACCCGGTTGGACATAAACATCATTATACTTCCACCAGCGTAATGGCAAGCGCGGTGTTGTTGCGTTGCCTTTGCACGGAACAACGATTTGTTAGCTGGAAATTATTGGTTATATTTTCATCAGCAAAAAAGAAAAGAGAGAGAGAGAGAGAGAGAGAGAGAGAAAGAGAGAAATATTTAGCAGAATTTCCACTCGTTGTTAATACCGTTGCCGAGCGTTTCACGCTAGCGAATGGAACACGCTCGGCTTTCGGGCGTTTCGAAATAATTCTGCACGCGAATTCCCTCTCGCGGCAGCTGAAACCGAATGAATTGTCTCGTTTTGTCATTGTTCGCCAGCAAAGGCGTAAAATTCGCGCATTATGTGGAGACAAAAGATCGAATATAGATACGTAACTGACGACCGGCTCGGCTGCTAACGGCAAACGCTGGAGGTAAGAATGATGTTACGAGTTGCACCGCAACTCCGTAATCGGACGTAACAACCGACACTTTCAACCGAGTTATTGTTATCGTCACTGTTTACGTCGGCTACCAGTGGTTACCAGTCTGGTTTCGTCTGGTATTTTATTGCCGTGACGCGTTTAGTTAATTAATTCACTGCCTGGGACACCGTTGTCCCTCGGCAGATACCACTCCAAAATGTTGTTTACTTGCAACATTGGCGTAAACAACGCGGATTTCCTGAATGAAATTCGAAAATACTCTTCGAATACGATCGAAAAGAGAAAACTGTGTTAACTGTTCCGATGATCACTGGCGACCGTCTTTTCTATAAATGTTTTGGAATAATTGAAACAGTCATACAGTTTAGAACAATGTTTAGAATAATGAAAATGAGACGAACACCGTGATTTTAAACGGCATCGATGGTTAGACGATATTATAAAACGAAAAATACGCTTTCCTTATACTTTATATCTGTAATATCTTATAGATAAAATAGATATAATACTGTAATAGATGTTTTATGTATATATTTTAGATATTTTATATGTAAATGTATATAAATTTCTTTTTACTATCACGTATAAATATTTATGTAGTATATTAAATATTTTGAAATCAAGTATTTTAAAACACGTAAGTCAACATTTGAAACATTTGGATACTTTAGGAAGTAACCTTTGTGGAATCGACTTTTTCTTAATTATTTCTTCATCATTAACTAGTCAAATGAGATTCTGTTTCGTGGCCGATTGACAAAGCACTATTGTATCCATCGACTCAGCAAGTTCAACGAGATCCAATAGAAAATCTTTATGGCTAGTTTGACAGTCACGGGTCATTACCCAAGTCCATTGAACATTCGGTCACCGTGTCCCACGATCACGAGTCAATTCCTTCTCAATCAATTCCTCCTGCTTGTAATAAACTCGAATTCGATAAACAAAATCAGTCTCGTGTCTCATATAAATTTATAAAAATTAATACTTTTGCGACCAATTTCCCCTTCACACCATCGTAGCAACGAAAGTAATATCGGAAAATTCAGAAGCATCGACGTTCGATCGAACTACATGTTTCTATTAATCTTGGCACTGTCGGCCACCCTCATGGCATTCAACGTGCCAAGTACTTTGGGCGTGATAAATGAAACGCGTGATAAATTAAAGTTGAAAATCACTCGCGCCCAAAAAGCTCGCGAATCACAAGACGCAAATTCCTCTTACAACCCTCGCGTCATCCTTACTTGCAAACCTTCAAATTCAACGTACGGTAGCCACAAACGAAGTTACCAAGGAACATCGATCAACTGCTCGGGGCAAATGCTAATTTACTACGTTGCCGGGCAATAAATTAATTTCCCGAGGTGTCGGGACCTTCGTCGGTGGCCGCACGCCTAATTTGCGGCGGAACAGAGTTCGCGATCCGTTCCACCAAGTTGGACGCTCAGGCCTGCGTCCGGGGAGAGGAGCGGAGGCGGTTTGCGCGTTCCGCGTCATCGCGACGCGTAATGGGGTCAATAACGCATCGAGCAGCGTGTGCTGGCGTCCTCGAGAGCGCGGACGACGACGCGTCGACGACGAAAACAATGTGTCGCTGGCGTCAGAAGCCAACGGCGCTGCTGGTGCACCGCCAAAGGACGGCCGCAGTGTTCGATCGACAACCCTGTTTCGTTCGGGCACGCGATAACCAGAATTCCGCTTGCCGATTTCGTTTCCTCTGTCGGTTGATGGACCATATCGGCCACGTGTGACTCGTTCGAACGAACGTTCACTACTACGTATGTCGTTTGACCTCTCAGCTGGGAGTATCGATTATATACTCGTCACGAAGGAATGCCAATTTTGTTGTGCAACGACGTGTATATTCGTCGTGCGAGAAAATTAATTACAATTTGTTACCTGAATCGGATGTTTCGTGAACACATTTGCAAATTTTAGACACGTTTAGAGACGAGACTTGGGTAGGTGTTTTTTTTTACATTGTTTCTAAATATTTTCTTGCTACGATTGAAAAATCTAAATATTGGCACTGAATATTGGACACGCGAAGCGTCGTTATGCGTCGTACTTTACTCGAAGAAATATCATTCTGAGAGAATACATTAAATTTCTAATTTCTTTCTGTATCTTCCAAGTATCGATTTCTTTTTTTTTTTTTTTCTTGTTCAATAAGAAAATTAAGTAAATAATACCAATTGATTCAATTTTAAACTGGTCATTTCGACCACTTTGGCAGTGCCAGTGTTAAACGCGTCTGCGTTGTGAAATTGGCTTGGATTTCGTGGGGAAGTCGGTCGAGACAGCTCGTTGAAAATTCGTTTTTCCACGAGGAACGTTTGATGGTAAAGAAACATCGTTTCGCCGCGCGTGGCGGTTTGTTACGTTAAACCGATTTGCGTGAACGTAACATTACCGCGTTCGAAGTTTGCACAATTCCATACCGCGCCCCGCAACGTTTAATCGCGGAGCGGTAACTTCGGCTCAGGTCGTTTGACTTCGAGATTAGTGGAAAACTCGACGGCTCCGTTGGCATACGAGAGCCAACTATTTGTCTTTCCGCGCGGCGAGCCCGTAAATTTTTAATCGACGATCACGGGAATTGTTGCACCGAACTCGTTCGGGGAGAAGTGAGTGCAGTTTCGATTCGATCGACGAATTGTCCTCGCGGTTCGACGACTGGCGCGAGAGCCGGTTTTAGAGTCGGCTCGGTTTTAGGGTGGCTCGTAATTTTCTGTAATCCGCCGTGGAACCAAAGTCGATGCCAAGATTGCGTCGCGCGGCCTGTCGTTGCTTGATTCATTAATAATCGAACAACTGTTGATACCGGAGCCGGGAACTGGCCTGGGCCGATGGAGGAACGAACGAACGAACGATCGGAGTGTCGGAGACTGGACGCGCGACCGTTACTCATCGCCGATGCGATTCGTCGCGCCGCTTTGCCAAAAGCAATTTGAATATCTCTCTATCCGTCGTACGAGGGCCAAGACACGACGCGAAATTTCCCGCCATTCGGTGGGGAAAAAATTTATTCTCTTACGCGAGCAACGTGAGTTCGCCGCCGGGATCTTATGCAGATGTATGCGGCGAGCGTACGCGGCGTGCAAACGATGGAACGGAATAAAAACTCGAAATAAAAGCCGTTGTTCGAGGAGCGGGGGGCCGGTGGAAAAACGAGAGAGGGTGAAAAGGAGAGAAAAAAGAAAGAATGAAGAGAGAAAAGACGGTGCAAACCGTAAGCGTGGCTGCATTAAGGCCGCAAAATTGAAAAATACGCCGCGTTTCATCGTGTCTGACATTTTTATCTCCCGAGACGCAAAAATTGTCTCTTCTTTGAGTGCACGTTGCTTTGTCCTCGTCTCTCTCCCGCCACTTCTCTCGCGACGCGTCTCTCCGTTTTCTCTTCTCCCCCCCTCTCCTTTTCGTTCTTTTCTCTCGCCGCTTTCCTCGACACGGCCGCAAAACGCGACTCTGAAATTTAAATCAACGCCCGGTTGTTCTTTCGTCGGCCGCGGTGCCTTCCCCGTGCCTTCTCTTCCCCGCTTCGTCGCCACGCGCTGAATAGTTCATAAATATTGATCAAACCCCAGAAGCCCCGGCGCTGAACGTTAGTTGAACAGCGTGACAAATTAATCTGTCCGAAGGGAAGTGATTTTTTTTTGCCCAACTTTCTGGTTAACTGCAGCGGCGATCACCTCTCTCCCCGCAAAGACAAATCACCGCTCCCTCGGTCGAAAGAACAACACCAACACTACGCGAGACACTTCGCTCGTACAAATTCCCCAATTTTCGCGCTCGTGACGTGTCGCCGCTATTTCGTGAAATTGCTGATAAAAATGCTAAAAGCTACGAGGGGGAGGACGGCTACGTGAGTAAACCATCGAGAAGAAAGCCCGAAGGGGGAAACGCTCGAACGTTGTCGATCTTCTCACGCGCTCGCCTCGATGAAAATTGTTCCCCAGGATCGTGGAACGAAATTACAGTCCAGGGACTTATCCAACGCGGCATATAAAGGCAATCGACTCGAGATCCCGAGATTCGTTCCTGGATAAGAGAAAGACGAGAGAGAGAGAGAAACGAAGGGAGGATTGGTAGGTCGGTAAACAATTCGTCTTTAAAATTCATCCAGATTCTCTTTTATATTCCGCCGGTATGACTTCGCTTCCGGGCGGCGTGAGCCGTGGATCCATCAGGGAGGCTCCGCTCCCGGTGTGCTTGTAGCAGCATTCTCCGCGGATAAGGGCGGAGAAACGGATGCGCGGGATGATGGCCGAGCCCGGGGTCGCGGTGGAGCTCGGTGGGAAAACAAAACCGGGCGGAAGATGAATCTGCAGATACGCCGTAGCGACGTAATTCCTTCCTTATTGTTTGTCCTCCATTTTTTTTTCTTTTTCTTTTTTTGTATCCACGGGGAACGGAAGACTGCCGGCCAGGCTTCGAGGCAGGGGCAAAGCGAAAGAGAGAAAAAGAAAGAGAAGAAAGGGCGAGCTGTCCGTCAGTTGAAAAAGTGGAAATGTGGACGAGGAGGCAACCTACGGTGGAAGAGAAAAATGAAAGAATCGCGCCCCGTAAGGAGAGAACTGGACAGCGAATGAATGGACGGGGTTGGGTGAGTCCTGGGAAACGGTCGTGAGTATTTTGAATGTTTGTACCTTGATGAAAAAGAGAAAAATGCTGTACGGAAGAAGAAACAACACTGATGGTTAAAAGTTATACCGGGAGAGAGAGAGAGAAAGGGTTAATACCAAAATATACTTCCGCTTCAATGAAATATCAAAATATTTATGGCACAATCGCGTAATTTCCGATGAATGTCACGAGTAATCGTATCGCGAGAAATCATTTGAAAATCGCCAAAGATTATCAAAGTTGTATCATTGGCACTTGCATTATTCAAAGGTCATAAGAGAGGTCGCATCATTTACACTCCGCGTCATTCGAAGTTCATCGAGGTCATATCATTAGGAGTAAAGGTCTCTTAAAGATCGCTGGATGTCATTGAAATTACGTGATTGACACCTAAAGTCGGGTAAAGGCCGAGAATGGACACCGAGGTAATGTCACTGTCGTTTGATTAATCACAGATTGTGTCACAAAGATTCAAGACCACTAACAAAGCGAAAACTGTACGGTTTCTAGGAAGGATAAATGGTCAGTGACCATCCACTGCCTTCTCTCCGTAAGCGTATTCACTCGCACCAGTTTCCACGATGAAAACATTTGCCGTATTAATTGGCGACCCACGGCGAGCTGCACGTACGAGCGTCGCTTTGTGACAATATTCTAGCTTACTGGCGTGGGCAAAAGTGTAGGTCGATATATTCGCTCTATGGTTCACACGAAGGCGTTGGTATTCGAGGAAAGATCATCGAGTTTCAAGCGAAAGAGATCATTCGAAATCGTGTCTCCGTGATTAGAAACGACAGTGTCGACGAGAGTTTTCTCCAAAAGAAAATCAAGAAACGCGAAAGGGGAAAGAGTGGACGAAAAAATTTCTGACTCTTCGCGGGAGGATAAAAGCAAATGTTTGCAATGTTTGCAAGGAAAAAGAAATGGGGTGTGTAAGAGTGAAACATTCGTGAAATAAGCCTCAACTATGAGGACGGGAATCTCTTTGCCCACTATCGTAGAAGAAATCAGCTAACAGGCACGATCGGCGTTCTTATTAGACCTGAAAATTTCAAAAGAATTCCTCCGGCATCTCCTGGTTTCAAAGCGGTAATATTTTTAATATTTCCTTTATGACGTAAAAAAAAAATATATATATATATATTCACTTCGCGAGCGAACCTCTTCTTCATTCCGTTCATATCGCCGTCATCTACATCAAATTACACTCGTTTGAAGCTTAACGCGGCTCGCGATTACGGCATCCGAGTCCGAGCGCCTCTGAAATAATTAATAATACGAACAACGAAAGGCTTAAGGCGTGCGTGTGGCCGCGTGCCTCTGTGCGACGCAACTCTCGTTGAAAAAAGTTGGCAAAGCCGACACGGGTAAGTGTTCTGTGAGAGGCGTCGAGAGCCAGTTTCTAAATTCCCTTACGAACAACGTGAAACAACGGTATGCTTGACTCATTTGCGAATTTCGAGCAGCGAATTCTTTTGAACGGAAAGAGTTTTAACGCACTTTTAACGCGGTGGACTGTGCCCTGCGAAGAACTCCCCTTTGCCAGGAAATACGGGACTGTATCGTCGAAAGCGAATACCCTCTTGTTTCGCATAAGTTCCGCGTGTTTCGCGAGGGAGCGGAAACATGTATGCGCGGGGAGGAGGAGGGGGAGGTGTGTGTAATGAGGATACACGAAGCTAGCGCGTAACTCGCGCGTTACGTTGAACAAAGCCCATGAAATTATCTTTAAAGGACAGCCCAGGAAGGATACGCGGAGCTTGTTTAAAATGCAAAAAGCAAATGGAAAAAAGGAGGCGTATCCTGTCGTGGCTATTGTTCGCAACTTGTAAAGGGCATTCGTCGGGAATGAAACTCGCCTCCATCCTCCCCCGCCGCGTTTAAAGCGAGAAGCCAAATAAAAAACAAACTCTTGTTTATCTTTTCGTTCACCGGTTTGTTCGTAGTAAATCTACTGTGTTTGGAAAAATGTTGAGCTGCGGTGAAAGTTTCGATTGAAAATGAAATATTCGGGATGAAACTGTTCGTGGAATTGCGAAGCGTCTCCGCGGAAAGAGAAATGACTTTCCCCTTCGCGTTGTCACGTGAATGATAAACGAAATTTCGCCATCGTAATTGTGCTAAAGGCACGCAGATAAAAACTAGGTAATCAAAATGGAAGCTTGTCGCAGTTTCGGCTATCCTCGGCTTCCTTTGAGTTGAAATTAAATAACCTGTGGGCGGTACGAGCTTCAAACGGCTGTCGAGCGAAGCTCACGTTCATGCTACGTCACGTACCCACGAGTGACCGTCATTTCCTCTGTGACACTCTCTACGACATTTTCTTCGAGCTTTCAAATTTCCGAAATGAAATCTTTGGTTTCGCGTGATAACAAACCGTGACTCCCTCGTGTCTCTCTAACTTTCTGTCAAATTTCGGCCGGTACAATTATGTAATTGTATGAATCTCGATCTGATTGTAGCAAAAGTATCTACTGTAGTATCTGATTTTCTATCAACTGAATTTCGCTGGTATAAGTTTTGATAATGAGAATTCATACAGAATCTGACCGTAAAGGAACGAGATCGTACAGTTGTATCTACTGTACCACTCGAGTCTATCCGAAATCGAAAACGATTATATACTTGCAAAGAGATGTTTGCAATAATTATAACTTGGCATTAAGAAAACGCGGAGGAAATATTACGAAGAATATCGCGTGAAATTGAAAAGGAACATCTTTAGATGACTGTCTCTGAAATTAGAAACGAGCGTACGAATACGAGCCGCGCGAGTAGAATTGGTCCGTCATAGTCCAGACTACACGTCAGATGGCGTACCAATCAGCTTTATATTGTATCGAGAAGTAATTATTGTTCGAACCATTTTCTATAATTTTAATCGTTTGAATTACTTTGTACAAAAGACGTTAGGCTCTTTGTCAAGGAATTTATCACTCTATTTAGATAGTGGGCGAGTCGGATTCATATCGGTTGATCCATCGATGCCGCAACAATAACGTTAAGAGTATAATTCTCAAGTCTCGTAGAAGCCTCGTGGCTTCAATTTCATCTCGAGAGCATTTGTCTCGCGGTACTGCGAGTTTTAAAAATTTGCCAACACACGTTGGTACGCTGTTGGTTTTCCACTGTCCCGTTAAAACCGTACATTTGTATCTGTAGCGCCGACTACCAGCCACCGTTTCCCGTGTCTCTCGTGCGAGATTTTTCACGCGACGCACGTCTGCGCGACGCTCGTTCCTACGCTCGGCCCTTTTTCACATTTTTCCAACATTCTGCCTCTCAAGTAGAACGTACCGCGCGTTTGGTATTCCCGCCGCGATCAAAAGAACTCGGCTCCGTATAATCTCATGCAGCCGGCTCGATTGAAATTAAATCGACAAGAAAATAATTCAAAGCGATCGGTCGCGGTACACGGGAGCATTCTGTCGATGTTGCACATCGTGAGAAGCCGACGAACGGAATGAAATTTCATCGAACGAGCTCTCGCTTCCCGAAATGGATGGAACGAGCGTGATGGAATTCCAAGAGGGGGAATCGGACCTATCAAGAAATTCTCACGCCACGCAGGATTTTCACCTAGCAGGATACCACCGAGGGTAAAAATGTTCCCCCTGTTTTTGAGATCGTTCGGTTAACGCTATACCGCGACTACACGTCATTTGTAAAATGGTGGTTGGCAGCCGATAGATGCTGACGCACTTTCGCGTCATTTGCAATTCCAATTCTAACATTCGTTCAACCCTTTCACCTAAGGTTAGAGCTTTATTTCTTATCCTAAATATAAACATACATTTAACATGTTAATGACAATTGTGTTAATGTTGCTTTTTGCCCTTATCACAACTCCATCAAGCATGTTACACCGTCTTCTTTCAAACTTCTCACTTCTTTCGTTTCACACCATCAAATCACACAAATACACGTAGTCCTGTTTTTCTTATGTTCTCTCTCCCATACCAGATGTCATCACAAAACACCATCATGTAGTAATTATGATGATAAATAAATTGAAAATATCACAATACTACAAATAAATAATAACTTCGTAATTAATTTTAGTAGTTTATATAAAAATATTATCAATGTAACAAAATATATAATTACTAATAATAAATATCGAATAACTAAGATTAAATAATGAAAGTTAAATAAGTAATGAATAATTAACATGATGATTGCAGTATATATAAATTTTCGTAAATATTTCCGTGGTGATAATAAAATTACTAACAATTTTTAAATATTCTATTGTTTATATTAAATACACATCTGGACGGAACGATTTAATGAACGTAGATGTCGTTGATCTAAATTCTTCGAAGTGGAGGTAGCTACAAGCACAAATGTACCAATATCTTAATAACCTATATGACATCGGTTGAAACTCGTGGTGAGGAATTCGAGTCAAACGTAGGAACCACGTGTAAGTTTCATCGGTCCAAACGTAAGAAGTCACGAGTCAGACTCGTGATTCATAATGCAGTTTCATCATTGCGTTAATCTAATTTGATTAGACGCAGCATTTATTACACAACATTTAATGGTAGAAATTACAATCTATCGTGTAGGCAAAATTTCATTGCACCGAAGCACAGGTCTATATTCAGTCACGTTCGAATTCAACCTTTCGTAAATGTGGCGCCATAAAGTTAACAACGACGCAAGTGGAAAAACGAAGGGCGCGAATTGGTTTCGCTTTATATCGTTGTAAATCAATCTTGGCGCGGGTCGAATTAATAGCAATCTCGATCGACGTGCCGTGGTCGTCTCTGGACAGTCTCTCTTTCTTTTTTTTTTTTTTTTTTTCGAAACGATCCGGTGTAGCTGACAGCGGACTGGTGCGCGTATAAGAGGCACGCCAGAGTATTTAAAGCGGGCCAATTCGGTACGCGGGGGCGGACACAGCGCGAAACGTCCGGCAATGCTACCGTCTAACAGGATTGCAAACAAAATTGGATGTTTCTCCCCGGCTCGATGGAACGGAGAGGAAAAGTATTAATTCGAGGCAGGCGAGGCCGCGCGCACCGGGGGTTGGAGGGAAAAAAAAGGCGCAAGTGCACGCGCGCGCGCGCGTGTGTGTGTGTTGCGTGTTTCGGACGAGCGTGGCGAGCGAAGATGACAATTTAATTGCATCCCCTCGGTAAAAAACGAACGAGCAAAGCTGGCTCTCCCCAGCGCTGGAACTAATGCTCCCTTTTAAAGCCAGCGCCTCGACAACCGGGTTGCTTTGGAAATTGTTTGCCCTCCGTCCTCGTGTTTTGTCCGGATTTGATAATAGGTAATCCGCGCGATTTATTTCGCGAAATTGCTGCCCCGGATTGTGCCGCGATATTGCCAGCGCGCGAGGGAGGGAAGAAAAAGAACTCGGCGGGGAAAATTAACGTACGAGGGAAAGTCACGCTAGAACGGGCGAACAAAGAGCCGACGTACCACCCACGTTGATACGATGGACTTACCGCAGAATGTCATTTTATTCGATGCATGTGCCGTGCGCATTGAAATTTCATTAGTGTTTGCAACGACACACGACTGCGTCATAACGGTATTGACAAAATTTGAAACCAATCTGATAATGCACATAGAAGTATGCGACGTATATTTAACGCGAGCGCGCATTTGGCAAACAAAATTAGCACGTTGCGTGAATAGCCGTATTAATCGTGTAATAAATGTTAAACAGCTCAGGTTGAATACCAAAAGCTGTGGATTTTCGTGCATTTTTCAAACTTTCGAGAACGCAGCTAACGGAATGCAACTCGAATATTTCGGAATTTGTTTCTTCCGCTAAATAACTGGATGCTTCGTATATTTTTGCACAATTGTGCGCATTTTTTCTTTTTTTCCTTTTCTCTCAAAATTTCCACAGAAATTCTGCGTGAAAATCCGCGCGGCCTGTTTAGCTAACGTGAACGATCATGCTCGTGCGATTTCCGCGAAACGTATACCTTCGCCGAATATCCCTCGTTGGTTCCATCTGTTTTCATTTTCCCAGTCATCGGAAAACCACCGACGCGTGATCGAATTTTCCCGCGCAAATGCGTGAGCGAAATTTGAGAACGTTTCGCGTAAAACGTACTGTACGAACACACTCCACAGGTTTTCCGCAAGTGCTCGTGAAACAGGTATTGCATTTCTTACGAGCGCTTGATTCTTTAAAAGCACGGGCTTTGCGTGGGACTCGCTCCGCGAGCCCCGTTATCAAAAGCAGAAGGGCATTAATAATTGCACGCCGGAGACACGAGCCCGAGGAATGTAATCTCTTAGCGTGGCGAAATTCCCCGAATTTGCATCTTATTAAAAAATAATTCGCCGCGCGGCAAGACGCTCCACCGTCTCGACGGTTGGAACGCAATTTCAAGCCTAATCGCGTTCTACGCGGTTGAGAGAGAGAGAGAGAGAGAGAGAGAGAGAGAGAGAGAGAGAAAGGTGAACGAGTCTTTTCACGAAAGAGTGCCACTGGCTGCTACCGTCTCGACTTCTAGTCATTAGGGAAATTACAAGCAATCGGTGGGACAAAACTGCCGAGCGAGATGTTTCATTAAAATTAGCGGTGGAGGTCGTGTCCGGCGGTCCTCGAAACAACGCGTAATCGCGACGTTAATTAAACCGAATGGCGATTCGGTACGAAAATTCTCGCTTCAAACAGCAGCACCGATCGAGATTCTAGCGTGAAATCGTGCTCGGAGGCTGTTTGCGCGTCCCGCGGCGAACATTAATGACGTCACTGGTCACTTCCGCGCAAACCAGTCGCCGAAAGGCTCAGATCTCGGGGCGAAATTTAATTCGACCAACAATTTGTAAATAAATTTTTGAAACGATGTTCTCTATTTGGCAAATAATGAATTTCAATGGAACGTAGCTCATTTGGCTCAGTTAAAGGAGTTCGATGCTGTGCAAATAATTGGGAGAATGATGAATATTATTTGAGGGACTAGTATTTGTTCGATAATTGAAAATTTAAAGTAACATTCGAAATATCAATGAAACAGAAATACTCGAATGAAAAATAATCAATGAAAATCGAAATAATTGATCAGTATGTGGCAGAAATTCGTTTTAATAGGACTCGTTTGGTCAGTTAATGAACAAAATTTAGGGACGTCTGTTAAAGTTGTGCAAATCGGAATGGCCTTTTTTATCAGGCTTATTAAAAAAAATACCCAAAATGTGGTCAAATCTTAGATTAAAAATTTTACTAATTTTTCTATAATTATAATTGTCTGTACGCAACACAATAATTTCCTCCCGCACACTGGCACTTTCAGTTCATAACTCGGAATAAATGTTCAGAACAGTGCAAACGACATCTCTTTACATCCTTGACATTGAACTATAATTGTACAACGTGTAAGAACAAAGAGGTGTTATAGTCATAAGTCAATGTAAATGTGCAAATACATTTTTTTGACTACGAAATTTTCGTCTTTCTCTTATTATTTTCGCACAATTACTATTGTTTCTAAAGGAGCGTATTGTTTCTATGTACAACAAAGTTCTAGGAAATCAATGTCCTACTTTTTTACAAAAAGTTATCGCCGGAAAAACTGTGTGTGCAAATAATTTTTTGACCCACTGTAAGTCGCGTAACGTGTGTCCACGAAACAACATGGCACGTGCGCCATATTGTGTCCACGAAAATCTGATACTTTCTACGAAAACGACATGGCCAACTGTTATAATACTTCAACAATTTTCGTGATTATCGGTGCCTGAATTGATTTGAATTTCTCGTGTGTAGTTATCGAAAGTAAAGAAGACAGACTGGTTGGAAGAAAAGTTAACAAACTTTCTATCTAGAGAGAACTCCGTGGGCGATATTCCACGATCAAATCCAAATAGGAAAACGAAGAAAACATAATCCCCCCTTCGTTCGAAAAAGATAGATCGCCCGTATTTCCAAGGCTACGTTCTGCAATCTCACTTTCTACGTCTACAAGCGTGTGTTATTCCGGTCACGTCACAACGCGTGTCAATCCGCAATGTGTGTTTGAAGAACGCGCAAAGGGAAGGAAAAAAGGGTGAAAGGATAAAGGGGAAAAAAATAAAAGAAAGTTCGCAGGAATGACAACATCTTTTCATAAGGGAGCGGCGAAATGAGAAGCGAGCTAGAGGGGACAGAGAATCCAGGTCATAGTAGACCGCGCGTGAATTTGATTCGAGAGTCCCACAAGCCGCGGTGCTCCGGCCCGAGCCATCTCTTTCATCCCCCATAGCAACTTCAATGTCAAACACTTTACATCTGCGCCTGACAGACTCATCAATTGCCTGCCTCTCAGACCGCTCCGCGCCTGTTTCTTTCCACTCCCGCAGATTTCTCCGAGCCTCTGTCCGAAGGAGCGGGAAGTGTGCAAGGCGCGAGAGTGTCTCGACGTTGAGCGAGCAACGTTCTCGTGTCAATAGTCTCGCGATGTTCAATTAAACACCGCTCCCGCCTCGATCAATCTTCGCGCGGGAAACTTTACTCCCGAGTGGAGACTGCATTAACCGCAGCGACAAAATCGATCGATGTGATAACTCAAAATGACGGAAAAGCAGGTGGCCAACGACGACGACGACGATTTTAATACCGTAATTTCCGCGCGCGGCAACTCGTGCCGCTGCCCACGCTCGCAACATTGCCCAAAACAACACATTATCTCTCGCGTTGTCTCGGTAAATATTGTTTCGTGCAACTACGAACGTCACGGCTCGCGGTCGCGTGCTTTTCGTTCCATTTGCAGCGGTCAAACATTAACGCGATTATGGGAAGAAGTTGGAGCAGAATGACTGAGAGAATTATGCCAGTCTACGTTCGCGAAAGTTTCTAGCCGAGGTTAGCGGGTTTATCATAGGTTTTTGAGATGGACTTTAGCTTCTCCTCCCATGGTCCAGATCGTGGTTTGACAGTAATTTGATGAATTTGTAGCGGCTAGCAGATGTCGGAAGAGAAAACGTCTTTTCAGATAAGAAGTTAGGAGAATTTACGACTCACGTGGCGCCTGTGCTATCGAATTGCGAAGGCCAAAGTTTAGTTTTCACAGTGCGTAAGACCAAACGTCCGTACTTATAGTTTATAGAATTTCGGCCTACAATAGCATCTCTGCGAAGCGTCGTAAACTCTAGGTCCTATGGGCCACCCAGATCGTCATCTGGAAAACATTTTAAGAAAGCGAGGCCCAGAGGAGACCCTGCTACATCGCCACAATTCCGGGAAATCGGCCTCGGCGAGATTGCAGCCCCACTCCCAGGAAAAGCGCGTCACGGACGCAAGGAGTAGGCGACGCAATTTCGTGACAACCTAATTGGCTAAAGCAAAAATCGAGTCGGTCAATTAGGGATGTCCGAAACGGGGACCGAGTTTTCCTGGCAGCAAAAAGCGACGAACTCGAGAGAGAGTCCCGGTACGAGTCAAAGAGTAGAGTCGAGTTCGAAAAGAAAGCGAAACAAAAAAATCGAGAAGAGACGCACGGATAGTCTCGCGACGTGTACACTAGCAAAGTGCTATATGTTCACCGCATTTTCCGCGTCCTTTGCGCCGCAGTGTATGTGTTCAAATAATAAAGTGATTTGTACACCATACGCCGTTATTATTCCGAATCTACCTGCACCTCACACCAGAACATCCCCTAAAAATTTTACACGATACGGATGGCAGTTTCAGAATTTAACAGCAAATATCCTATTACGAACTTTGTAATTTTCAAGGATCAAAGCCGCTGCAGTGACCGATTGCCCGATGATGGGCAACTTTCTACAGGATTGATCAAACTATCGTTCGTCTGTTCTGCTTCCCGTTAGACAACGCGTTAATTAACTTTCAACGTTGTGTTTGCAGTATTAATTAATATCTGACGCGCGCGAAAAACCTTTATTCAAACTTTAGTCAAACTTGCTTGCACGCATACGTTCGACTAACTCTCGTCTAATGGTTACATTGAACGAGAACGAGGCTTAATAATCTCTCTGTCGCACAACCAATAACCACGATCACAAATGCCCTCGTTTCTTTCCCCCCCGTCGGACCATGGCGTCCGACAAGAAAGGAAGGAAGAAATTCATTTCTTCGCGGTTTCTATTTCAGGTCGAGCACACCTAGTACCTCGAGCGCAACAATGGTACCAAGGACAAAGAGAGTATCAATCGCGGCGTCAAAGGAACAGAACTGTAAAATGTACCGTCACGATGAATTTCTAATCTTCGGGAGTTACCTCGTCGGCGAAAAGACGCGAATCGTCCAATCGTAGGAACAGAAATGGAAAACGTCCGTGTATATAGTTATTCGTGAAAAGAGCGACACGTCTTTATTGAAAAGAATCCGGCGGAGGAGGAGGTGGATTTCGGTAACCAATAACTTGGATTTCGCTCCCATCCGCGGAAATAATTCCGGCATCGATTTCCTCTTTCTTCCCGATCTTTCACCCTATTTCCAACTCTCAAGGTTTCGCCCGAGAAAACGCTGGGACTGCCAGAATAGAATAGATCCAGCGTTGAATGCACGGGAGGATGTTTGAACTCGATTAAGAGCGGATGAATAGTATTTTCTCGGTTGTTCGCCGTGTGACATTTTCAGACGGAGAATATGCACACTGTTTCAAGTTTTATGCAGGGTCGAATGATGGGTGAGAAGCAGCAGGGGTATGACGAAAAAGTAAGAACAGGAAAATGTAGAGTGAATATTTTCGATTTGGGGCTTCGTTTTCGAAGAGCTCGAATTTAACTAATTCTAGACACGAATAGAAAATTAACGGGAGGCTGTTCCGCGTGCGAAAATAAAAAGAAAACGTGGAATAAAATCTTTTCTTCCAAGATGCTTCTTGAGAAAATCAAATGAGTTCGACGAGTTATTACCAAGGCAATTTCTAACTAAACACGTTCAACCTCGTGAGGCTTTGGACGAAATAATATTATTCGACCTTTACAATAAATTGCAACAATCACTAACTCCACGATGATACACGAGTGGTCGATGCGACTTTAAATAATGAAAATAAAAGAAAAACAATAATTTCTTGTTATTCAAACGCATTATTTGATGAAATTTCAAACTCCATTTTTTCCCAAGAGTCTTATTCTACATCTTTTTCTTATCTTTTCACAAAGAAACACGTCGTGGCCGCTCTTACACGTGATTCGACTGGATCCTGTGTCTTTAGGTCAGAATGTGGAAAACGCTTAGGACTTTTCATAGAGTGCGGTAACTTTCCACGAAGGCAAGTGTTTGTCATTTAATCGTGAGCGTGCGATTCAATTAAGGACATTCCGAAAAAAATGTAATTTTTCCCGGAAGGGAGTGCCGTACTCGCGAGAGAAAGAGAAAGGGAAAGAGTGGACCGGATGGAATGCAATTATTTAGAGGGGCAACGCGAGAGATGTAATCGTTTCCTCGGGTTTCGCGCTGACGCCGCGGTTAAAGAGCACGAATCCGTCCGAATCGAGATGAAAAGAAGCAACGGTGGCCGGACGGGCCAGCGGCGAGAGAAAGAAATTTAATTGGATCGGACAAAACGTGGCCAACGGCATTTCGGTACACGGGCCGGAGGGGGGCCAGCTTGCGTCTGCCATTTTCAGCTCCGTTGAACTTAATTGAGGCAGCCTCATAGATCCGGGGCCGTGCTGCACTCGACGCGCTTCGCAAAGCAAAGCTATAATGCCCTGGCTTTTCTGACCTGTGGAATACACGCCACTGTGAAATCCACCGTGATTTTCCACCTCTCAAACAGGATAATTGACTTTAAACACGGCCCGTTTAATAAGATCGGTCGCAACAATCGGCCTGGAAACGTGAAGGGGATCGCGATCGATCACGGAGCTCGAACTGATCAACTCAAACAAAATGGATCCTTGTTCGCAAAGGAAGATGCGCGTGTACTGTTGAAGCTCAGACAGCTTCAGGAAACGGGGGAAAAAACCGTAGTCGAGGCATTCTCCATCGAGTCTGTTCTGATTTAAAATTTATTAGTATACGAGAATTCTCCTGAACTTTTTCTGAATTTTTTGGTAAATTCAAAAGATCGTAACTACAGGTTCGTTCCTTTTTCATGCTAGTGAGTCTGAACGGCAACGTTTGTTGCTCGAAAGATCAAAAAATATCGTTTGCACGAAATTGAGTTTGAGGCAGACAAAATCGTTCGCGTCAGTCCAAGTCATAAGCGTGCTCAACATGCACTTTCACGTCTCGTTCACACCGATTTCGTTCCACTGTCTACTTATTTCCTCGTTCCCGGTCGCACGGAATCGACGGCGCGGTTATCAATGATTCATAATCGCGATCATTGGCAAACGTTTGGCTGTGGAGTAACTCTCGGGTGGCGGGGCAGAGAGCTCGACGAACGTGAACGGCGTCATTCCGGTGAAAATGGCCAAGGCCTCGACGTGGGAAATGGCATGGTCTTCTCCGACGAATGGCGGTCGTTTCGCCGCAGTGAGCGCCGATTTCTCCGGACCGACTGAATATTTATCTCCCCGAGGATTCGCAACACGATAGACCGACCCGATTGCCTTAATTCGCCGCGCGGATTCGTGAATTTTTCAATCGCGTCGGCGGATTTACACGACGCGCGAGGGCTGCGCGCAGGTGATTCCAATCTGTTGACGTTCCCACGGTTTCTTTCGGCTGACCACCGGACGGTTGGCACCACGAAACTGAAGGAACGTTGTTATTCATGGTTTCATGAATTTTCGTGCTCGACGGCGCGCTATCCGCGCGCGGCTGCTCGTTACGTTGCGACGGAGGAGTCTGCGTCCGTTCCGTTTCCTCCTTTCGTTCTCCCGGCGGAGAGCAAGAAACGATGTAAGTTAGAAGAGATGTAAAATAAGAGGAAAGAGAAAGGAGAGAAGAAGAGAAACGAGATGAATTTTTCATTAAGAAAGCCGCGAGTGTAAACGCACGGTTGAAAATGAAGGAGAAGACAGAAGGGTGGAAGGGGGGAGAGGGGGGGGGGAAATATTCCGTAACCGTGAACCGTGAAATTCGCCCGTGGAACGACGGCACGGTCTGGAGGAGTGGTGTCGGTGGCCCACTAACGTTTGACGTCACCGCGAGAGACTTGCGCCTCTCCTTCCTCGTCCCCAACCCGGTTTTTCTCCCTTCTTGGCAGAGAATGGAAGCGGCGTGACCAGGTGACCGATAATACGGAACAGAGTCGAGAACAGGCGGTGGTGAAACGCGCGGCGGTTTCAAGGATGCGGAAGAATCGACCTCGTCGCCTTTCGCCAACTAATCATCCGGGCGAATTTCCTCCAGGTGAAGCTCCGTTTCTCGATCGTAGATCAAAACGGAGCGGTGGGACGAAGTGGCAGGAAAAAGAAAAAAAGAAGAGGAAGAAACGAAAACTGATCGAGCATCGAATCTTTGCTAATACGGCTCGTTATTCCGCGTATTTGCGCGACAACGACACCCGCCTCGTCGCTTTTCAATCTTTTTAGAGCCGGCTCGCCGGAGTAAACAGACGGGGAGAGGAAAAAACGGCGGCCCGAGCCACCGGAGTGGTGTCACACTTTCGAGACCGCCCTCGCGCAAAAGGCATTATGCAAGCCTTGGGTGAGAACGGCCAACGCTCGAGGAGAAGGAAAGATCAAACAGCCACTGTTCAAAGATTGAAGTTTACTAGCGCTAATCGCTTCGTCGGAGAACTTCAAACGCGAAATACGTACACCGTCTCGACTTTGAAGTTAAATTACTGGCCGTCTGCAGGAAAGAGGTTTCGAATTTGATTTGAAACGAAACACGCCAGTAAAAAACGAGAAAATCGTGACAAACCGCGCGGAAAAGGAATTACGATCGGAGCGGTAAAGCCGATTCGTAATCACGTATCACGATCTGCGTACGTATATCCGAACGAGAGGGGAATTCGTTACCTTTGCGTCCGAAACAACAAATGAAATCTGCTAGACTGGAACAAGGTGCGGCGAAATGCGATATCAGATATTGCCAGAGGGTGCGGTAGAATACCGGTGGTATAACTAGGCAGATCTACTAGGCAGTTTCATCGTAGTCCCACTCGCAGCGTTTCCTGATAAAGTCCAAAATAACTCTGGCCCCGTCCTACAGTTTACTTTGACAATTACTCGCGTATCACCCAGCTGCTATCAGAGAGCTGGATTTATCACGGATTTGATGAAGGATTTCGCCGAATATCACGCTAGTCAGTCTCTAACTTGTTAATACGATTGTCTCTTGGATCAGAAATTTCTACAACCGTGCGAAGCGAACAGTTAATCTTTTCAGCGCGGAGGAAAGTAATCTTGCCGAGGCAAACTGACTCGCAGTCTGAGTAAAGATTGGGGAAAGTATTAAAAAAAATTTTGTTTCAAGCGAACGCTACAAGACTTGTTGAAAAGAGCCACTGTACTTCGGAAGACAAATAAAGAATTATTCTATCGAATATTATATATATATATATATATATATATATATATATAAATCGTTGTTTGCCACTGAAAGAGTCGTTTAAAGAGAATGAATCCAAAATACATGTATTCGATTTTTGCGCGGTAAAAAACGAGCAGCAAAGTTAACGATAGATAAATAAAATGCAAACAAAAGGCCCGAGAGTGTGTCAGAGTGACAAAGATGTTATTGCGCGAGAGTCGAACGAGCTTCGTTCAAGGGCAGCGTTCCATTTTACTCCGGCGTGTTCCAGGCAGAGACGGTGAACGTAAATTAAATTGAATTAGACGCCAACCCGCGTGTAATACACACGCTCGTATTTCACGTTCTACGCGTCACTTTTAAGCGGAACGTCGCGTCGTCGCTCTCGCATTGTAGAACGACGCGGCGTAACCCAGTTCTGGTACGCGTATCGTCCGTACGGGGCGCGTGACCGTAAAAGTTATTATGTGGGAACCCGGCGTAACCCGACTTTCTGCACTCTCCGCGATCCGCGATCGAAAGTTCCGCTGAACGTGGAAATTACATTCGTTCGGGAGTCACGATTTCACGCGAAACACGCTCTGAGAAGAGCAAAAGTTGCGAAGGAAACTCGGCAAAAATCAACCCCGTACTTTGTCAAAACCCCGTACATTTTGTTAAATTGAACGAGCAATGCTTTTTCCCACCGCGAAAGTTACCCCGGTGAATTCATCCCCTTTGAGCGAAGAATTCAATGAATTCTACTTTCTCTTTGCTCGTCGCGTCGCTGGTAACGAACGTAATCGCAGGAGACTTGAAATGCTTTTCCATGATTGAAAGTTCTGTCATTTTTTGGATGATACATTGCAAAAGTTTTCGGAAATTTGTAAATTATCATTGTTGCGTCTCTAGTCCATATATAGACGTACGTATATTTCACAGAGATCACGAAACAATCAATTGTCAATTATGTATTATACCGATGAATCTCGACATTCGATGGAAACATATTCAACATTTATACGCTGACGATATATTGCCTGGAACAAATAGTCCGTAATTTATATATTTCTTGAAATCGAAATTTTACCGACGTATAATTAAAATTGTTTCCCTGTAAAAGCGGGAAATGTAATTTATCGTGTTCTTCGATTGCGATCCGTATAATTCATATAAATACGAAATCGCCCTCGAAATTTCCCTCGCTGCCTATTGTTTTTCGTTCGCATAATAGACACTCGCATCCAGATAATGGGGCTCAGTTCGATTAATCGGACATTAACTAAAATTTCGTTCCAATCAGTGGACTTTGGATAAATGGAGTTCTACTGTACCCGATGCACAGAAGCTGTTGTGTTCATTAAATTTTACAATCCCTCCTCCAACGTTTTATTTCTATCGTGTAATTTTATCGTAATTTTTAATTAACGACTGATAACGCTAAATGTACCGTTTAGCGAGGCATATTATTCCGCGCGGAAACGTCGTGAAAACGTATTGAAAAAAGAAGCTTCGCAAAACGATCGCGCATTTCACTCGTTCGAACGACGAGAAAAGTTTGTAAAAATTATCGAAGAAACTTTGCCAGTCGATAACTTGTGTTCGTTCATTAGTTGAAACGACGAAACGTCGCGCGACGAATCCCTTTTGTTAACATTTTCCTGACGGGATATTTGAAATGAAGTGTAAGGAATATTATTTATATATATATATGTGTGTGTGTGTGTGTGTGTGTGTGTGTGTATGTGTTATAAATAATTGTAAATAAGTTTCGTTATTGCAGTATTATAATTTTATGGCAACTTTATAATGCCTCACGAGACTGACCAAATTCCTAATTTGGAATTTTCTAAATGATCAAATTCCTAATTTGCTACGCTGGATTGGAGCGCATGTAATACTTATAATACATATAATACTCTTGATCAGCCACGAAAAGCGCGAGAGGACGCTGCGTGACAAAATGGCCATTTAACGTTTGTCCGTTTCTGTTGCAGCTTTCGGAGGATATCGGCTACGTTCTCTACTCCGCGCTCGGCAGCTTCTACATCCCGTCATGCATCATGGTGTTCGTGTACATACGCATTTACTTCGCGGCGAAGGCACGTGCGCGCCGCGGCATCCGGAAGCAGCCACGTCCGCGCGCAGTGGTGCCACCCGAGTCGCCGGACGTCAGGCAGACCAGCTTCACGCAAAGCACGCCGGCCACCGAATCGAAAAAGCCGCCTGGCTCCGCGATGGAGAACGTCGCCACCATCGAGAACCAGCCCGTGCAGATACCCATTGTCACCTGCGACTTTGCCAGCGACGTTAGCACGTCCGAGGCGGATCCTGGCGGGGGTAGCAGCATCCCCATGGAGGAGAAGGACACGCTGAAGGTTACTGGCTTTATTCATTTCGAACGACGCCTCTTGTTTGAATAACTACGCACTGTGCGCGACTATCTGCGCAGCTCAAAAATGCAAAACCAAATATATTTTGCGACACATGACGTATGCAAAATAGAGTATTCGTGACTTATACCAGGGTGAGTAGAGAAAAGGATTTGTAACTTCTGAGGTGGATAGTCGTTAGTCGAAATGTGAAGAAATGTCCTGGTGAATCGAATGGTTTCAAAGTTATAAGCAGATTGTTTGTTTGAATGGTTGTGAAAAAGTTAGGACGCATCCAATTTTTGACAGAGTTCGTAGTTCTTTAATACGAACGTGTATAAAAATGGGGACATGTAAAAAACCTCCCAGTAATTAAAAAAAGAAAAAATTATAAGACAAACCGCTGTTTATATATAGTATAATAGCTTTCATAGCGAAGAAATTCATTTTTTCAAAGGAAACGAAAAATCGTTTATAACTTTGAACCTATTGATTTTTCGACTCGTGTTTGTTAGAACTTTTTCGAAGTTTTTTAAAAGTTACGAATCCTTTCTTCTATTCATCCTGTATAAATTCTTCGTGACCTAAATACTCTTCACGACTATCTTCGCAGTTCAAAAATGAAAAGGTAACCCGAGATATGTGCAAAATAAAGTGCTCTCCAGAATGTACGGAGAATGATGCACTTAAATTTCGCTTCTTGTAAATTTATTTGTGATTCGGGAATATGAGGATACCGTGATAAAGAACTAGTCGTGCAATAAAGGTTTGTCTTGAAGATTACTATCTATCATTGGATGCTCGCTATGAATAATTAGATTATTTCTTACATAATCTTCTGTGACGAGGAATAAGATTACTGCAGTTGTCTAATAGATTTCATAAAAAATAAGCGAATGTTTAGATACTTTTTGAACGACGTGCGGAAGAGTACACTTAACCTAATTGACGCGTTAAATTTTGAAACGAAGCTTCGTAAAACGCGAGGCGGGAATCGCCTTACTTTCGCTACTATAACTGTCTAGAAAAATGCTTTCAAAGTGCTCTTTCTCAAAAAATTTCTTCCTTGTTCGAGAATTGGTCGTACGGTACATATAACGACGTTTTTCCTTCCGACGGTTCGTCCCAAGATCAGGCCATCTAACACGCATTTTATATATTCCGCAACTGCTATACACATGCTCGAACTCGGAGTCGAGCAAACATTAGCCTTTGTTACCCCGGAATACGAAGAAGTCTGTGTTATCGGCTTGTTCAAACGTATTCCCACCCACTGAAACTGGTCTCTTATTTTCCGTGAATTTCCCTCATCCACTCGCAAGTGGAACATCGAACATGTCGTCTTTCTCAAAGTGTGTAGCAGATCGTGCGATCTCGGATGGCACGAAACACGAGGGGAACACCTGTCTCCGTGCTCGCATCCCCAATACACTTACTCAATAACTTTTTCGAGGTCTGCGATCTGAATGCAGCAGCCCTGTTTGGCGATACAGTCACGCGGTCCTCGAGATATCGCCGGTTCGCCGGTGCAACACATAAAAGGAAAACAACTGCAAAAGTAAATCTCGAAAAAGTAGAAATTCGCTATTGGATTTCAGTCCTCTCCCCCCATTGGTACGAGGCTGTTCCACAGTGCAAACAGAATCGAATAAAAGTCGCGCGAATCGCGAGCACAATACTTTATCGCTCGAGTATCGAGATCGAATCGATCATGTACGTACGTGCGCGTTTCTTAGAACCGCTGCTTCCGCGCGTTACGGCTGTCGCTCATAAACCGATCTCGCCGAAAGCTTTTGTTGTCGTTGAAGTACGTATGAAGTACGGTGCAGTAGTACTAGATACAGTATAAATTTATCCTTCGATCGTCGCATCTTCGATTTTCACGTGAAAGCCAGCAGTGTTCAGGTTTAAACGTTCCTTTACCAATGTCTGTTGAGCAGGTAACGGTCCCAGTCCCGGTGCAAAAGAGCAGCCTGAAGGCAACGCTGTCAGTAAACGGCGACGGCCAATCGAGCGTGCCGTCGCGAGGCAGGGCGCCCAGCGTCGGCATCGACGTCGACATGGTGTCAGAGTTCGACCCGTCGTCGTCGGACAGTGGCGTTGTATCCAGGTGTGCGGTGGTGAAGCCTCTGAAGATCCGACTCTGCCAGCCGATCTTCGGCCGTAAGAATCTCGGTAAGTTCAGAAGAGAGCACGGGGACGGTGGTCGTACGTCCGGCAAGGACGAGGCTGGCGTCGAGGCGAAATCGTCGAAACCACGGGACCCGGAGAGAGAGAAGAGGAGACTGGCGAGAAAGAAGGAGAAACGAGCCACGCTGATACTCGGTTTCATCATGGGCAGCTTCATCGCCTGCTGGCTGCCGTTCTTCGTCCTCTACATCGCGAAACCTCTGTTCCCGCTCGTTGAAATACCCGGCCAGGCGTTCGTCATCGTGTTCTGGCTCGGCTACATGAACTCAGCGCTGAACCCATTCATCTACACCATCTTCAACAAGGACTTCCGCCGCGCGTTCCGCAGGATACTGTTCAAATAATCCCGCCGTTCCTGGACGAACGTTCCCGAACGTGATCCAGGCAACGCGAATAAAAATTCCCCTCGATCGGCGGATCAATCGTCGCTGCGAGCTGGAACGACGATTGAGGAGGAAACGAGCAACGTCTCCGCGCGAACAAGTTGAAAGAACGTCACGGCGTTTCGAGGCAAGAGCCTTGGGAAATTCCGGCCAGGCTGTAAAAACTCTCGCGGGATAGAAACTCGTTGGAACTCTGGGTCTGCCGGAATTGTCGTTAGACACGTTATCCTCGCACGGTGTTCGCGTCTAACGCGGCCTCAAACGAAGAGTTCTCTGCGCGACGTTCCGATAACCGGTTCCGGGAAGAAATCGCAAGGAAGCCGAGGAAATTCTGATAGCCCGGCTTGCCGGTGACGACCATGAATCCTCTGCGAGACTGTCGTCGACTACCGGCGTATTTCAGCAACAGCTGCTGCTGCTGCTGCTGCTGCTGCTGTTCCCTCGATCGGATACAACTTCCGACTGGTTGTCGATTCAATATGACACCGAGTAGAAGACAGATGGAACTTGGCGACAGCCAACCGCCACGAATACGAGAACTGCGAGAGCCGCTGATCGTGATTTCAAACTAATTGTATTCGGGGGGAGAGGTGTCACGCGGAAAGTGTCACGGACGTTTCTTTTCCTACACCCGACTCGAGGGAGGGGGGGAGGGGGGGCGAGTTTCGTTCGTCGTCGACAGTCGCGAGCTCTCTGTATTCCCACGTCCCTGGGAGAGTGGAACCTTTGTCATCGAGATCACCTCGCCATCGTTCTTCGTCGGAGGAAGAAAATCGGACGACGCTGTTTGTCCGCGGTTGTTCTTCCTTTTCCGAGTTCCTTCGACAGACGGCGCGCCATCCCGATTGTAAATTAAAAAGTCGCGACAATCCACTTACTATCGATGTACGTGAATGTAGATATGTATAGCATACGTGTACGTGTACGTGAGCGTGTATAATACGGCCGTCGCAGCAAGTCTCTGTTTTTCGATAGCATCGTGGAACGTACATAGGTGACCAAGCGAGGCGTACGGTGTCTCGCGTTCGTTTCACTTCGCTTCGAAATTCACTCGCTGTTCGATTGGATTCGTTCGCGCGCGCGAGACGGGCTCGAATAACCTCGGCAATTTCCGGGAAGCGCGGAAACTATCGGAATAGAAAGTTTCTTCTGGGAAGGAAAAATGGTGCCGTGTCCAGGATTGCGAAAAGGAGTCGAAGGGAGTCGTACCCTGTTTCGTGCGTGGAGCGAAAACTTTCGGAACGAGCTGCGTGCACGCGTCGCGGGTGTTATGATAATGCACGATGGTCTTATAACGTTATACACGCACACCGGGACACGATCTCGAAACGAGCACGAGTTCACGAGAGACGGTGATCGGAACGATCGTCACGTCGGACGAATGAAACTACGAAGGAAAGTGATACCAAAACGAATGAGGCATGTTTCCTATCAAATAGGTACGCACCGTTTTATCCATAGGACCGATAACGCGGCTACGGTTTAATCGTGTAATCGTTTAATCACGACAGTTTTTTCGAATTCTATCGACTTAAATACGTGGTAAGGATGATGAAAACGTAACGATACGTATTATTATTAAAAAAAAAAAAACAAAAAAAACAAAAATAACAAAAAAATAAAGTAGGAGTTTCTCCAGTTTGAAAATCAAACGAGAGAACAGAGAGAGGAGGGAGAAGAAACGCGGGGATGAAACGAGAAAGAAACTTTTCGAGACGATCGCTTTGCACGGCGTGAAAGGTCGGTCGGAATGAAATTAAAAATTTCTGCACGAGAACAGGGACGGGAGGAGGGGAAGGGGGGCGCGGGGGTAGGGTTTGCAACGTTTGCAACGCCGAGTTTTCAATTTGCCCGGCTTGATATATAAAATCTGATTGCGACTCCGCTCTGGCGAAACCGTGTTTAAAGATGAACGCGCAGCTATATTTGTTTATTGGCGCGGCGCGAAACCGACACAGAGAGGACGCTGTGCGGTTTCAATTATTACGCGGCATTACGCAATGTTTGCGCGCCAGGGTGCCAATTCGCGATCGGCCGCTTTATATTTAACACCTGCTGGCCTCACCAAGGCACCGAGTCCACCCTCGAAATCGATCAAACCGGCTTGGAACCCGCCACCCCCTTTTATTCGAGCGCGCAGCCAGTTTTACTTAATCGATTACCCTCGCCACGCGACCCCGTGGCGCGACAATTTTCCATCCAGTCCTTGTTTCCGATCGATCAGATTTGCCGGGCAATTTTTATCGGTAAGTATAATCACGTTCGGCAAGTATTGGAATTTTTGTGAAAATGGAACGTGATATTCAGTTGCTGTTAATTATAAATTGTCATTTGTTCATCCTGTTATTTAAGACAAACGAAAATCACTCCCTGTTCAAGCAATTTTTATTCAAACTTAAAAATTTCTTTGCCCCGTGAGAAAAGTTGATTAATTAATTGACATTACGAATATACGTGAAAGCGCGTATTATTCTGATAGTTTTCACAAAGAAGATATAAGTAACGCAATAAAAATTTCATATCGTTGCATATAAGGAAGCATCCTGATGTTTACGTACAAGGCTGTTTTTGATTTTAAAACTCGCAAGTGGCCACGGTGAATGTTACGTGAAATACGTGCACGGTTGGGCACGTCTGTCCCTCTGACGGCGATTCGAAACAAATCAAAGAGCGTCAAAAGCGTTGCTCGTAAATCGAAAGCGGTCCAGCCATCGGAAACAAATTTCGGAAAACAATTTCCACCGGTACTTTTTCACCGACGCGTTCAATCTGTATCACTCTCTATTTCGCAGATTAAAGATCATCCACGCAGCCTGACCGCGACAAGTTCGAATATAAAAAAAATCTACTTTCGGGACCTGTTTTGTACCAGGACCCGAGGGATCGAAATCCGCCTGTTTCTCAATCGAGGACTAGGAGTCAAGAGCCATCGTATACGTTTCGCGTGGCCAGATCTCTTTGCTTCCGCGCTTCGTTCTCATTCAGCGACGGAGAGCATGCTTCTCGGAAAAACGGTCGCCGTTCGAATCGCAAGCGCCAGCATCGACATTATCGACAGACACCGGAGACTATCAGAGTCATCGAAATCATAGGTTCTCAACTTTTCACAGACTACAACTTTTGCAGAACTTTTCGAACGATTTGACTCGCGAAACGTACGGACGAAAGCTCTCGGTTGTTTGTTTGTTTGTTTCGATTCCTTTGACGTTTCGAGTTTGATACTTTGATTGTCAATTTTTCACCAGAGATACCGTTCTCGCGCGGCTTCCGTTTCGACCTTTTTTTTCTTTTTTTTTTTTTTTTTTTTTTTTTTGTCGACGCGAGTTTCATATTTTCTGCCGTTCCGCGGACCAACGATTTCCAACAAAAATTCATGGAAAAAGAACAGCCGCGGAAACGAAACGTAACATTTATCCGCGGCACGCGAAATTCGAAACTAATTTACGAATTAGGCGCAGCCTCTTTACAGCCCCGCGCGTGTCACGCGTGCACGTATCTACGTGACACGCAACGCGTTACAACGATAAATCAATAAAGCGTACGTGGTACGTAACACACGCGCGTTCCCTCTGTCCCTCTTCGACCAGGCCCGACGCGTTACAACGGACAAACTGGGGCAAAGTGTCGAGACAGCACACGAACGAGAGGGTTCCTCGAGTATGCAGAACCAATAAGAGACGTGCTGATAAGATTGCGACGTACGCGGGACGGATTATTAGCATAGCCGAGATCGATAGACCGTGCATACGCGAGTGCACACACTGTGCGTACGTGTCGCGTATGCGCTTTTTCTTCCTTCCTTCAGCTGGACTTTTGTTTGTGAAAAGTGGAGATCGACGTTTTCGATAGATCGGGTTGACGTGCCTCGACGATTATCAGGATTCGGTGAAAACAAGGTGCGAACGATTGACTGTCGAGCGATTTGCGCGGAAACGAGCAAGACTTGTCGATTTTAACTGTCTAGAGGAACGTGACGCGGTTACCTTTGTTGCGTTTCGATATCAGCGGTTTATACACGTTATCGAAATTAAGAGAAATGCGTTTCCCTCTTGATATTTGTTTCCTTCATTCGATATTTGTTTCCTCGCCGCGGTTTATCAACCCTCCACGTGTCAATCTCTACGATCGTAAACCGGTCGCAGAGTATCGCAGCGCTTTATTATATGTACTTTGTGACGCGAAGTCCTGCGCAGGTTAGACGGCCGGCTGTATCCTTGGAAATTTATCGCGCGCGAAATAAAAGCGAGAACGAGCGAGATATTATGTTCTTGAAACGGAGCGCGTAAACGGAAGCCGTAACGGAGATGGTGTACACGTAACCGAGTGGAATTTACGTTTCGAAACCGCGAGGCCGGATACAATATTTCAGACGATCGAGCACCGATACACGACTCCCCGTTGCTTTCTCTCCACCAACCCCCCCCCCCCACTACTTTCGAGCGAGATTCGTTTCGTCATCGTCGACGTCCCTTTTTTCGTTTCGTCCGTTTCTTTTTCACGATCTATCGATCTCGCGCCACGTTTTACCGACCTCGATCCGATCGGCGGGGATCGTCGAGCGGTCGCGGAGAGACGCGGAGCAATTTCGAGAGCTCGTGCCTCTTTCTCTTCTCCTTCTCTCCCCGTCGCTACTCCGATACCCCTTGCTCTATTCGATCTCGCGTTACGGAGAATTCCTCGTGTGAACCATCTCGCCGTGTTTCATCCCGAAACAGCCAGAGACCGATCGAGGAGATAATCGAGGCGGCGAAGGATCGAGGTAATATATACGCGCAGCAATAGGAAGGAACAAACGAAAAAAAAAAAATCGTCGAACATTTCTCATCGTTGTTAGCTTCAGACTTTTAATTAGAATCGATATTTAAGGTGTACGCAAAGTTCAGACAGCGAGACTTGATGTGATGTTTCCCTGTAAATCGAGTAAGCTCGTATGATAGTGGGACTGAGATTCTCGGACAAGAAACTGAGTAATAAAGTTTGAGACGAGGCTAATTGTAAGTCGAAAGGGGAGAGAGAGAGAGAGAGAGAGAGAGAGAGAGAGAGAGAGAGACAGGAAAAAAGAAGAAGGAAGCACCGTGAATCCGTAAAATGCAACGTACTAGGTAAATTACGACAACGTACTGTCGTTTTCCATTAAAATACTGTTTAACGAAACTACGTGTACGCGGCTCGATCTCGCCTTAGGCGGGCGACCGAACATTTTTTGCAATCCAAATTTTTCGATGAATCTCTCTGTGTGTCAGTACTTAGTTTACCTAACCATACGTACACACGATGTTAACGTAAGCGGATATGCGTAAGAGGACTTTACGAAAAAACGACCTGAATCGCGCGAAGAGATTCCGAACAGACAGTACGACGAAGAACGATTTCGATGGACTGATGTAAAAGAAAAAAAAAAAGAAAAAAAAAAGAAAGAAAGGAAGAAGAAACGAGGTGAGGATATTTATTTAAGGGAGAAAAGCAAGGAAAACTATCATTCTAATTAAATATTACACTCGTACCGTCTCTGAACCTAAGCGACACGTTGTCACGAGATTAAAATAATTAAAATTAACGAAGACACGATACTTTGTATTTATACACGTTGTACACAGATATGTATATTGTTACTAATATTATTCTTATTATATTATTAACAGATTACCATTATTCTTATTATCGTTCTCATTATCGTTCTCGATTCTTATTACCATCGACCATCACGTTCTTATGCATCGAGCAATCCAGCGTCGCCGCAGAGATCCAACAGATCGGCCATTAATTATCGTTTCTACCCGTCGAGCGGTAGCATAACTACCCCTTTGTCCGGCCGAGATTCCGCAGTGGAGATCGTTCGTTACGTCCATCTCGCCGATAACACCGCTAACGATCTATTTGTTTGATTCCAATCAAACTTTTCCCCCAAAAATATCTCTCCTTCGGTCCATTCGAGTCGACGACGTGGCGGCGGCGGAAAGAGAGAGAGAGAGAGAGAGAGAGAGAGAGAGAGAGAGAGAGAGAAAGAGAGTGAGAGAGCCGCCCGAGCCGAGCCGAGCCGAGCCGAGCGAGCGAACGGCGAGCTGCATCCAGTAAATTTACACAGTCATAACCAGACACTTTTATCGTTTCGATTCATCTTACGGGAACGCAAACTTCGAAGATTCGTTCTCGTTCGTTGGAGAAGCAGGAGGCACCGGTGTATTTCACTCTGAGAATCGCCCGCGACTAAAAACTTGGATTAATTATCTCGGTAACCCAGTCTACGAGTTACTCGTCCCGTTTCTCCAACTTTAACGTCAACCAGTAAGTAAAATTCGCCGTCGGGTAATACACCTCGTTAATAACACCGTTGGTACCGAGAATTCCTGCACAGCTGAACGCAGTCAATTGAAATTCCAGCGTGTTTCGATGTAACGATAACTGCACACCTTTTCAAACACGTGCACACATACGCGCGCGCAGAGTCGGGCTCGTAATTAATTCAAGCATCCTCCATTTCCGTGCCCCCTTTTAAGACCGGCGTCCTCTATTTGCCGGTTCAATTACCGTATCGCGATGCCGAAACGCGAACGCTTCGGAATTGCCGGCCGCTCAAAAACAATTTTCGATTTAATCCGAAAGCGAATACGGCGTAACGTTTGCACCGCGTGTATGTCTTTCTCTAAATGTACGCGGCGCAGGCCGGTCGCCGATTCGTTTGTCCGCTAATACATCCACCGTCGATCATGCCTCGTCTGTCGTGTATCGGTACGCGATACATACCGAGAACAATCGAATCAGTTTTATTCTTCCTTCTCCATTCGCGACTTTTCGTTCGCAACAGACTAATTCTCAACGATCTCGCGCGACGACGCCGCGAAACGATCTCTATCGATAATATTGGAGCAATGAAAATCACTGTGATATCGCTAAAACGCTTTCAAGGTGTGCGTCCGGGTCGACAATTATCCCGCCACGCCCGCCAGACTGAGCGTGACTAAGTTTCCCGATAAATGAAAAAGCGACGGGAATAGGACTCAGATCAGGGCTTCTCGAACTTCTCCACTTTGGCGACACCTTCCACCCGAGCAAATATTCTCGCGACCCTGGTGTATACACAGAGGTGTATATAAACTAGGAATACGAGTTGGAACGTTTGCTAATGACAAACCGTAAAGGAAATTTACTCGAGAGCAATTCTTCTGGTATACATGCCAATATAATTTTACCATGTATTAAATACTTGTGCTAATGTTTTTTTAGTTTTGCCAAAATTTCTGCGAACCACGCTTTGAGAAGTCCTGGACTAGATGATATTCGGTGGGAGGGGGGCTGAGAGCGAGAGAGCGAGAGAGAGAGAGAGAGAAAAGGGAAGGAAAATAGATGATTTATGGTATCGATTAAATTATCGGTGAATTATTGTAAATCATATTATATATTGTATATACGTATACATACTTATACATAATATATATACGAGTATACATATATACACATAGGTGTGTATTACGGATGACTTAATATCATTAAAGACTACGGTCGTCGTATTACTATCGATTATTGTTAGCCGACACTATTACCGATGCAACAAGTTCTACAATCTGATAGCATTGATCGTCTGTCGCAGAGAGAGCGAGTGAACGAGCGAGCGAGCGAGCGAGAGAGAGAGAGAGAGTGAGAGAGAAAGTGCAGCCTACGCAGGATCAAAACCGAACGCGAAACGTACGTATAATACGGTAGCCGAACGATACCGAGCTGTTTGCGAACGATTGCTCTAGTGTACATAGGACGAACCGAGGGATTTCGTTTTCGGGGTTTGGTCACCTTCGACTCGACTCGATTCGATTCGTGTCGAGTCGAGTCGAGCGCTCTTCACTGAAGACGTGACCAAAAACACGACTATCGCTTCCAGCTCGTTCCGAGCTTTCCTCCGAACTACTAACGTTTCTAGGTATAAGCGAACCATGCGCGGTTCTCTTCGACTTTATCATCGGTCGTCGTGAAGAGAACATACGAAAAGTTTCGGAGAGAGAGAGAGAGAGAGAGAGAGAGATGTTTTAACTGTGTATTTAAAAAGAAAAAAAAAAAGAAACGTTGCGAAAATTCTATTCTAGAGACAATAGCGAGAACGCGATTAAACGAAACGCCGATCCAATCAGTGATCGAGATGACCGGAAGAAGGGCGATCATTGCGAGGTGATAAACCGCGCGACGATATTGAAGTCGATCGAAGGCACGCGGAATGGCTGCGACACTCACGTATGAAATTTAACGAGATGATTCCTACCCCTCCCCCAGTGGGGTTCGCCGTGCAGCGTGCGTTTCATCGTCAGATCGAGGCAATCGAAAAATAATTCCACTCCCTCCCCCCTCCCCTCCCGCCGTCGCAGTGGTCGCTCTTCTTGGCCAGTGATCAGCACGGATACGTGACAACGAGGGCGGAATCACCGCTTTTATTCTACCGCGTGCCTCGATCCGGGAAATGGAACCGTGCAAATCAACCGAAGGAGGATTACGCCGCGTCAAAGAAGTAATTAATAATTTGCCAATCGGAGATAATGAAATTTTAAACGGGACACGATTATTCCGCCGGTTGATATTTGTCGTATTTCGATGACCGTTTCGATCCGATCCGTGTATAATGACAGCCTAGCGAATCTGTACGTCGCGATTTTCGGATCGAGGATTTCGCGCGTCAGCCGGTCCAGAATACGATCGAAAACTTAAACTCGGTGGTTCGGTTTAAATCTGAGATTTTCAAAAGCCCGCGGAGCACGTTGTCGCGGCCGTGTGAAATAACCATCACGCGTCGATCGATCACTGCGAAAATGCTTGAACAATCAGGAGAATGGTAGTACCGATCACACCGCGGGACGAACACACTTTCGTTCGCGGATCTCTCGTCATCCGTTCGAGCTCTTTGCTTGAACGCGAGGTCGTGTCGTTTCGGGTCGTTGTGCGAACATGCACCTCGTTCCAGATTTATTCTAAGCTACTACTGATTCGCGTGGAACGGGGTACGAAAGCAACGCCAACGATCTCCTCGTCGTCACACTGAACGGGAATGCACACGAACTCCAGATTCCAATGTAATTGAAAAATCTCCGCAATTACCTGTTAGTAATCTACGCTAAGTATCATCGATAACTCGACAACACGCCTATGCGTCGACCAGGCATGAATTTCGTTTATTATTTTTTAACTGTGTACGCATGATCGCGAGAGGGTGACTTGTCTCCGTAGTTGAAAGACGCGACAGCTTTCCCGTCGCGAGCACGACGACTAATTGTTCTCGATACTCTCGTTGTCTAGCGAATTGTAACATTCTCCGGAACACACACACTCGTCGGCCCGTTCATCTGACGCTCGCTGCGTTTTACCGCTAGGGTACGCGACACACACACACACACACACACACACCGGCTGCACCAAAACAACCGAACGAGCGATTCAACCAGAACGACTGAATCGAATTTTTGTACCGTTCTTTTTATTCCGTCTCGTTTCTCTTTCAAAACGCGCGTGGATTCTCGACGAACGACGATCCCGCGACCGTACGCAGCAATAACGTCAGCCTACTTCGTAAAAACCACATCAAGAGAACAAAAACCAAAAAAAGGAAACAGAAGAAAAAAAAAATGTCAGACCAAAAGCATATTCAGCCGTGTCTGTAAGAAACGTAGCTTTATCATTCCTTCAGTTAAGACAGGCTAACTGGCGGCTCGCGAGCCCCTACTTTGCCCCCACTTTCTTGCTCGCTGTCCCCTCCATTTGTTCAGAAACCAACAGACTGAGAGCGTGGGATTGATGCACGGTAAGGAAATTTCAATGTAGCGAAGAGATGCAATCAGGGAAGTAGGGGCAAGAGCCCGCGGGCCGTTAGTTAGTCGTCTTTGCGGTTGAGATGTCCCGTTTTCATCACAGGCTCGCGTAAGAATCCGTGACCTCGCGGTGTTGAAGTGTCGCTGTTCGCGAGAAATTCTCGGAGAAATTTACGTTCCTAATTAGAGTACATTTCACTTCCCACTTAAGGTTCCACGTTTTCATACTTTTCGCGAAGCGTTCTCGATCGAGCGTGAAGAAACACGGATTCTTGCACACGAACACGCACGTACGAAGTGCGCACTGCGAGACACCGGCAGAACACCGTAAACGCAGAAGTGAAAAAAGAAACGAAACTACTTTTCGAAGAAATGGTAAAAAAAAAAGAAAACAAGAAAGACAGAGTGGAAACAGAGAAGGGAGAGAGAGAAAGAGAGAGAAAGTCTCGATAGGCGCAGAATTCGTTTTACGTCAAGTTTAATCTATAAAAGTCTTCCATTCCTTCCTCAACGTGTATTCGTCTACGTATTCGGCTGATTGGTTACGGACATGAAGCGCACGGTGATGTAGCGTGATGATTCTCCGGGGAAAAAAAAAAAGAAAAAAGAAAGGAGAGGCCGAGCACTGATGGATCGTCGGTTCTCGACGCGCGTTCCTCTCGAGGCGCGAAAGATATCGATCGACTTCATCATTGTAACGCGCGGTATATCGAAAACGCGTGATAACGCGTACCTCTCGACCCGACAAACGTTTACCATCCTTAATTTAACAAATCACCGGGAACGCGGACGAATTTCGGCCGGACGCGGTTTAACCGTGATGCTCGCGCACGAAACGACGCAAACGACGCGCCGTGTAAACGCGTTAATTACATTTTCGGCGTTTAAATGTTTTCGTCCGATTGCACGAACGCGCGCATATATAGGCACAGAGAGAAAGTGGAGCAAGAAGAAACAGAGACGGAGAGAATAATTCGTTGGACGATCGAAAATCTCGCTGGACTTACGATTTAAACAAAAAAAAAAAAAAAAAGAAAAGAAAAAAAGAGAGAGGGAGAGTAACGCACGGCAGACGAAACTAATTCCAGCCAGCGTGTAATCGAATCGTAAACCGTAAGTCGGTTATGGCGATTCAGAGGACCAGTTTTCGATTGCGATTTTCCACCTCAATCCCCCGCTCCACCCCCCCCCCCTTACCCAACCACCCACCCCCGAAGGGAGACAATAACGCTCCGAGGAATATAATGGATTTTATACAGAGACTCCAGACCACTGCTGATCTTTAATTCGTTCGCGGGTTCCGCGGAGAAAACACGGAGGGAAGAATGTATATTATACGCAATTGTATCTATAGTTTATTCGTTAAGGAAGTTCGTTCTTATACAACGAAGTTGCAACTCGACTCGCGCTCGACTCGCGCGAAAATCAAATCCTCCTCGGGCTTGTTCGCCAGACATCGACGACAGAGATTACTTCAGCGAAACTCTCGACCGTCCGCCCGACAGATCCCCGCCTCTCTTGCGTTCTCTCTCCGGTCGGGGATTTTTCGGGAAAAATTTCCAGCGAATTCCGGCGAATCTTCTAACGCGCCTTTGCTCGCGATTAAACCGCGCCCCGTCGCCCCTCCGCCCACCCCCGAAAACGTACGCGCGCACGAAACAACGCGAGCACGCGGTGCATTTTTCACGAACGAAAGCTACTTGTTGCGTCTTGGGGTGGAGGCCGCGCGAATTGGTGGTGGACCGACGAAATATCCGGCTAAATGTTTAACAAGCCGAGGCTCCGAGCACGCGTGAACGGGCTAGATGCGTTGCGTTCTCGGGCAATTTTCCGCGAATGGCCGCGAAGCAGGTGTTCGCAAGGAGTACTTCGACCAAGATCGAGAGTCGATACAACACGCTGATCTAGCAGACCGGTCTCTCGCTCGTCCAAGAAAGAAAAAGAGGAAAAGAGAGAACTGAAACGCTCGAGGTTACCTCGTCGCGAACCAGATTCCGGGTTCGTTGCTCGACTGGATAAAGTCGCTGGTAAAACGCGTTCGATATCAGCGAAAAAAGAAAAGAGAAACGTGCAGGAAGATTCGTGTCAACCGTGTTTCAGAGCTCGCCGATTTGTTTGCTCGTCCTCTCCGTCTGGCTGGGAAATGCTTATTGCGGATATCGGAAACGCCGGTTTCTCTCCTGCGTGGTCGGTAGGTGAAAACGCGTTTCGGAGAATAGAAACGGTGGAATAAAAGGTGGAAACGATCATAAATTATTTCGAGAGAGAGAGAGAGAGAGAGAAAGTGAGAGTGAGAGAGAAAAAGTGAGAAAACAGAAGGAGAAGCGATGAAATATGGAGGCAATAATACTGAACGTGTCTTTTATGGAGAAAACCGAAGCATATTTCTGTACAGTTGTAATAATTTTATGGTTGACTGTGTGATAACGGTTGCGTTGTGTACATACAAACACGATACCGCCTTAGTTTCTCGAGTATATTCAAACGATGTACAGGTTTTACGTGGTTTTTACCTACTTATATAAAGAAAGAAGAAGAAGAAGAAGAGGAAGAAGAGGTTCGAACGATCTTGTTGAGCTTGATTTTACTGTATATCGAGATGTTATAGCGATTCTATAGTATATATGATATAAATTATAAATATTGTAATTATTTCTTCGAAATTTCTCCGTGAGCGAAGGAGAGATCCGGACGGGGACGAAAAGAAGTGTGAGAGAGGTCTGGTGGAAACGATCGGAGTGCGAATGATGGAGATTCGTTCTCCACAAAAAAAAAGAAAGAAAAGAAAAAAGAAGAAGAAAAAAACGAAAAGCCGGCAACGATAAAACAGGTACTTCGCAGTGCGCGAGCTTTGAATTTTAAATGAAAAGGAAGTTGAGCTTGTGTGACGTGGGTTGAGAGAGGACCGGGGAGAAGGAGAGACAGTGACAAAGAGAGTAATAATTAAACGGGGCTTTCGGGAAAGGAAGTGGGGAATAAAATACGAAATGAACGCAAGTACGAAGCAGCTTTACTAGTCTAACGTTTCGCTGTGTCCGTTGTGCTCGAATTGCCTGTTTTTACAACAACCCCGGATGTTCGGTCTATCGATTGAGTCCGATCGGTCGATCGTCGTCGTCGTCGTAGGGGTTCGACTCGAACGATCGGTCGTTCGTCAACGAAATCGTTAAGATGGTCAAGGAATACGAGTACTACGATGTATACTGACATTAAACGAAAGGAACTATCAGTACATTACGACTTTGTTTTATAAAAGAAAGATGAAAAAAACAGATCGACCTGTGTTCTCTTTTCCGACACCTCCTCGCCCTCTTCGCGCACACTTTGCTCCATCAGAATAATTACATTATCTGCCAATTTTCTTCCTACCAAGTCTAGTAATTCTAACGTTGAATTTGATTTCCGCTCTTTCTGTTTGCTTTCATTGTCTTCGTTTCTTCTCCGAGGAACGAGAGAGCAGGTAAGTGTTCCGACGGTGAAATTCAGAAATTGTTCGAAAGAAGTATTAATCAGAGCGGAGCCCTTCAACTTCCCGCGTTGATACGATATTTAGTAACCGTGGATTTATGAAGGCTTAAATAAAGCTACTTATAGAGTAAATAACTTGCAGAGTTGAGAACTGACGGAACTTCGCAATTCTGATAATTTTGGCGCAACGAAATTCCGCTCAACTTCTTCGAAATATCGGGGGGAGGGGGGACAAGTTTTAAACAATAGTCATGCTCGAAAGTTGTTAATAGCAGTTCCAGATGAGCTGTCGATCAGGTTGCGCCGAGAACAACCATTAAATCGTCGCTCAGCGTCGATCTCGAGAGGTAGAAAGAGAAAGCCGAGACTTTAACCATTAATCTGCCGGTAGAATACAATGAAATTTCGTGTAATTTCCTCGAAAGTTCATTTTTCTTTCAACGTTCCACGTTTTCGGAAGCACAGACTTATCGCTCGGATCTTTCCTCCACCTTTTTCAAGAAGATGACAATTTTCTTTTTTATAGATCTGATTGTGGACGAGTCGAGGCGGTATCTTCACGGGCTGGCGCACAAGAAAGAAAAAGGCGGGTAGTATAATAAATATATGATAAAAAGACGAGCGTACTAGCTGCCGTGCGCCGTATATAGGGATCAGAGAATTGGAAAGGCAAAGATACTCCGATAGCCGGCGCGAATCCACTCTGGAATAGAATTCAATTCCACACTTCGATTTTCCTGGACCTATTGTGATGATGGTGGCCTAGACCGATTTCCACGAGCGTAAGCGAGCATCAATCCGATTGGCCTCCGAATGAGTTTCGACTTGCCCCGTCTATCGCGGTATCTGTACGCGCGATACGAACTTTCCGAATGCCGGATGCACGCATCCCTTAAGCTGATCGAAAAGCAGAAGACCGTAAAAACTATTTCCAATTAATCCATCAACACAAAATGCTTGTATCCTTGGGGGGGGGGAGGGGCTTTTGAAAGAACTACGGTACATGTCCCGATAATTGCCACGTTAATTCTTTGCTTTTAATTGCATGATATTATACTCACATAGAAAATGTTTCTGGAGTACGATGAATTAAATAAAATTTACAAAGGGGTGAAGTTAGGAACCTTCAATTAATTTTTTAATAAAATTTGTAACGCGTTAATTGCCCTTTCATCCAGTTTCGAGATAAATGAAATAACACTTTCGATTTGAATCGGAATGTCTCACTTGAGTCAAAACTCATTGAAATGAATGATAAAATTATACTTTGCTCGTTACCTTCTCATCTCAAATGAAACAAAAATAAGATTATACATTATACGCTGGCGTGAAAATGCTGGCGCGTTTATTTAAATTCAATTCGGTCGTCCACCTAGAAACGTGCATTATTTAAGGCACGCGAACTACATCTGCCCCAATATCCACCGAGATTCGAATCAAATTTATCGAGGTGGTCATCGTATCAGGCACGCGACAACTCCAGTGCGCGATTGTTCCGTGAATACAGCGTCGGTATCATCTCGGTAATAACAATTTGCATCCCGAAAGCCGTGGCCTAGGAACCGACTGCGTTCACCCTCCGATTGATTCATGTGCTTTGATTCCTGTGCACTTCGTGTACAATGTGACACAGCCTGAGAACACGTACGCTTGAACTTGGGAGTGGAATGAGACGGTGATTCGCCGGAGATGGAAGGAGCATCGGTGGTGAAAGGGATCTCTTGAAGTGAATTCACAATCGGTATCGATCGGTTGTCGTTAATGACGATCTACTAATTCTGACAATGAGTGGATTAGCGATGATCTGCTTTGGCAATTGGTATTGACGAAACTTACAATTAATTAGAATTAAATACAATTACAATTAATTGTGATACGCTTATTGCTCCCTCGCGAGTACGATTTAGGAATTTTATTACGTTCTGTGTTGTGTGTATTGTTGATCGTTGATTGGATGTAAATGATCAGTTCTTGAAAGTAGCAGTATAAAATTTTATTTGGAAAATGCGCGCATTTGAAAGAAACAGTAGAATATTTGTTACAATATTTTGTGAATAAAATTCCATTTCTTCTATTTAGATTAAACTGAAATTTAATTACTCCGAGTAATTATAAGAGGCTTCCTCATTAAAGAGCACAATTGTCCGAATCAACGTAAAAATAAAACATTGTTTTAAAAATATCCAACTAACTTCAGGCAAGTTCCTGGAAAATGCAACGCGGTTTCGCGGTTTAATTTAATACTGGACTCGTTATTCATTGTAACAAAAATCGAGACTAGCGAAACTAATTCTATTAATCCTAAACGAGCGTGTTTCACCATTTTGGAAATACAGTTCCGTTATAAACGATCGATAAGCGATCAAAGTGTTGGCAAACGAATGTCTCGTGATTAATTCCTCCTCCCTCCATTTGCGGTGCGGTGTTGGAGAAAGCGAGAGAAACTTTTTTCCCCCGAACCAGGGCTGGTCGACGTGAAAAGCGTCAGAATACTAATCGACAAAGAACGCGGTTCGGAATGTCGGATGAACGTGAATTCCTCCGTGCAAATGAGATTGGTCGTCGCGGGGCTACGAGCAAACGCGTTATTGGAAAAGATTCTAACGAAAAGCTCGAAGGAATCCCATTCGACGATCGACAGGTCAGTCAACAGAGAGGGACGGACAAAGAAGGAAGAACGGGGAGGGTGGGAACGTTGGTGAGAAACGAGCGAGCCATTTACGGACGGAGCGGAAGTGAATCTTTAAGAGGACGGTAGACGAACACAAAGGATCCGACGATTCGTTTTCGAGAATGTTCTGGTAGTGAGTTGTCCAAAGACGACGAGGGAGAGCGAGCCTAACGAAATCAACGTAACGTTAATTAGTCAAGACGACGACTCGATACGGACATTGAAACGCAAATGAAATTTATCGCCCCGAGTCGACATGGATCCGGCGAACTTCCTCCCCGGCGCTTACGCGCGAATGAGATTGAGCGCTCGACTATACTTGCCGGAAAGATGAACCAGGGGAAATCTGAAAATCGATGCCGATCGTCCGTAATGGAATTACAATGTCAAGCGCCAACTCATTTCCTCCGCGACTGTCAACCATTCGGTTCGAGGGGAAGTAGTCGAGTAGTGACATCTCGAAGGGGAAGAGAGCTGGCTTCCGAAGGTGGTGAGAGAATAAAAACGAACGCCGAAGGGACGAGAGGAATAACAAGTGCGCGAAAGAAAAGCAACGACGAGAGGGTGAAGGAGAACAGGCGACGGACAAGGATCGGAAAACCGGCGTATCGCACCGGCAGAGGATGTGGAATGTTTGCAAAGTAAATTTAGTCGGGCGCGAAAGAAGAAGACAACTCGATTCCGAGTTTTAATCCAATACGTTGGTCCCCTAGGGCTTTCAAACCCATCGTGTCTCCCTTCGTTCCTGATCGTTCCTTGTTGACACGCTATACTCTTCCTTGTTCGATTCGTCCTTTCCGCCTTCGCCGTTTCTCTGTCTCGTCGTCCGCCAAGCATCTGTATTCTTGATTCGAGGAAATATTTCCTCCGAGCTGAACCCGACCGCGGGTCGTCTTTCCAGCGACTCTGATCGCATCGACTAACCTACTCTCGCCGTGAGAAACCACGTTTACGTAACCGTGGCTGCGTACGCACATGGCCACCCTTGCATCCCACGGACGAAGAATTTTCCGGCTCAGAGGTGCCAAGAGGGAACAAAGTTTCGAGTCGACGTCATCGCCGTATTGTCGATACCGAATCTCTGGACAAAGGGAAACTACCGAGTAAATATCGTTAGAGGAGAGGAAGGTGAGACACGGTATCGTCGTAAAGGTGAGACACGAAAAGATGACGCCATTCAGAACAGAAGCGTGGGATTTGCGGATAGAAGGTAGAGCGCGGAATTTCCGGAGAAAGAGAAAAATCACTCTGACGTCTGATCCAGAAATGTGAGTACGAACAATGGATAGAAAGAATTGAAGGAGAAAGAATAGGAAGAATGGGAGAAGATAATACGTAAAGCATGAAAGTTATGCAACTTTGATGTACAAGCAAGAACATCGTCAGCAAAGGTTTCGGGACTTGAAGGGTGGTCAATGTCGAAAGTGTTTCATAACGAATGAAATTCGAAACGAGCATATGGTAGCTCGAAATTAAGATAATTATATGAAAAATAGAAAAATCTGAATTCTTAATCTATCTGATTACTCAAGTGAAGGGAATTATTGGAAGAAGAATTTTTCGCCGCTGATCACGGAGAAAGATAATCGGAATTGAGTGGTTTACGCGCGATTGGACAAAAGGAAGGAATTATTCATGACAGTTTGATGAGTTATTTCTGATGCATAGCCTCGTTAAAATGACGTATTTTGTTATCGACGCGACACAGTGCGTGGAGGTGTGAAAGTGTACCGAGTGGAAAGCGGATATTTATACCGGTCGAAATAAATCAACGGATTGATCCCAAGTTTGATTACACGGTTCGTCCACGCATTGCTATAACCGATTCATTCATCGTATTGAGCTACTAACGCGATTTTTCATTCAAGTATCTATGAAAAATATTATTTTTCATTCTCTTTTGGATTTCTGTTGACAACGATTAATGTGAAATTAAAGGGAAGGAGTCCATCATTCCGAATGAAGATAAATTTACAACGTCCGATCAGGATATCAGCCGCATTATTTGTTAAATATGAACACAAAATCCACATCAGAGGATAATAAGTACTGTTGAGCAACGAGAGGCAGAGTCAATAGAGATAATTTAATTGAAATCGTATTCTCTCTGCCGGGATTGTTTAACCTCACAATGAAGCAGGACATCTACAGCGACGAAACTTCTGCAATAATTATACATATAATATACAAGTTTATACGTAATTGAATGAAAAGAGCTCGTAATGTTACATTCGTTTCGCGTGCATTCCATGGGCCATCCATTTTCACTCTGTCTGTCTGTCTGTCTCTTTCTCTCTCTCTTTCTCCCTCTCTCCCTCCCTCCCCCCCCTCTCTCTCTCTCTCTGATTTTGTTATAGCCCTTTATCGAACGAGTTAGTCGGACTACGATGTTTAATTAGTGTCAGTTTTCGGCCAAGTCTCCGAGGACTCGGTCTCTCATTACTATCACCGGTGTCGACACGATATTAAACCTGGTAATTTTCATACTAACTCGCTGATTAACCGAATTACCGATTCACATGAAATACTGCATCTCTAGTAAATGATATATTGAAATCAATATTATTCAAATAACGATCGTTCTCTTAAATTGTAGCACTCTAGTTGAAAATAATATAGCGCGGCCATAAAAGTAACTGAAGCTTCACGCGAATGCCAAAGCATGTAATTGAAGACATTTTGGAAGAAATAGAGATCTCGGATCTCTTTTTCTAGTATGCAACGTCAATTTGGAATAAGATAAACGTACGTTCCAATTTTTGTCAACGACGAGTTAATTCTTACTGAGCAATTATTATTATCAAGAACGATATGCAGCGACGTCGAGAAACGAGTAGAGGAAGAGAAATGTAAAACAAGAAATTACGAGCAATCATCTCGTAGAGTCACCAGATTTTCCAGAACCATAATCGTCCATCGGTCAAGCAATTATCGCGTCAAGCTTAATTCGATATTTCAACGTCGTAAACAGGGAAAGAGAGAGAGAGAGAGAGAGAGAGAAAGTGTGTGTGTGTGTGTGTGTGTGTGTGTGTGTGTATAATTGATACGGATCCTATCCGTCACAATTTCCATTGGAAATGATACAGATCTAATTATAGACTGTGCGAAGAAATTTAAGCCGAGTCAAGCCAAGATGGATTTTACGATGTTGGCTCAGCATTTCTCTCTCGGACTCCCATAAAATTAAATCAATAGATTTTAGGTAGCTAGTTTCGTTTCTCATACAAACTATAAATATGTATATCAAGACGAGTACTAATACGTCGAATATACAAACATCGAACAAGAGTTTCTTTTGTCGATCGTAAAGAAACAGATTAGACCTGGGTTTTATTATATTATAAATAGGGTCCAGATTTTATTATATCGTTATATTCGATTCATATTAGCAATAAACACATTGTCCTATGAATCTCTACTCCAGAAATTATATTGACGTTCTACGTAACTCTCTAGGTAAATGCGATGAGATTGAAGGTGATATGCTGTTTGACAAAATTCCAAACACACAGTAGCGTTTACTTACTACCTGTTAACTAAGGGAAATGAATTAACTTGTCACTAACATTCTCAGTTTTTATATGGAATTTAGTTCAATTGCTAAATTGATTTTTATTAAAAATTAATTAATTAATTAAAAATAAATGATATTATATTTACACCTACAAGAACTAACATCAAAAGAAATATTTAATGTAAGTATTGAAGTTGAAAAAATTGAAAATTACTAAAGAATTAAAAATACCCTAAGAATTAACAAAACCCTAAATATTATTATTATTAATACTGTTATATTATTATTAATTAATGTTATTGACATTGGATAGAATCAGAGATAAATAAAACGTGGTGTTTATCGATGCGATTTAAAAGTGGCAACGTTTTGTTTCTAGAAAATAATAGGATTAATTTTCAAAGAAACTGTTCCGTTCAAATTCAAACGGAATATATGAGGGGGGAGGGGGGACAATCCTCATATAGCATTCAATATAACCTAAATATGACCTAAATTGTTGCAAATTGCGAATACGCGCAGTCAAAATAAGCGAAAAATATTACATCTTTCTCATTTGTTCCTATTAAATTTTACTTTTTTCTTTGCCAAAGAGTTTGAAAGCATTCGCAAAACAAAATTATTATCTGTCTCGGGAGAATTCTGTTACTGTACGATCGATTGAAATTTAAACGTGCTTCGCAAGCAACATGGCGATTAATGTACTTCGAAATGACGTTCAAAAATTTAACCATGAAACGTTGAAACGTAAAGCTTTTGACTCACCGCCACTGCAGTTATACAGCAATTACAGATAGCGAAAATGGCTGGTAAACGAGAGGTTCTTCAGATTCTTGCAATATTAATGAGAACACTAAATAAACCACATCAAAATTGAACGTAAAACTGCACGACGCGCACGTCACACTTCAAATTACTCAACTGCGCTGCGCGCGCATCATCGACCGTGGTATCGATCGCAGAGCCCTTCCATGTCAATTTTTCTAACTATCAAAAAATGGCGCCACCGCCGCGAAAACATTTTGACGCGACAAACGCGTCAATTTGCTCAAAACAATCGAGTTGTTTGTTTTCGCAGCAATCGCGTGTTGTTATAGGTTAGTTATAGGTTAGGAAAGTAGTCGCGACAGTGTGTTATTGAGGCGAGCGATTCGAAAAAAATACGTGTCTGAAATAGTGCGCGTGTAATTAGGTTAATCAACTGATCCGCCAACGCTTACGAAGTGGCTAGTATGTATTGTCTGCGGTAATTGATTGCCAAGCAACTCGTGTGTACAGTAATCATCTAGAACGGAGTACATCAGTGTCCGAAATACGGAGCAACAATCGGATCGATGGATTGCTCGTGAAAGTCAGGTTAGATACGTGGAGCTTCTCGATGATGGAACGGTATCGTGACAAATATTTTGGATGGAGCATCGTGTGACCCCAGTTTCTCTCGACAACCCGAGGCGAGGCGAACGAGAAGGTATTACAAATGACAACTATTTATCTTGCTCGCGTGAAATATCTTTGTTTTAAAATATTTTATATTTTAAAGTCAATGACGTATATTTTTTGTTTTCTTTCCTTTTGCCTTTCTTCTTCCTTCGAATAATTGACAATAGCATTTTCACCGATAGGTATTTGTGACAAAGATATTTCAGAAGCGTCAGAGACAAACAAAAACCGTTTGTAGATCGTCGCTAGTTGGATTATAATAAATTCCTCGCGCGTGCTACTGCCAACGTTATTTGATAACACAGAGCTAAAGGAGCTTCCTTCGATAAATATTGCAGTGTATGTGTTCGCAAATTTGATGGGAACTCGGCCTTTGCTAGGAAAATAAACGCGGCAGGGTTAACGTTATGTGATAGCGTGCTGTTAATCGTAATTAAATCGCAAATTTTATTCAACGGATAGAGTGATGTGGCACGGCAAATTTTCCCCCTTGACGTTTCGGTAATTGATATTGCGACGTTGGACGAGGTACCATACGATTTCAATTATAGAACTCCATCCGTAGGTACTAGAAATATTTGTATTATAGTTCAAATAGAATCCTACGTCACTTTTGAGACGAAGGTATCGATCTACTTGAACGACCAATTACAATTCATCCATAGAATGGAATCAAACTTTAAGGAAGCCCATCCATGGATAATGTTGCCAGTTTGCTCGTTAATAGCGTCCCAAATTGCACAAAACAGATCGTTATACACGATTCACTCGGCTGTTCCCTTTCCTCCTCTCGCCGGTAGACGGTTCATCTTCTAATCCATCCACTCAGGAATTCCAGTTTCATTTAAGAGGATAGCAGTTTCCATCCATTCTTCACCGATTACCAGCTCGACTGCTTCTCAAGGAGAGGGTGGATTAAGCTTGAAGGATGACGTTGGGACGCCCGATGGATAATCTTCCTTTACGATCAAATTTCGCGGATTCGTCGGTGGTTCGGCATACTCGTGCATGTCCTTATCGCTGTTTATGACATCGAACATAACGTTCCGCAAGGCGGGCAATTTCCGTCCGAGATTCTCCGTGTTCGATACATTAAAGGAAACTTTACGATCGGGCCGAGTTTCTCGAGAGGATTAATTGGAAAAACTCGTTTCGAAATCGTTTCGAAATTGTTTCGGGGCAAGTTGATATCCGTCAGTCGAGTCTTTAACCACTCCGTCCAGCGTGCATTAGGATCTCTTAGGAGGAGATATCGAATCTGAATCTGAGATATCAGTCGGAAAATCAGCGTTTAATCGAACCGTTTTATCGCGCTTCCATGCACGGAAACCAATCCGGGCTACGCCCCGGAAGCAAAATCGAGTAGTACGCAGTTAAATCTGACAGCGACTGATGAACGAGTCGAGCCTGAACCCGATGTTAGATAATCTTCGCAACGCTAACGATCGCTATAACTGTAACAAGCTAGATCGACGAAAAACCCTGGTTCTCCACTTCGATTTCAATCCACTTTTCCAATTTGTCTTCTCTCTTTTTTCGTTCCTCTTGTCCTTTCCTTCCCGCTTTCCTTATCGTTTATTTCTCATCTCCTCCCATTTTCTCGCTGCCGCGTGCAACGACAGGGATCTTCTTGCAACGTCGGAACGTTTCCTCCGTTTTTCCATATCGCTGCCCTTCACTCGGATCCCCGGGAAATATCGTTTTATTAACATAAAACACAGGCAGGCAAGCGGATGAAATCATTGTTGTTCCATTACGCGCAGAAGAGGTTCTCGAAGATTCAGTTAATCGGTAGATGGAATTTTTGTAAGTGGATAAAGAGGATGACGAGCAGGGACACAGACTAAGATGATAAGCTTCGCGTTTAAATTTCCTCCATCTTCCCTTAGAATTGACGAGGCAAGGTCCCCCCTCTCCCCCAGGGTTTAAGGCTCGAATGGAATCACGATCGGCGCTTTGATAATTTATGGTCGAGGTCAGGTTTGATCGGTTAACCAGAAACACGAAAGTCAACTGATGCGTATCGTTGAAGGAGCAGCAGTCTCCTGGAATTTGCCTTTCGCGACGAAAGCTCCGATTTCAGGACCAGCAACAGAAATGTACATTTCCATTTATAGTCACTGAGACGCAGGGACTCAGATTACACTCAGAACTAATTATATGTGCTAAATATAACAAGAATTCATAATTTGTAATAATAATTGGGATTGTCATCTGGTTTGAAACTTATTCAAAGATAAATAGAATCTTGAAATAATAAATCATGATCATGATCGATTAATGGATGAAACTGGTCGCAGGCAATGTTTGGAAACCACAAACGTACACTCTCGTTCATAAATATTAAAACACCGCCGGTTTCGTGTAAATTGTGACAATTGATTAATTTATCAGTTTATAGAATAATTAATTCTATTGTCATTTGTAATTAATTTATGATCAATTGTCACAATTTGTATGAAATCCGAATGAATTTATGAACGCGCGTGTACGTTCGCGGTTTCCAGATTTTGCCTGCGACCAGCGTCGTCCATGAATCATGTCGGTGGATTTAATGAAACGTATTTTAATTCGTCCTCGTTCAATCTAGTCCTCCTTTTCTTTCATGGAAATTTCTCGTTGTTTCCTTTTTTGTTTTCCCCCGGGGCATTAGTTTTAGAAACGTTATTAGCAAGTTAATTATTGAAGAAACGAACACCGAGGAGTAATCGTTCCACCTCTTGGAATCTCTGTCTGGTTCAGCTGGTTTCTTTCTACCATTTGTACGGAGACGAAAATTTTTGCCCCTAATGCGAAAGCAAGCCAAAGGAGCTTATACAAAGAATTTTATTTAAAATGAAAAATGGCGGTTCTTTCTTTCGGTTACCCTGCGGAGAACAACGTTTTCTCGAGAAAAATATCCCGTTTTTCCACTCATGAGATCGACGCTCCACGATGTATTTCACTCTTGCTGTTAGAATTACACTCGTATCGTGTTAAAATGCGTCGCAGAGAAGGAATGAAAAAGTCAGACGGACCGATATCTCGTGAAATCGCCTCTTGGTTTTTAATTTAGCTCGGAGATTTAATCGCTTTGCTTTTATCGACGAACCATTGCATGATTAAGCGACCAAAGTTGCGTCATCTAAAAAATTCGAGAGTTTTCTTCGTTCGCCTGAACAGCTAATTCAGTCCTTTTGCGCCAGTACTTCCACAAACATACGCGAGAAAGTTTCGCGATAACATCGTCCGCGAGGCAAGAAACGAGAAATTTGGCAGCCAATAAAACGCAAAGTCAAGCCGCCAAACGTATAAAGCACGACGGATGGCAGCGGAGGCAATTGCTGAATTATACGCTGGCGGATGAGACCGCGGTGCAGGTTGCGCAAGTCAGAAAAATGGTTTATTCGTTGCTCAGAATTAAGGTGGCATTTCCCTCGGCTACACCATACGCTCGCGTTCGTCGGTCTTATTACGCTGAAACCGAAATAGGTGTGTAGCGACTATGCTGACGCGACTTTATTGCGCGAAAGAAACCTCCAAGTTCCAGGCTTTCCCTGGAGATAGCTCGGTTGCCACTGCCGCTATCTGCTGTCGGGATTACAATGTTTTACGCTTCGCGGAGTCGCTTCTAGTCCGGAAACAGCACGGAACAGCGTACTAGCCAGCCGTTGCGGCGTTTATTTGGGTCGTAGAGAAGCTTCTTAATACGCCTTAGCTCGCGCTGCACTGACCAAGCTTTTAATAGCGTTCGCCTGACCGAGACTGGCCCCCTTCTCTCGTTGCGTGTTCTCGTTGCGGAACTCCGACAGCTTTGGCCTCTTCAACCGATCGAGTATCTAGCAACGAGGCCTGAATACCCTCGGGGAGAGCGAACGAGAATTCCGAACAGACGGCAGACGGAGCCGATTACGAGCTTTTCGTTGTCTCTAGCTTCACCAAGCAATCACCAACTCTTGGTCTTGTCGGATTTATGAAAGTTTCATTAAAGATATCCCAGCGACGAGGTATTGTCGTGCCTCGGTTTCCGTCTGCGCGAAAAATAGCGTCTTGATTATGGGGGGAGAAAAAATGTCTCGCGCCCTCTCCACACCCCGCTCGTGCTTCATCACGGCGACAAGCTTCGAAATCGCTTCTATTTCCTGTCGACAATGAGTTGTCCTTCGTTGGCTCGAAATTATCGTGCGGTTACCTTGCTACCAAGACGCGACGCGACGCTACGACGAAGAATAAAGAGGGAACGTTTAATTCGGCGGCCTCTTTGTGCTAGCTCATTGTTCGAGCCTGGTATCTCAATCCTCGTTACTTTGTATCTCGCGAACGATTGTTCTCCCGACACGAAGGTTTCACACCGGCTCGTCCATTCTTGATTCATGAACGAGAACGGGGAGAAAATCCATTGAAATTTAACGTATTCAATCTTACGCGGGCAACGTTCCTGCTAGCGGTGAATTGTGGAGCATTACAAAAAATATTGGAAATTCATTCCCGGGCGAGGCAGCAATCGAATCTCTTGCCCGAGTTCCGCGCAAAATAAAAGTTCTCCGGTGCTTTTTATCGCGAATAATTTTTGCATATCTCCGTCCCCGTCCTCTCCTCCCCCGCATACTCGTTCGTACACCTTTTGTACATAATCATCAATTTCCCGGCAGAATTGATGGATAGACATCGACGTCTTTCATAAAAGCTATCGATCCAAAAATACCGAGAAAAGAATTATGGCTTATATACCGGTATTCTCGAACGTTTCCACCGGCAACAATACCACCGGCCGAGATCGGCGTGTTCCCGAAAAATCCCTCGCTGGAAATGAGCAGCGTGTCGCGAATTAACTTCGTTTGTTTCTCGTTTCGGTGGAGTTTCCCGTGGCAACGTTTCTTTTTTCCTCGCGCGTATCAGACGTTGCCTCGCGAATCGCGTTTCTCAATTTTCGTCCGTCAGAAGCAGGCCAGTTCGTTCAATTACCGGCTGCAATTTGATAAGAACAAGGCCACCTTTTATCCGAGGCAATACTCGTTTCTTTGCCCCTCTTGGAAACGGGAAGGCTTTATTGCTCAGCTTGACGTAATGCTACTCGTCGACAGATGGATGGATCGTTTATTGGCCTCGTTGCCGTATCTCGGCGAAAAGACGCTCGGCAAATGTGATTTCGCAGAGGGATTATTCCCCCGTGTGTTCCACGGGCTTTTGTGTTCCACGGTAACGCAACTATTCGACCGTCTGAATTTCTGAGTGTACACCTTCACCTTCTGGGTCTCGAGTCGATCACGTTCGATCCGCATCCACTTGGCCTCGCGAGGTCCTGCCTGCGCCTCGGCGATTCCAGTCACGTGAACGAATACTCGCACGAGTGCTCCCTCCTCACAGTACAAAATGGGAGGGTTGCAAACATAATTTGCAATTAGCTAATTTTCCGGCTCCGATCGAGCGTGGCATCGACTGCTCGCAATTGCTGCCCCTTTTCGGAACAGCCGTTTAACCAAGAACGGCAGCGGGCACCACCGTTTGCATTTTAACGTCGAATCCGCTTCAGCCAGGATTCATTTGTAGCTCCCTAGTTTCAAGCGATTCAAAGGCCAGCTCCTCCTGTCTATCCTCCCACCCTCCTCTTCTCCCCCCCCCCTCTCCCCGCCACTCCCTCGTTTGTCGCGGTTCTCCGGCTTAGAAACGGCCGGGATTTAAGTTTGGCTCTTCCGAAACTCTTCAACAAACGCGATTATGATCTCGCGTTATTCGCTACTCGTCGATTGTCTCGGCCGCGCTCTAAAAGCTCGAAATAAAGTTCCGTTAACGAATTATGTAAATCGCGTTGCCGCGGCACGGAACGGCGAGATGAATGGGTGGTTGCCGGGTAAAGACGACGACGCGAGGCCAGATGCTGAAGTTTTCCGTCGCACGTCCACATTCCCATTAAATATTTCTTTGTCAGACGCGGGCGAAACTTCCTGCGGGAGGGTCGGAATATTTCATCACTATTCTCTCGTTGCCAGGCGCAACTGCAACTCCGTAATTAGAATCTCGAAACTCGTCGGCCCTTGTTGTTTCCGATACTCCCGGCGCCGTGAATTTCTCAAAATTCGTTGGATCTTACGATCGCGTGCAACGGAGACGGATTTGTAACAGTTTGTTACGACTGTGGCAGTCAAAACCAGCGAGTTTGCAGCTTCGATGGAACTTGGTGGAAACACAGTGTTCAACACTAAAAACTATCGAAGTGGTCGAAATGGCCAATTTATAATTTTCGTTGGACGTAAAAAAAACAGCACGCTCTTAAAGATTTGAATAATTTTTGTAAAATATAAATATTATCTATTTGTTTGACTTGAACGTCTCTGATGGAAATTTCGTGTTTTAACCGTCGGTAGTTCTAGTGTTGATCAACGTCTCTGCCGTCTGTAATCGCCTGTTATTTGTTGTCAGTCGTGAAATATGGCGTGTATACTAGAAGCTGCGTCCAAATTGGAGATCCGTCCTGTCACTCGTTTTTTATGGGCAAAAGAGTGTTCCCGTTGCTGAAATTTATCGCCAATTGTGTGACGTTTATGGTCAGAGTAAGATGCATATCGAGAACCAGAGTCCAGAACCATAAAGTCGCTGTTAGCACGCACGCGTCCGCAGTGTTAAATGATTAAGAAACATTTTTCAAAAGAACTATTAGGTTGCAACCTGTGATTCCTTGGAGAAGTTTTATCTTCGTGATAAGTAGAATACAATGCAAAAAAAAAGATATTTTTCGATTTTGAAATTCAAAGTTACAGTCAATTTTGTGGCAGGTTCTTTCCATGAAATCGAAAGTGTAGAATTCATCTACGAAACAAACGGTTGCGAACAAACTTTTGTTTCTATCCCTGGTACCTAGTTCTATTATTGCCACTCGAACTAAACGATCGTCGCGCCTTGCCGCTCGAGGGGAAAATTACGCCAATCTAGCAAGATGTATGTCTGTTTTGTTTGGCCCATTCAGGATATGCATGCATTTAACTCAAACTGCGTACACCTTCCGTCCTAGGATATAAATTATGTTTTTAAGCTCGCCAAGTAATAACGTTTATCACCGGGCTGCTTCCAAGATACAAATATATATTTCTGTTCGTTTGTGCTCGCGACTAGTATGGCATATTGATGCATCGTGCTCGTAAAGGCAGGAGAGCCTGGTTGTGGGAAGCAGGGCGGTTAAAAGGGAGTGGAACGTTGAACTTAACGAGGTGAATTCACATTTGCGGCAATCGGTGTTGCGGGGAAAATATTTATAAACGCGTTGACGTTTCCATCGGTTGAATACTCTTCAAACGACCGTTCCCAGCGTGCGATTTAATACGCGGAACGCGCGTTAAGCTGGATTTTTCCCCCGAAAGCATGAAAGATTTAGTATTTACGTTGTATTATCCGTTCGTTCGGCCGGGTTCCTTTCTTCGGGATCTCGCGCAGCATGGATCAGCCTGCCCCGACCTCTTTCGTTAAATAATAGGAGCTTCCAGAAAAAGGGGATATACATATGTTTATATATATATATATATATATATATATATATATCGCGATGTGTTGCATTTGATGAATTTGTAGAAGGAGATGGCTCGAATTTGGTAGTTTCTCTCTCTGTCTCGACGATATTTCCCACCTACATTTCGTGTGTCTGTGTGTGTGTGTGTGTGTGTGTGTGTGTGTGTGTGTGTGTCCATTACGACATAAAAGCGAAATTGAAACAAGAACGTCAGCGAGCCCGATCAATAATCGAGATAATCCCCGGGCGATATGCTGGCTAGAAAACTCACTGTTCGATCAACTTTCCTATCGAAACTTATTGAACATGTCGCGATGTTGAATTGGTTTGAACGAGCGTGATCAGTTCGGATACCTGGAACGAACGAACGAACGAACGAATGTACGAACGAACGAATGTACGAACGAACGTCGCGCGTCACACGGCACTATCTCTTCTCCGTTAAATCCAATTGCAAATCGCTTGCGCATAATGGCCCCGCTGGCAAAGCCGATGTCGTGGCGGTGGTCTATCGATTAGCATCGGTTTACAGTCACCATTAGATTCGATTACGCAGTTCTGCGGACGAGTTGCAGCCATTGGCAGCAGCAGCAGCAGCAATAGCAGGAACTGGTGCTGGCTGAAACGCCTCGCCGCGCTGTCTCGTCGATATGTAACCGTCCTGTCCTTCTAATTAGCCAACACCGCAGCCGCCGACCATTCGATGTATGCTAATGTTCACTGGTCCACGTGTGGCCCACTTTTCTCTTCTCGCTGGCCTACTTCGTACCCTCGCGGATTTCCCTTCGCCGCCGCAAATGGCCTTTCGATACGTCTGATTCGCATCTGGCCGTCGTGTGTCACGTCACCCGTAACTGTCCGATGATCGAACGACTCGCGATCTTCCTTCGTCTCGTCGACTCGATTGTTCGACGCACGCCTGTCCTTGGAGTACAGTACCAGATGAGAGCCTGCAGTCCTTTCGAACGACTCAAGTTTCAAGCTCAACGAAACTTTGCTCGAGCCGAGGATATCCTCTGACTCTCGAACGTTCTTCGTGCCACCTCGATTTATTTTCCGTGGCTTAAACGTTATAATGTCGAACCTTCTTCACGCGCGTGTAGAAACTCCGAGTAGTGGCTTAGGTCGATCGAAACTACCGAACGAACAACACTGTCCTGTGCTGATAGCATTTTACTGTTTCGTCTCCTGGAAAATGGATCGCTATTCGGTGATTAGGTTGACAAACACGAAACGACACAACGAACTCGCCACCGTGAATGGCGTTTGTCCAAACGAACAACTACCATTCTCGAAATATCCCGTGACCGTCGACAGGTCCATTGAATGGATTGTTCGTAAACGAGATGGAGTGGCGTAAAGACCAAGTCTCTTAAAAGTTGCTATAATTGGGCACATCTCTGTTCATAAATATTGAGATATCTGTCCATTTCTCTCAGAGGAACAGTTAAATTAAATTAGTTTTAATTATGTTGGTCGTGGTGGCATTTTTAGTGTTTTGTCGTTGCGTGCGATAATAATTCAAAATACATGATATTATGGAAATCATTTGTGAAGAGTATACAATAGTTCTCACATGAGTTGTTTAGAAATCAAATTGATCACGGAGTTACATACCTTTGATAAAATCGATTTCCCAAAAATTGTATATTTTGTTATTACTCTCGAATATTCGAGAAAATAATTAACATAGAGCTTTTGTCGGTATTCAATGCTAACGGATTACTGAAACTTTAAAGAGCGAAACTTTACATATAATAAGAATAAACGTATCGTTTTTTAAAATGAAATGTAATTTTATTTCCAGAAAAATTCCTTAATTTTCCTTATTCTGTAACTATTCAATCTTATTCAATGCTCTAAGTCTATTTGTTATTAGTTTTATTATCCAATTTAACGAATGGTCCAATAAACGAACTGTGTTCCACCATCTGAGATCCCAAACGAACAAGAACTCTTATAAACTTGAACCAAGTACCGTGCAGTTTCTTATTTTTCATGCGTCCCTTTAAGAAAGCGTCTACGATAACTGAGGAAACCTATTGGTATTCGGGCGTCGTCCGCTGAAAATGCGTAAATGGAGCCGCGAGGACCGGAGAAGACGCGTGGAAAATATCGACTCGAGGGAGTATGAACAAATTTGCAATTTGCAAACACCGCGTCCGCACGTGCGTCATACTAAACAGAAACGTCGAAACGGAAAAGAGCATGCGACGTGTGTGTACATTTACAGAGACGAGCTTTTGATTTATTCGTCGCCTGTTAAAAACAGGACGCGACCCACAGCCTATATCCGACTCGCCATAACGATTTTCACCATGCTCGTTTCATCGTAATATTCCCCCTCCGGTACTCGTCGAACCGCCAGAATCCTCAGTCCCCCGTGAATGGTATCGAAAGAAAGGACGTCCCGTGCTCTCGGTGATGATCGATCCGTCGGCCAGCAAGGATGAGTCGAGAGATACCAGGACGCACCTTGATGGAACACGTTCGCCAGCTTTTGTTCCCACGTTTGGCCCTTGTTCCTCGACGAAACGCGCGACTGCCTGGAGAGACAAGGAAACGAGCGCGAGCTCGCCTAATGTCACCTTTCGTCCTCGAGATCGTTCGATCGATGATCTTTCACGTGTCTCTACTCTTTGAACATCGATCTTTCAACCTCGAAAGCTAAATAAAACGCGAACTAGATGAAACGAATAAGAATACGTTTATCAGATTGTAGTACAAGGATGATGAATCTAGCAACGAAACGATCGAAATCCAATGGAAAAAATTTATTTCCCACGTCACGTTGTTCTCGCGTCGTTTTCCATTACCAATCATTTGGAGAACTCGCGTTTAATTACATTTTTCCACAACTTGACAAACCACGGTTCAGTAATCGAATCGACGTACGAATCCAGAGAAAGTTCCACGCCAGGCGTTTTTCCATCCGTGTTCGACCTGAATTCATCCGTTGGAACATTGGCATGCAATTAAAGGTCACCGTGTATGTATAGAGAGGGAGAAACGGCGGTTATAATGGACGAAGTCGCGAGAGTTGATAGGGAACGGCCGGGCCGTAAATCTGGCCGCAAACAAGCGATGTGTAAAGTATGCAAATTCTTTAATAGGAAGTGCTCGTGGCAGACCGAGGGTTAAATAAAACTCCCGGCCCCTTCGAGGGTTAAAAAGACATTCTCCTTCTCGTGCAACCGGACATTTGAATACACGGAAACGAATAATTTCAGTTTAATCCCGGGACTCGCTCTCCTCTCAAGTTTCTGTCTCTATTTACGTTGTCCTTAGCTACGCCCGGGACTGGGAACATAGCGCAGAAGAGATCAAGCAGGATGTACCTGCTTAAATAAATCCTCGGCCGTGACAGTGGGCTATGTCGCAGAAAAAGATTAGTCGTATAAAGTTGTCGTGGGACTGGATGGGTTCGGCTTGGCGAAGTTTCAGCGTCTTAAAATTCCAACCCTTGAACATGACACGGAATAATCGAATTTGCATAACAGTGCCAAATATCGAATGGTTTTTAACCGTGTTTTCTTTAGTTCGATTGATAATGCTAATCTTTAATCTCGTTTGCTTGTCGTTTATCGGTAAACCAAATTATAATCATCGAGAATCAGATAATTAAGGCAACGTCATGGACAATTTTTGAAAGATTCGAACGAACAAGGATAAACGAATTCTAAATTGTATATTTTTTAATAAGTTAAGAATTGTTGACTCTTTGCCCTCGAAGATATGTTTCATATCACCTATCAGCAATTTATTTACGAAATAGTGAGCGAAGTATCACTAATGTTAGTTAATGATACGTAGTTTCAATCTCTTGAGAAATTTTCTTCGCCATTTCATCAACTTTTGTAGAGAGCAATAGGAAGTTTGGCTTATGTGAATTATCCCGAATTGTTCGAGCAATAATTCGATGATAATAAGTGTCAACTGACACACGATTGCCTCTATACTCAAGAATTTCTTCTTTCGAAATTTTATTATTCCTCGTACGTCGTTGTATTACGTCACACAACATCATACCGTTATAATGATCAGCAGCTGTAACAAATTTTATAATTTTAGCTGTTAGCTGAACTGAAGTGTAATGTCTCCTTATAGTCGAGTAGAAAAGGTTAAAAATTGAATTCAACGAGATAGATTTCTCAGCTTGATTCAAATATCAAACTGACTCCAATCACACAATCCTTGCTCCAAATCTATTCTCTCAGAGGAACGACAAAATAGAGATCATTTGTTTCGATTGATTGGAACTATGACGTTGTAATTGATAAACAAAGCCGCGATACGAAATGGTAATTATATTACTTGAGAGAAGAAGATATCACTTCATCCATATGTCGATGGAAGGTAAATGTTTAAATGTCCGCGAGAGCGGGCATCGTCGAAATCGATCATTAATTAATGCAGGTGCTCAGTGTTTATCGCGACTCGAATTACTTCCACGCGAACTAAACTCGCATAATTGAGAGAGAAACGCTAGATACCAGAATCGAAATTACCGATTTGCGAATGAGGAAGACGCAAGAAAGCGCTAGTAATTAAAAAATTTTGAACGTACAAACGGAGAAGCAGTTGGAGAGTACTTCGAACGAGATTTCTTTGGAACGTGGCTAGCAACATCGTTAATTAATTTCCATCGATTCTATCTAATCGGTTCGTCGATAATTGAAATTCCATCGTTCTTTTTTCCTTTCTTTTTTCTTTTTTCTTCTTCTTTCCTTCCACGTTCGTCTACTTTCTTCTCTCTCGACGGCGTGAATTTGCGAATTCGCTTCGACGACGGGAGACTCGATCGTTTATTTGAAAACATTCTCTGTCCATTCATCCGGAAATTTCATCGCGGTGTAATCCATGGAAGAGGTAAGAGTCAGGTAGCCGGTTCGGGTGCGTGGTGAAATTAATTGGTCGGGTCTCGATTAGCGTTGGAACAGTTCCTGTAGATTAACGACATGCCTCCGCCGATGGTAAGCCTAACTTGGGCGGTGTCTCCTCCATCACCAGATCGTTTCCTCCCCTAATTTGTAGCTTCAAAACTTATGACCGTCCGGCGGGCGCGATGGCCTGAGAAAATTGCCGCTTCCCGTAATTTAAAGAGTTTGTGATCGTTACCACCGATTTATGATTTTTAGATACTTTTTTCCGCCAAATTGACCGTGCCGTTTATTATTCGACTATAAATATGTAACCGTGGAAAGAAATAATCTTCATAATACCATCCTCTCGTCTCACAATCGGGCACGTTTACGACTTTCTACGACTTTCTGGGATATGTCTTAATCTTGCTTTTCGAGGAGCGAATGAATCTTACCTAGATGGTCACGTTTCCAAGATTTTCTTTCTTTTTTTTTTTTTTTTTTTAATAGAATTGTATATTTCTGAGTTCACAAGATGAATTCTACGACCTTGATAACGTTAGTGTTTCAAGATCAATCAACGCCGCGCAAAGCTTATCTTCGTATCCAGAAATGACCTATGATATTCGAAGTGATGCATCAATACTGTCCCTAAGCTATTCTGTCAGTTGCACCCTTTCCAATGTTTCGGAAGTAATTTATCGACAGGCGTTCTTTGCACGATTTCTTCGCACAAGGAGCACAATACTGATTCCTTCGAAGAAAATGTAACAGGAATTGGAATACGTACTAGCAGATATGTAGTCTGTCTGTAAGCACAAGTAAAATTGTATTTCTCACAATGTTAATATTTTTTATGCTGAATGAAGGCAAGTTTCGACTTTGAATGATCTTGGAACGTTACCTAGATAATTCAATTAACCTTAACAAAAATATATAGTTTCGTTTAAAAGAACAAAGACCACTTTAAAATATCGAAAGCATGACCATCTAGACTAGATTCGATACAACCCGCCGAAATAACGTAAAGTTTATTTGAAACATTTTTCTGTACGAATAGTTTGAGAGAAACTCACGTGGTTACCTTCGCACAAGACACTCTGTGTGTATCTAGCATAGTTGTACTGAAATATCGAAACATCCAATGAACTAAATTCTTCCTTGAGAAAATTGCCATAAATTCGTAAAAGGAACGACGAACGCGGGACGCGGAGAACGTCTCTTCCTCCTGTTTCCATTTCAAGGGAAGGAAAATTACCGTGGCGATGAACGGGGAGCAAGCCGCGAAATTAGGTAAAAGTTCAGTGTACGTGATATCACGGTGCACGGCCGGTGGCAAAAGGTTTTCGCCGAAAAAAATGACCCCGTCGCGTGACTTCCGGCCGCGCACACTCGCACGGGACATTTGTATTTTGTCGTCGAAAAAAATTCCGACCTGAAAAATACCTCGGGCGGCCTGCTCGTAACTTGTCCATTTTCAACTTCCTGCCGCCGCGTTTCCACCACGCGGTGGCAGGATTATGACGGCGGTGCGCGCATATGCCGACCATAATATCTTCTTTTCATGGCCGCGTATAATTCACGGGTAGGTTAAGAAGGTACGTTGGAAACGTTGCCGTGGCATGGGAAGTGCATGGCTCGTTATTTTTTTTCGTCGTTTCAATTAGACCAGTGTTTTTCACAATGCGCGTAATCCCGTCGACAAACTCCGCTCGAAGGATCTCGTTGTTGCCGCGTAGAGGAAAGGAACGCACGGAAAACACCATCCGCAAAAATGGCCCGTACGTACCTGTGTATGTATGTCCGAGTTTATGATGCGTCCCGCATTTTGCTTACGAACGTGTCGTGTTTGTTTCTTTTTTTTTTTTTTCCTCTTTCTGCGCGTGTTATTGTTATGTCGTTGTTGCTGTTGTTGTTGTTGCTGTCGTTATCGCATTTGCTGCTTTTTCCCATCTCGTGTTCCTCTTTGCTCTTTTCAATGGACGATACTACTAGATAGATAGAGTGAGAGAGAGAGAGAGAAAGGCAAAGAGAAAAGTGTAAAGAGTCGCCCGATGCACTCTGATAAATTGCAGTTCTTCGTTAAAGTCAAATTAAAATCAATTAATCGTTTTGATTAATTTCCACGTTCAATCGACTGCGTTTAATTTCCCATTGAAGAAATTACTCAGGGTGGAAGAGAAAGAGAGAGCTAATGAAGAGGCGTTTGTTTCTAATTTCGCTGGCTCGCGTGCCGTTTTTGTGCCATTCGACGCGCGTCGGCCTCGTCGAAGGAAAATACGCGCATTATTCGATATTTTCGAGAGAAAAACATTCTCGACTCTACCGAGAGCGCCGCACCGGATGAGCACCGGGGGATTAACGTTTTGGAAAATTAACTCTCTCTCTTTCTCTCTCTGCCGTTTACACGCATTGTGCATTAGTCAAAACGGTGTGTACGGAAAGTTGTACCTCGCGTTTCCGTTTCCTCTCCTCCCGGCGTCCGCCGAGTTATAATGCGGGCAGCGTTTACCTCTGCGGGCAACGTTTATCGGCGAAACACACGAGAAGAACGAAACGGGCGAAGCTCCCGCGAGCTTTAACGAGTTTTCACGATGTTAAACGTGAAATTCGCTGAGAAACGGGGACTTTCTATTTCCTTATTTCCACGTTCAATCGGCCCGAAGCGCGCGTTCTTCCCATCGTTTAAAGGGCCCTCTCTTTTCCTCCTGAAGAGCAGCCTGGACCCCGGGGTGAAACGAGGTGTGTATTTGCGGAGCAGCCGACGTTCGCAAGAACAACGGAAGGCACGGTGGTGTGCCAAAGAGAGAAAAAGCGCGCGCACGCGACCCAACGACGTTAATTAATTGCTCAATCGGGGTACAAACGTCCTGCAACGTAGGAAGGCGAGGAAAGTGCAAACAACTCTTGCAATTTCACAAAGCCTTTTCTCCGGTCGCGAACAAACGACGGCGAAAAGGGAACGGAGACAGTGGTGGGAACAGCAGCAGCAGCAGCAGCAGCAGCAGCAACGGAGTAGCGAGAAGAGGATGGAGAAAAATAGAGAAAGAAGAGGAGAAACGAGCGTGGAATCGTGCGAAAAAGCGTAGCGCCACTGGCGCGCGCGCACAGTTCGCTCGTTAAGGGACTCCGGGGCTGAAATGGATCAGGGTAAAGCAACAAGCGCGGCACGTATATCCCGCCGTCTCGCTGTCGCACACGGAGAAACACCGCCGATAAAATAATGAGGGAATGGCTAAATTCAATTCTCCGAAACCCACTCGTTCCAATCCACTTCGCGTCCCCGGTCGCCTCCAATAACATTTGCAACGACGACGATCCTTGTATATTCCCTTCGATGGGAACGTGGATTGCATACGCGCGCGCGTTAGCCGGCCGCGTTTCTCTTCCGAACGGCTCCATCTGTTCGAGAACGGAGGAGAGAAGAATAACAGAAGATAGGAGCACCCCCCGGTCCCTTCTCGTTCTCATTCTCACGAGGACGAGACCCCGTTTGCGGCTTGGGAAATGAAACGAGATTACTCGTTCTCGGTACGCGTCGTGCCTCTGACAAGATACTTGGTCCCTCTTGGGTGTAATCAAGAGGGTGCGACAAAGAATGGAAAGAAAAAGTGACGTCTGAGACCGTTAATAAACCGTCGCACGTTGTAACCTGATTCCTCCGCGTCTTTTACACGCGTAGGAGGGTAGGTCTGAGGCCGCTGAAGATCAGACGATGCATAAATAAAAAATCCCTTTCGCTCGTACTGACCAAGATGGAAACTGTCGTGGCGATAAATAAGGAAAATCGAAGGACGCAGGCGTGGAATTAGTCGAGTAAAAGATTGCTGAGACGTCCTTTCTCCGACATGGTTGACACTTTGCTGCGTGTCGATGATTCTACAGGTATTTCCTGCGCGACAGAGCAAAAGTATACACCTACCTTGCTTGTTCAGGAAATATTTGTATATTCAGCGTAGAAAGGTTTGATACCGTGTGTCCATATATCGTGCGTTGAACGAAGCCTGAAACTCTACGTGACGTGTCACGTTTCTACTTTGAGGAGTTTAGAAATTCAAAACCCATGCCAACTGAAGCTAATGAACCCCACAGGAGGGGAAATTTGATTTTCCATCGGGACAATTCGAGAATGAGTTATTCGGTGAATATTTTTTTTTGAAATTTTTTAATATAAAAATTCAACTTTGTAATTCTTTTCTTTCACCGATGTTCTTCGGAAGCTTGTTTAGACCAAGTTAATGATCTTTTGGGCTTCTTCCGCACCAAAAGTTCACCTTTTGAATAATAAGACTTGCGTGTTACATGTGGAACATGAAGATTTTAGAAAGTTGAGAACTTGCTCCAATCCTTTCTTATTTTTTTTTTTTCTTTTCGTTAGAATTCTTGTTTTCCAATTCAAATGAACACAACGAAATCTAGAACCTCGAACGAAAGCTTTTCGAAGCGTATTCTAGCTCTCAGTTAAGTACATCAATTCTTTCTTCAATCAATTTTACATCGTTATGTCACTGATGTCACGCTGCGGCAAACGTTTCTCCGTCGCAAATGGCAATTAATCGCGAGATCGACGCGACGTCGAACGCCCACCGCTCTGGCGGTTAGTCGGCCAATAATAAATTCCGCGAAGCGCAACATAAATTTTCTAACATCTGCGTGTCCCGCGTTAGCTCGTAATTAGTACACCGGTCGAATTAATTGGCCGCCGATATCGCGCATCCCGCCGCGAACTATGCCCGGTATTACACGCGGCATCGTAATCGATGCCATAGCACGAATTGCTTTTCTAACCGGTTGGAAACTACGGATCTAGAGAAAGGGACAGACAGATAGATAGAAAGAGGGAGGGAGGGAGAGAGAGCAGGCAGAGCGCTCGTACTGCTTAATTTCGCCGATTAAGCAGCCGAGCCGAGAGATTCAATTTTGTTTGAATAACACGCGATTGAATCAGGGCTATCCGGGCACGGCGAGGCACGTACGCGAAGCAAAATTCGCGTTACGAGCGACGCGAATGGTGGCTCTGCCCTGTGATAACCGGTACTCGGCGGCTCGGTGTCCATAAAGCGCAGATAAACGGAGGAGTCTCCGTTCCAGATTAGTTTCGGTCCCGATTCGTCCGGAAGGGCCTCGAACGCAGCGGTAGCCAGCAGTGACAGTGGGTTGGTGAAGGGTCGGGTGGGGGAGGGCGAGGGGGAAGGGGGGCGCAGGTTATGAATCTCTAATCCGGCGTACATTTGGTTTACGTAGGAGCAACTGCATGCAATTTCGTACGATCCGCACCTATACACGACCGCGCGCGCGTGAGAACAGGTGTACGGGACACAGCGACGAATCACAGGTTCGTACGAACAACCCTGCACCCACCGATACCACCCCCTACGAACAGCCTGGCCTGTCTGGCCGGGAAGTTATTGTCCACTTCGGATGGACGACGTTTCGACTGGGATCTCGACATCAGTTAGGCATTCAGCCTCGAGCTGATGTCTCGCCGTGTGCCATTCGTCAGAGCCACGGTCTGATTGCCGCTACAAGCCAGGATTACGAGCGCTTCCAAGGATCTGCTTTCCTCCTCCACTTGCCTCCACAACCCTCGTAGCCGCTGCTCGTTGCAAACCTACGCCCGCCTCGCTCTTTCCTCTTTTCCCTTCATTTTCTTCCCTCTACACGTGCCACCGTAATTGGAAGGAATATCCGGCGAATTCGGTACACTTCCTGATACATCTGTCGACGCGACCGGTGTACACCGGTGAACGAGAGGGGCGGATCCGCTCGAGCACGTGCCACGTTCGGTTAAGGCGTACCAACGTGCAGCTTGTTCCTTGTCGTTCTACGGCAGCGAGAAGAAACGACCAGCTCTGTTTTCTGCTGGCGACTTGCTTGCTCTAGCATCGATTTCTTGCCTTCGTTATCTGCGTTCATACGATTCATCAACGAGCTGATAATGAAACGACGATGCTGTTTGCAAAATAGTAAAGTTCCATTCTTTTTTCTCTCGAGCTTCGATTTAACGCGACGATGTGGTTGTTAATTTGAAAAAAGGAGGAGGAAAACAGAACCTAACGAAATTGGAGAAGAGAAAGAAGAAAGGAGAACGGGTCATCGTCGTCGCGTTGTTATTAAACCCCTGCCCTGCGATTTTCTTTTCAATTTTAAGGGGCAAGCAGTGAAGTCGTAAAATTAACGTGGTGTATTTAAAATACCGAAACATTATACGTAATTTTCACTTGTCAATGTTCAGCGAAAATACTAACGATAAGCTAAACTTCAAATCTAAATTGAAATTTCGTTGCTTTGCGATTTACGTTTTCTTTGAAATCGGGACTTTAACCACGGATACGACTCGATGCGTTTTAAGTCGGAAGATTAATTTGAAGTAACAAAACGAAAAAAAAAAAAAATAAAAAAATAAAAAAGAAACGTTACACGAACCTAACATAGTCGGAGAAGAGAAAGAAGAAGGAAGAAAAGAGAACGGGTCGTCGTCGTCGCGTGTAAGAGGCAACGAACGTTTAATAGCGGCTAAAAATTCGCGCGCGTGCAAAGGGGAATCAAACAGGGAATCTGATTTGTGTGTACGTGTATGTGTGTGTGTAACAGCGTCATCAACGGCGAAGAGCGATAATTTTACACGATCGCAGATCAGAAGCGTTGGCCGGCTTGAACTCTTGTTCTCTTCTTCGTTTTGCTCTGGGTTGCCATTTTTCTTGAGGCTCGCTGCTGGCGTTACTCTTTCCACCGACGTCCACGGAAATTACATTGGCTAACCGTTGAATCGAGCCCGCCGCACGCCACCTTTGCCGCGATAAAGCTCGCCCTCAGAGGAACACCGACGGAAAGAGAGAAAAATACAGAAAGAGAGAGAGAGAGAGAGAGAGAGAGAGAGAGAGAGAGAGTTAGGAGAAATCCAGGAATCACGCTGACCTCCACCGCCTGTTCTTTCTTCTTCAATTGTATTCCCCGGAGTGTCGGCGCGTTGCTTCGTTTCCTCGTCAGCGGTTGGATTTATTTTTCGGAAACACGGATCATCTGCTGTACAACGAAGCGTGTTGCTTCGATTCTCTCCCTCTTGATTGGTTCGTTCTCTGGTGGGATACGAAGATCCTAGTGTATCACTGAGGCTGAGCAAAAGGAATTGCCGCGATGCAGTTTGTAAGAACTGTATCGGGGATTTTCGAAATAGGTACAAATAGGTTCTAGAATATAAGGGGATAGATAGATTATGGGGGGAAAAATGTTTTATAGGTACGAGCTCACACGTTACGTGATGCAACGTACATATAACGCCAGTTGAAAGTTTGAAATTAAATGAAAATACGAATTCGAAAAAGTATCAATTTAAAGAGTAAATTTCTTGTTGAAAAAATAGCTGTCGAAAAAGTTACGTCCGTGATGTTAATTTTGAATTAATAACGATGAAATTAAAGAGCTGGAACGTGGATACTGTTCATTACACTCAGAGCTCATAACAGCTCATCGTTTCACGTCGCAACGAGTCAGAAGAAATTTACGATTCCTCCCGTACCCAAACTCGATGGTTCTCTTCGAACGAACGATAATTGAGCAGAAAATGCTCTCCACACCGAAATTCCTCCGAGGTGAGTTAAACGTTATCGATGTTCGATATCCTTGCTGAAACTTCGATTCTCCACGTACTGTCGAGCGCGTTCAAGAATTATTAATTATAACGATACGCAGCAAGAATTCGACGTTCTAAATTCCACTCCTCCTGCGCCGCCTCCGGTGGAAATTTGAAAATGCCGGTGTTACGCGAGAATCTATATCGCGGTATATCGAAAGGCATTCAACATTATCGCCGGCCATTCTTCCCTCATTTACATTCGCTGTGGATCGATCGATCTTCCTTCCGGCATTGGCTCGCGTAGCTTTCGGTGTATATACGTATGTACGTACGTTGGGCACGTAAGTTGGTCGATCGGTGTGCACGCGAGACGACGTGGAAGCGACGACTGATGGTGTCGCGAACTTTCCGCAAGCTTCCGTGACGGGGGAAGCAGGGAAGCTCTCGCGTGTGCCCCGAGCATTGATTCGAGCAACGATCCCGCGAGAATTAATTGCCGGGAGGACTTTCGACCGCCTCGTGGTCTCCTGGATGCAATCTCGTGCAAAACTAGGCGCGGTGTATCGTCCCGATCGAAAATAACGGCCAACAGTCACGTACCGGGGATACTTGGGCTTGCTTCGAACTTCCGCCGTGTGTAGACCATTCGAAAATTAATTGATCGGCGAGCCGCCGCGATTTCACTCTTTGGAGAGAGTCGCTCGAGAGTTCCTCCGGGTTGCTCGCCGACGATTCCACACAACCTCGCGATTTTTTCCTTCTGGTTGGTTTTGGTCGACCTTTCTAGCAATTTCTATCGCCGTGTCATTAGGTTGGAAAGACCGTTCCACTGTGCATTCGTTTTACGTGTGTTTACATAAGTACTTCACCTAGGTTAACAAAAGATACTAACGATAATAATGACACATCGAAAGTAAATTTTATTCGATTGAAATACGTATTTAGAATTTCGACTTTATTTTCATTGTGTTAGTGTTAATTTTTTCGAATGGTTCGTTCTCAGACTTATCGTTTGCTATTGTGAGTTTTCATAAATCTGAACATTGCCGAATAATCACAACCGACTTGTAGAAGACACACTGTGAGTAGAAAGATTCATTTCATTTCCCACGTCAGTGGATGGTCCTTCGGGGTAAACAGACATATTCAAAGGTCCACGAACGAGGACGACAGACCTTAACAAAAGTAATTTTAAAACGGACGAGACAACACGACGTGTGCAAAATTATGTAAACGCTCCTTACAATAGTCTACTCGCAATATTAACTCTCAAGTTTTCTCTCAAATCTGTCGAGAATGTACTCCACATGCAAGGAGCACAATGTTTCAGAATAACGTTCGATTAACGTTTCACTAGCCTGTGAATCGTGAATCACGATTGAACGAGCGTACCTACCGATTCAACCCTGATGCGAAACAGCAGAGAGAGAGAGAGACAGAGAGAGAGAACCATTCTGCTGGCATGTGCCGGTGAACCTTCGTCAGCTTATCGCAGAGGAACACATTATACGTGATCATTCACACGAGATGAACCGCAATTGCTGCTAATATTTACAAGCTACAAGATAGAATTTTATCCCGTAGGCGTGCAGACCGCGGGGAAATAATATTTCACGATGATTAATGATTTCTGTCGTCAACACACCGCTTTTCCCCGTCCATTTTTCTTCATTACGTAGGCGATACTCGAGAACAAGGAAACGGATAGCACGAGGAAGCTGAGCCAACGTTCTTTTCAAAAATCTTGTTCGTCTCGTTGGCTCGGCACCGTCTTGCTGATGAATCTTAATCGTACACTTTCGTTATTGATTGCTGCCGGAAGTTTCGCGGTAGCTGCCAGAACGTCCGCTCTCATTGTGTTTTTAGAATCCTTGTCAGAAATTCAATGAAAAATTGACGTTTCACTGTGGCGCGTATACGTCTCATGGTGAACTTTCAAGCCATTTGGAACTTTCATTGTAATATGAAGAATTTTTTTTTTTCAAATTTGTTAGAAAGTCGTGTATTTACATCTTAATAACTTGTATACCGCGTTTATCCTATCGTGAGGCGGATGCGCGGCGTGACGATCATTTTTTCCGATTGTCAAGATCAATTGATTCGGTAAAAAGACGCCATAAAATTTGTTATCAAAATAACGTTAAAGTAAATGTTAGTATTCAGTACTACATAATTGATATAATAAGGATTCTAAGTTTAGTATTATATAGGTACTATAATATTTATAAAACAAATTATTATTATTTAATATTATTTATTGTTATTTCATACATAAATAACAATAAATACTAAAAATATTTGGTACAAAATCCTTTGTCCTAAATTAGTTTTGACATAGTTTTTGATCGTTGTAATAAAATTGTTTGTTAAAATACTACCTTAAAATTAAATTTATCTTATGCTTATGTTAATGCATCTTAACAACTCTAGACACTCTTCTCGGTAATTATAGTTTTTGCACTATTATAAAAATTATAAGACATACTTTACAAGCAAAATAATTGATCGCAATAACGCAGAGCGGAAAGTCGAAAAATCGGCCGTGCACGGAACGTGTTAATTGAGACAACAGCAGACAAAGATTCAGTCGCGGATATCAAGACGCGTGACGCACATTTTCGTTGACAAAGTTCTAAATGTTCCTTCTGAACGAAGTCGCTGGGCAACGATACCCGGTGGATTTTGCACAATTTCCACAGCTCTGCAAACATCGTAAAAACGCCGGCGAATGTCTAACGTGGAGCGAACGCGATGCACAAACTTGGCAAATAAAAATAGAAGGGCGGTGATGAATCGATAAGAGTGCCTGATATGTACCTGTCCGAAAATAAACGCGGCCGTAATAGCACGTGTCGGTAAACGGCCAGCCTTATCGTGATAAAAATACACCGGCCGGGCAGATCGCGGTGGCACGATAATAAACACGAATCGTTGACCAGGATTTCCTAACCTGTAATCGCGCTACGTAATATGAGTATTTCACGGTGGCAGGCACATCGCGGCCGAGGCTGGTCGAATCGCGCGATAAAAGGAAGGAACGATGGCCGTGACGTGTCGGAGGGGTGAGATTAAAAGGTAGATAAACCGTAGAACGAGAGATGGATGGACGAAGTGAGAAAAAGGAGCCGGCGCAACCGGGCGAAAAGAGGAGGAAAAAGAAATAGAGAGCACGGATTGAAGGGGATGGAGGAAGACTCGGGGCTGGCGCTCGGGCTAAGGGTGAGATGGACGATGAGTAGGAGAAATCGCGTACAAAGGGAAGCGGAGAGAAGCGGAGAGAAGCGGAGAAGGCGAAGAGGTGGTGGGAACAAAAAAAGGCAAAAAGGCAGGCAAAAGAGTTCGACCAGTTGGCATAGGCAATGGCAAGCTTTTATCGGCAATCGCTGCCAGCAATTTCCGCCTTTATCGCCCATCAAATTGAAGGCATCCGGCTGTCCGAGTCTCGCCACGAGAAGCGAAACTCCGTCGTTTTCTAGAATCTGCGATACACCGGGCCAGCCGTGCTCGAGCCTGTTTATGCCACTTTGCCGCGCGAGTCATTTCGCAAAGTAGGCGTAGCACGGTTAGTAAAAGTTTCATCGCTACGCGACGTTACTACGAAAGGCTAATTCGGTCCAATGAAAGATTCATTGAATTCTTAAACTTCGGCAGCACTCGCGAATAATTACTGGCCTCGCTGGAGCGACGTACACGTCGCCCTAAGATAGAGAAAATCCAATCTAATCTCTCGCACAAGAGGATCGTAACTTTGCGAGTTCGTAACGCGTCAATTATTATTAAAGAAAAACTTCTCGACTTCTCTCTTAGAGAACTTAGAGATTCTCTCCAAGTCTTGCCAAGAGACTAGAGCGAAATATATAGAAAATCTGAAAATAGCCGGGACGTCACGTCCCTGCTTGAAACTAATTATTCTTAACGACTCGACAAGGCAAGCTGACAAGGGAAGAAGGAAAAAGTTGCCACTCGTTTGAGCGAGTTTTTCTTGGGAAAACCCCCGCGTGTTCCACGGTATGCAATGTACGTCAAACGCGGTAGTGTCTCTGGAAAAATTGAATTATTGGAAAACGTGCCGCGTTTCCACGGAAACTCGGGAGGGAAAAACGGGAGTGAGCCGGCGCGGCAGGAAGTTATGTCACCGGTCAACATCCGGGCATTTATTATTCGTAGGCTGCTGGAATCGATAGGACAATTACATCACGGTCGATTCAACTGGCTAAACCAATTTTCACGCCGTGCTTTTGATGATACGCAGCCCACACACGCGGAACACACAACAGAAGACGCGAGACCTCCACTGATAACGTTTGTATCGCGATCGCGGAGAAAGGCTACTTTTGAGTTCAGAATTTTAAAATCAGAATCATATACATTTTAAACGGTGTATTAATTTGTCCACGTTTGTGAAACTTTATGCTTTCTAACAAAATTTAAGTTTAATTTAATTTTGAGCTCCGATTTCACTTCGGACAATCGTAATACCAAGGATCTAGAGGAAATAAAAGGGGAACATCGATTTTAGCAAATTTTGAGTTTCATATCTTTTCGCGTGCCTCTACTTGTGCACTTTATCACTGTTACGTTGCAGGATTAAAATTTTCAGAATTTCACGTCTATTTGAACGTATGAGAAAATATGAAGTCGCGTCACTATACAATATTGGAAGATAAATTTTCTTTTTCGGAGAAATAACGGAATTTAACATTTTCATATGTTTAAAATAATAATGAAATATTAATTCAAATGTTTCATTTATCTCAAAATAACATTTACTATTAACAAGATACTGATGAAAAGAGAGTAAATAATATTGGTCAGTATGAATAAAGAAAAAAAGACTAATTGAATTCAAGTTCCACATTTTAAAAGCGCGTCTGTTTCACATTTCAAGAGTAGACTGCCAAGTATTCGTTACTTAATTCTCGTCTCAATTTAGCAAATCATTCAATCCAATTATCGCAGACAGTAAAGGATTAACAATACAGAAACATTCTCTCCTTATAAAAGTCGAAGATATGAACAAATGTATTGGAACTTTTTGCAATTTTATTGAAATTTTAACAGTGTATCCGTAGTGTATCCGACAGAAAATATCAATTTGTTATCATTGCATTTTATTTGCTCGCTCGTAAAATATAAAAATCCACGTATCGTATAATGTTTGAAACCGGCGCGTTTAGCCCCCTTTCATCGACAGAGTTTAAACAATTGGGAATTAAGGAATGGCGCGTGGTTTCTTCGTTCGTGTCGCGGAGAAATTGCTTTTGACGACGAACGATGATCGATTCGATGTTGGAGGGGGGGAGATCGGCGATATAAGCCTCCGGAGGATTGCAATTCCGGGTGTGCTTCGGGCGCAGCCAGCGTTCCCCCTCAATGGCGATGGCACGAAGTTCGCGTGCACCAGCCATTTGCGAGATTGCCGGCGAGAATTCCTTTCTATCTTCCGGAATGCTCGCGGATAACTCTTCGGCGAGTTTTCTCTTGTGTACTTAGGCAAAAGGTTAGAGATGTGGCGCGGGCGACTGCGCGAACAATGGATTTTTCCAGCTGCATTATTCATTCTTCGCTCTTTCCAACGGTAGGACGCTGTCCTACGGCAGCTCGCTCGGCGTATAGCTGAATTCGTAGTAATTTAGAGTAAGCTTCGCCGCCGATTACGCTCCCTTTGTGTCGCCAAGGATCCCGCTTACGCCCATTGCGTTCTATTTCGTGACTGAATGCACCGCGTTTGTACCTCGTTCTCAAACTCCTCCTGAAAAAGAAAAAGAGTCGGTCGATCTTCTCCACGTGGCTACGTCTAATTATTTATTGCAGACAAAGTGGTTCGATCCTTAACGATCGAAAGTATATATAAGTTGTATTTTCATCGATTCTATCACTCTTTTTCAACTGATTGACATTTCGTATAAAGAAATTTACTTCGATTTATAACTTCTCATTTGTAACTGTTTCATTTTATTCTCACAATATCATGATCGTCTTAAGCGTGTCTATTTAAAGAAAGCAACAAGTATTTAAAGAACAATGAAAATCAGCTTTTCTCAGAACTAAAATATATTAATGTTTAACATTTGAAAATAATTAATTTTTTGTATAATGCAAAAATCAAGATTCACACTAATTTCATCAATTTGCACAAAAATGATATCTTCGATAATTTCCGAGATATTTGACAAAATACGTTTCGCCTCTGAGGGTAATTTTCACCCCTTCAACATCGACCATTGCCTATACGATCAAATATTTTTTTGAAAACTATATTCATGCCAAATTTCATAAAAATCGGCGATTCCGACTTCGATATGTTCCCCTGCCAGAATAAAACTACAGAATAAACTCTGGCGTGCTCTTTTATTTATAGCTTCGTCAACTTTTCCAGCTTTGTCCTACAATATTATCTTTCTAGCTGTCTTGACAATCTTGATAATCTTCGTTAATATCACCAGCAACTTTTCTCACGTGTATTTAAACTTAATACAAATTCGATAATTTTGAAATTTATATCACGACGAGAGTAATAAATTACATTTAATCTGCATTTCATTCTACGTTCTTCTGCGCGTTCATAAAATCTTCCATTTCACATCCGACAATATGATATTTGCCTCTCTCCGCTCCATTCTCCGTGCAATAACTCGCCGCTGGAAATTCGTGTTTCCAGCGATTTCGAGGTTATTTAATCTTAGGGCATCCTCCCCCCCGCCACCCCCTCCTCCCATGTTTGACGCTCCGGTCCTCGCCAGTTTTTAATTTCTCATTTCGCGTTTTCCGAGTCGGTGGCCGATTTCCATGATTAAAAAAAAAAAAGAAAAATAATGAATATCGAATGCGCCGGTTTCTCCGCGCGAGCCCAAACAAATGTAAAAAGCCTGGCGCGCGGTCGCACGCGCAAAAGCAATAACCACCGGCGTATGATTAAATCTGCATTTTCCTGCCGGTTATTGCCCGCGTTTACAATGCAGTGAATGCACGTTTCGTCCGAGAAACGCATAGGTTCGTTTCGAACCTATGTTCTCGATCGAACAGGGAGAAACGCGAAGTCGCTACCCACCCCGGTAGGATAGAATCGTGTCTCCCTTTTAAAATCTGACGCGGATAACCTTGAGAATAAATTCCCCGACGTTAAAGTTTTCGCCGTGAATGAAAATGCTACAAGAAAAATGCATTTTTCCAAGTACATTATTCACCTTTGAACCCATCTGCCACGACGTCGAAGTGCACGCGAATGTCCTCCTCCTCCTCCTCCTCCTCCTCTCGTCGTCTCGACTTTTTGAGAAAATTTTCGAGCTCTTCGACGCTCCACAGCGACGAACAATATTTGCCGAAAAGATGGAACGCTTGAAAATTGCACGGGGGCGAGAAATGAATGATCTTCGTACGAAAACCTAGTCAAAGAGGGACAAGAAGAGCGGAGAATTACGTCACCTGATGAAAAATCTTCATGATTTTTGTCAGGCGTCTTAATCGTTTCCCCCCGTATAACTCGAACGACAGTAATCGATATCTTCATCGAGTCCCCGTCGTTGTTTTTCCTCCCCGGAGAACATCCAACTCTTTCTTTCGCTTAAACCGCAGAGCAGATTATTTATCCGGCACGCGCTTACTTACCCGATCCAAAGAAACTTTATTATCGTGTATCCAGAAAGAACTCTCTCTCTCTCTCTCTCTCTCTCTCGGCTAAGTACGCCACTCGGTTTCGCGAAACTTGCTCAAACTGCGAGCAACAACACAACCGATCTGCTTATCCAGACGTTACCCCTGAGATCTCGTTCCCTCGTTTTTCAGTTCGTTTTTGTTTTATTCGCTTCTATTTAGATTTTCATGATCTTTTTCATCGTAATTCACGCGTCGTGGTCGTCGTGGCCGATCTTTTAATTTTCGAGCTCAACTGCAGCCAGGTTTCGAGTTTCTGGTTGATTCTAATTAAAAGGGAAACGTCGTTAATCGCGCCACGCGACAGCCCATTCGTTGGGATTAAAATCCCAAGACAAGAGCGGCTTAATTACCGGCGCTCGCCTTATCGCCGTATTTTTAAACACCGATGCCAGAATCTTAATATCTCGAGATTAAACCGAAATTTCGATGCAACACCAGCCGACGTTCTGAGGATGCCCTTTTCACTGGCAACTGGTTGCGCGGACCGTAACGAGTGACCGAACCGTATACAATCATTCGTCGCTTTCTTTTCCTTTTAAACTCGTCGGTGTGATATCACTGGATAGAAATTATTAAGAAGTAACAAACTTATCGTTTGTTTTGCCTGTATTACATCCATATATACTTAAAACTGAAAAAATGTTGCAATTTGGGACAAAAAATTCTCGACAAATATTCTCGACAAAAATTCTCGAAAAATATTGATTAGAACACACGAGCACTGAACGTTCGTCGTTCAGTGACAAGAAACGTATCTCTGATGCGTTTGTATAACGAAGGAATGCGCGATTATTCCATTGTAGCGATCGGTGATTCGTTATAAAAATTAAAATATCAATACTGGGTATTAATATACCGAGAGTTTCGACAAGGTACAAAAATGAAGAGTTCTACAAAGGTGATTTTTCACAGCTCAACTGACGCAATTTTATTTAGTTTCTTATACAGAGTGTTATCTCGAGAGTCTTCTCAGATAACTTTGGTCGTGATACTCGCATGATAAAATTTTACGCAATCTCCTTTCATCTAATTTTCAGAGATCGAACGAATCTATCGTTCGATCAGTGCAAACGCAAACCATGCCGGGAACCCTTTAAAGCCGTTTACTTTCGGCGAAAACCATCGTTCGCGGAATTAGGAAAAATTATTTCCGACCCCCATGGAGATTCCCGATTTTATCGCGAATGAAAAACAGCCACAAGCCCAATACACGGCCCGGTTGTGTGCGTGTTCGACTATTTCACTGATTTATCCGCGATTGCCGATATCAAATATTACTAAATTATATCCGTATCGCTTCATTCGTTCATCCCGCTCGTGTTTTTCTTTCGATTGTTATTAATTCGAAATACAACGATCGCTGTTTGTTTAGAACGCGTGCAGCAATTTCACGTCACAGCAACAAATTTTTCAAACTCGATCCTTTCGGTAACAGAGTTTCGATCCAATTACGAATGTACAATTTGGAATATTTAGTTTTATTTTGCGTTTAGTTTGATCGACATTGGCGATGAAAGTCAATTGAACGAAAAATGATTCGTTTGAAATTCTGAATTGTTATGGCCTTCAATGATCATTTCGATGAAACGAAGCGAACGTCTTGACACGTCCTCGCTACGACTCCTCCTTTGGAAAGAGTAATCCAAGGCCCGATAAAAGAAAAGGAACTTTAGAGTTAGTCAGCAAGTCAGTTCAGTTGTCGCAGTTAAAGAAGTTGCAAGAAATTACAGCAGAAGTCAAACAGTCAAGTTCAAAATAAATCATAGGAGTGACAAGATTTGTTATAGTTGTTCCAGCATTTCCTACAGAGGCTGATCCTTTGAACCTCAAGGGATACGAGTAGTAAAAGTATACGATCGACACTGGTCGTGACTGTACTTAACACAGAAAGAAATTCCAGGCAACGAAACTTCAGACGAGACTGTATACGGTTGCACTGCAAATAAATTATTTGTCAAGACGCGTAGTCTTTCTCGAATGGGCGCCAGTACGATCGCCAGTCCTGAACGTTTCTGTCTTCCCATGATTCCCATATATTACAGCGTTTCTTCTCCTTCGTCGGCGGGGAGGAGAGTGAAGAATTTCATAAGACGCGTCGCGTCGCGTCGGCGCAAACTTTTACCTCGGCGCTGACGCAGGAAATTCATAGGGAAAGTTTCGAAACAATGCTCACGGAAGCGTTCCTGTATTGGATTATCGATCGACAGGGAGCCGCGGGTACACACGCGATGCTTCCGCGGCGTCATTAGCAGTATCGACGTTGCTAGTCATCTCCGATAATGTACAATGCGGGTGATATTTGCACTGACAACCGGAGCTTAGGATTATCTTCGTGTCACGATTAAACCTGTCTCTCGTTCTGGCCTTATCCTTTGATGGCTCGGCTGGTGAACCTGCTCACCAGAGCGCGCCAGACCGCGATAGATTTTGAATTTATCGGCCGCGAACTAATTACCAGTTAATTGCAAATTCTGACTGGTACGTGCGAACCGTCTGACACAAATTCAATCTGTTTGCCGATACAGCCAAATGGTCCTTTTTTTTGTTTTTGTTTTTGTTTTTTTTTTTTTTTTTCTATCGAAACAATGCATTCCGTCCGTTGGAGCGAGCGTTTAAGAAAAAGAAAAATTCAGACACTCGGTTTAGCTCGTTTTTTGATTCGTAGCGTTGCTCGATCGTTACGTCAGAACCGATCCGATCTCGTTTGTTTACGACACGTGATTTCGTTTCCGCGATTCGTCGTGCGAACCTCTCACCGACTGAGAAGAGAGATTTTTGTTCGACGAGTCTCGTAATTATCGAAGCAGGGTCTCGAAAAAGATTTTTCAATTTGAAAATTTGAAAATTTCTTTCCGCGGTCGAAACGAAAGCGAGGTCGAGGATTGCAACTGGGTGTCATGGGAGAAAAATAAGCTTACGCGTGTCTGCTCGTTACATCGGGACGGCGAGAAAAATTGCGGGAGAGAATAAAAGAGAAAGACGTAGGAGCGGAAAAGATTAGAGAATCCAAAAAAACAACGCAACGTCTCTTGAAAATGTTGGAACTTGTTGCAATTACATTTTCCCTTTGTGAGTACTTGAGATTAAAAGATAATAAAATTCGTTTGACGGCCACGGGTCTAATAAATATTTCCGCGCGACCGTCCGTTTCGCTGTCACTCTAATTCTCCTCTCAATATTCTATTCTGCCCACCACGATAGTTCGATTTCTCCCCCTCTGAAAATGAACTTTCGTTCGCGCGCACGCTTTCAAAGGACCAGCGAGCACGTAAATTCGGCGGAAAGTTCACTCGAGATCGACTCGTGCGTCGCGGACGACTGGAACCACTTGATCTGACGCATTTGCTCGTGCCATAAAAGGTTATGAGGTCCGACATGGTCGGACGTATTTAAGCGTCGGTCGTACGTCGAAAAAAAGAAAAAAAATCCCCAAGTCGTTTCGTCGAAACGTTCGGCTCGATGAATTCCGGCAACCACTCGAGACTGTTGGCAGTCCCCGCGCGAAACGGAGTGTGGCCATTTCGATGCGCTCTCGTGGCTTCGAGTAGTCGAAAGTTGGCCCCGAAAACCTTTGCGGAGAGGCAGAGCGGGTAACACGCCCGAGCCCCGATTCCTTAAATCTTCTTAAGTTGTAAGTAAGCGTCGCAGCGCATCTGTACGATGCTAAACTTTCTTAAGCTTCGGGTCCTTACGCGGGAAAGTTTTTCCATAAAGCCGGCCACCCGTCGTTCCGTCGGAACGCTGGTAAAAAGAAAACAAGAGCACAACCGAAACGTAGATACGACGGAGATACGGAGATACGCTCTTCACCGGGACATTTCAACCGTTTATTCTGTCCCGGTTCGTCCAGCGGACGCAGACAATTCGACTGGCTGGCGAATAACTCGACGATCGCATCTCGTCGTATCTTCTTTCTTTCTTTTTTTTTTTAATTCTCCCCCTCCATCGGTGTATATCTGCGATTGCGCGCGTACATTTTTCTTTCTTTCTTTCTTTTTTCATTTTTCCTTTTTTTTTTTTACAATTTTTTATCTCCTGGCTTCGTAGCCAGCCAGCACCGATTGTAAATTATCGCCGAATCGTCGCGTCGCGTCGACGAATTCCGCCACGGCGGAAAAACGAAATTGTTATCTCCATTAAATGCACGGCGACGCGCTGTGTGTTAATCGAGCCGCGCGCCGCCGTTTATACAACGGTGCCAATATTCGCTTTTAATTATTATTTACTACGCGAGACGATGCTGACGCGATCTTTTTCATTAGCACGCTGTTTCGTACGTATAACGTGCAATGAATTTGCCGATTATGCGATACAACCGCCGCGCCCCTTACCTCGTGAACAAATACAGGCCAGCGAGGTGCACATTCGCGCGACACGGTGAAAAAGCGGCCCGACTCGCCGCCGCTCCGTTAACCTGCGCACTCGATAATTTATTAGGAAAAACGCGGAGCGACGGGTTTAACGATGATCGAGATACAAGGATTACCAGGCGTAATCTCACGAAGGAGATAAACGCCGATCGTTATTTACAACCGCCGGTTGCGCCAACCGCCGACCGAATAATCGATTTTACATAATAATAAAGCGTCGCGAACGCGTGCTATATATCACGAAGTTGTCAAGAGGCGAGACTAGGATAACCCATAGATCATGCACTCGTCCGTGAACATAAATTACGCGCGGGAACAACGCGTTGGCGAGCAACGTCTTCGATCCCCAAGTCTCTCGTTTGCAACACGTGCAACACCTCTTGCTCCTTCACTCCCAGTAACCTCCAGCTACATGGGTGATCACCATCGATAGATCAATCGGTCTCGAAACACTCTCCACAGGCTTTAGATCTTCGAGTTTTGTGAAATTTTGTGAGAGGCCGATTCTAAACTGTGAACGCGTTCAAACGGGACAAAAAGAATTATGTATGAGAAATGGCGTCGAAATGCTATCATTTTGATCCCAAAGTGCTAAATATTATCATATTTCTTTTTTTTTCAATGACACAAGTTGTATTGCAAAATGTTTAATTTATGTTACTCTCATTTATAGTCGAGCACTACGGAAGAAAGATTTAATGAAAAGAAATTTAATAATTCTTAGAGTGCTATCTTTTTGTCCCCGGCTGTATTCGTACTTGTCCACGAAATATCCAGTCATCGAAACCACTGCTCGTGCAGTATACTAATTTGTCACTGTGTAATGCAATTTCAGTTTCGTTACAAAATCACGCCAACACAGTAGTGTGTCGCAACTGACGTAGTTTCAAAAATTGTTTCGTTACTTTCCGCGAATGCTGCAAACTCACCGCGAACTTATTAACCATCCAACAGCGTGAAGGAATAATAATCTCGCCTGATAAGCGAACACTCCCCCGCGTATCACGATCGCGCGTTCAACAAAGCAGCAAATCGAATCCGCGCCACACACAAGCGACGCGCGTGCATTTTTAATAACAACGCTAATGAGCTAGCCGAGGCGATGATGAAGAACCACCGCGACGTTAAATGAATAACCACAGCCGGGCGTGTACTAAATGATGCACGAATTACGAAACCGCATACGCGGCCGCCGCTCGCGTGTTTACACATATTTGTCCAGAATTTAATTAACATTTCCGCGGAGGAAGAACCGAGGTTTCGCGCGGACATGCCGCGTATTAATACGCTGCGTGTTTCGCGGCTGCGATTCCGCCAGGATGGACACACGCTGCGGATCGAAACCATCGAAATCTAATTGAACAGCGGGTGGGGAAGAAGGATAGATCAGTGAACGTGCAGCCGACGAAACAAAATACTAAGTTGAAGTTGTTCGGGGCAGAAGAGAAACGAACATCCGACCAACTCGGTGTAATTGTGTCTTCCGTAATGTCACGGGACTGTAAGGAATGTTAATACTTTAAAACTCTAATATTCTAAGTATAACCCCGACGCGTACAATCAGGTATGATTATAACGACGAAGGGGCACAAACTAGAGAAGTGGACTTGGCGAAAAGGCGAACAAAAATGCTTTTTATTCATCGTTTAGCTTGGGTATATACATTTACATCTGTTACGGAAGATTTATTCATTATATAAGTGGAATTCAAAATTTTCTATTTTATAAAGGAATATTTTATATTTGTCCAATAAAAAGAATAATTCTTATATTTTCTTTAATAATATTATGTGGATTTCCTTTTTTAGTTGGATTTTATTCAAAAGATTTAATAATTGAAATTTATTTTTTAAATAAAATAATAATTTTATGTTTATTTTTTTTAATATTTAGTACAATATTAACTATTTCATATTCTTTTCGTATTATGATAAATTTATTTGATAACAAATTAATATTAAATATAATTTATTATTATGAAGATAAATTAATAAATTATTGTATAATATTTATAATAATATTAATATTATTGTTAAGAAAAATTATTTATAATTATAATTTTATAGTTTTTAATTTAAATTTATTAAAAATTTATAAATATTTTATTATTAAAATATTTATTTTAAGTTTTATTTTAAATTTTATTGACTTTACATCTGTTGATTGTGTTGGTGGTCAACGATTGCTGACCTTTAGAAACAAGCTCAGGGATGTAACCACTTATTTTTTACTGTTTCCGATTTTTTCTGTTGTTCCGCTGTGGCGGTACTGTCTTCCATGTTGCTATGCCATTCCACGTGGTCACTCCCATTTCTTCTTTGGGCCGAACAACTTGTAAGGACATTCCACGTCTCGGAATAAATATATATTTTTTCTCACTGTTAACGCGTTTATTCCACCAAAACCTAATTCCATCAGAGTGTTTGAGTTGGTTTCTGAATCAGTAGTGGACCTTGACGGAACTTGGGCGATTGCTGATTCTTGCGCTTCTGAGTCAGTAGTGGACCTTGACTGGATTTGGATGATAAAACTGTTTAGTGCTGATTTCTTGGATTGGCTTTTGAGTCAGTGATGGACCTTGACTGAATTGAGGTGGTAAGGCCGTCTTCACAGTAACGTCGTTTCTCGTCTTGCTTTCGTTCGTGCGCTGAATTTTACTTTTCTCCCCCCTCTCTGTATTTATCTACCTATTTGTCTGGCTGTCTCTCCTTCATTTTTACCCCCTTCTATTGTTTAAATTGCCGCGGAAAACACTTTGGGTAAAGTATCGCGGAGGGAACAAAGGGGTGGGAAAATACGTCCCCCGACCGAGCGAAATGAAAGTGCTTCCAATAGAAGACTACGGTATTATTGTATTATTCTTTCATAACTCTCCAGGGTGGTCAGACCACCAGGAATGCAATAACCGAACGAAGTTCGATAAGAAGCATGCTCGAATATATTCTCCTCGGCGCGCCGGTTTTCAAGGCTTCGTTCCTTGTGTATCGGATTAATATTTCTCTCTCATCCCCCCGTCTTTCGCTCTTCCTTCCCTCTCCCTCTGATTTTCAATAACGGTTAACTTTGAGCGGGACGCCTGAAATTTTAATTGTTCGTTTCACAGTGGCTACCCTCGACATCGCGTTCATTCTTAATATTCCCGAAACCGACGGCTTCTGATCCAAAATTTTAACACGCGATTAAGTAAAACTCGTTGTTCAAGCAAGGGGTCAAGGGCACGTGACAATTATGGATACGCTCCAATCCAGCGTGTCGAATTACAAATTCCCAAAACATTTGACCAAAACTTGGAAACCTCCAAACTTGACGCTCTATAAATTTCGTCAGTCCCAAGTGCAACGAGGTTTTCGCATGCGACGGTTGCACATGTCACAAACACGCGCGTACTCGAAGGATTATGCAAGCAGCTAGATAGGGGCTAGATAGTTTTCAGAAGAGTCCTCCATACTTGCTCATTGGTCTTTACACATCGAACACAGCGTTGTGTAAACACTCCAAGGGATGTACGCAAAGGTACACACAATCGACGCTAGCCCTGAGTGTCTTTAACACTTCTGTATCGCCACGCGTTGGGACAACGCAACCATTATATTCGTTATTCAACGACGTCTGACCAGACGCCGACCCGTGCTACTCCCGCCACTCGTCCCTCGCTTCGTCCCCGCCATAGACAGAGGCGCAACTTTGAAAACTATCCCCCGACATCGAACGCATCGATCAGTTATTCCCAGCTGTTCGTTTCGTTCGCGTTTCCAGTCGATCGAACGCCTTAGAGGACAACGATTCGTCTTGCCGCTGCTGCGGAAAGTACACGCGACGAGGACAACGCACGTCGGAATTGTACGCTTTATTTCACCAGGGCCCGGACCGAACGGACGAGCTGGAAATGTTTAATATCACGATACGGTCAAGCTGACCGCTTAATTAACCTTTCTTTGGCGGCGCGGCACCATTAAAAGTCCGACACGCCTCGCGGTAATTGAAATCTCGCGAGCGGATTTCCACGCGGGCCTCTCTCGCTCGCGGCAGCATTTTCAGGCCGAATTCGAAAATTTCAGCCGGCCTCGCGTCCCGGGTTCATTATACGTCGCCGCGGACGTGGGACACAGTCACAGTCACTTGTTATATTAATGGGGGAAACGTTTAATTGCATGATATGTTTCGCGGCGGCCGCTTAATTAACCTTTCGTCCCCGCGAAAGGGACGAAAACGCGGCCGTAAATTTCCCCGTCCCTTTTCCCTTTCCCCTCTCCTGATTTTCCTAGCTCGAATTTCCAGTTTCCAGCTTCACTGTCTGCCTACTTTTTTCCCTTCTCTTTGCACTGCATTTTCTCCTCCCTCGCCCAGTCTCTTTCTCCGACGCTCTCACCGACCGCTGACGACAATGAAAATCGTTCGACGAGGTATCGCGAAATTATCCAACAAGAAACCGGGGTCAATTAATTTTAATGAACGAGCCGCGGTGCAGCTCGTTATACGAAATCCGGCGCGTGTTTTATCGGGCAAACGAACCGTCATCCGGCTACAAAGCCTTGGCGGCCCGCGGACGCGACGTTGTTATCACTTTTAAAAGTTCGTTTTCGAGTCTTCGGGGCCAAGTCTTCCGATCCAGTGTCGTTCTCGAGTGCCAGCTTCGCCAGACATCGAGGAAGCTGCAACACTCGCGGCAAACGAGTCTCGCTCGCGCGAATAAAGTCGCGTCCACGTTTACCACCCTCGAGCCAGCTTCCGTTTCGGGGAATGTAGGTTGACCTGGAATCGTTCCGTTCCATTCTGTTTGAACGCGAGGGTGGGGAAAGCAAAGTCGAGAAGACGTGTCTCTTGGGAATTGCCAAAGATTTAAATAAATAGAAAATATACTTGTCGAACAAGTATCTTTGCGAGCTAACGCTGGATAGATCTGCAAGTTGCCAGAAAATACGAAGAACAAAGAGGAAATGGAAAGAAAGATCGAGAAATGGAGTATGGAGGAAAACGTTATTACGTTTATTACGGTATTATTTATCAAATTTACTCTACGACGTAATAGAAGTATCCTTAGCGAGAAATAACTGGAAGATGTATTTGTCAGACAAGTTTACGATTAGACGGATCTAGAAATTTACAGAAAGTATGAAGAACAAAGAGAATTTAAAGCGAAAATGGAAAAAGAAGGTTGAGAAATAGACTGTTCAAACGCCGTTATTACTTAGTATTACTCGTCAAATTCAGTCATTTTATTCAAAATTATGATTTACTCTACGATGTAATAGAAGGTAAGGTTAAGATAGATAACCAATGCGGTGTACCAACTTCAACATTCTATCTTCTGTGGTCTCGCATAGAATATTCGATCAAAGTGCTTTCGCCTCATTAACATATTGCTAATTGACTGCGAGCACATTACAATTGTCCAATTGATGATTAAATCCGTTTGTCTCTCGTTCCTTGACCCTAATTTCTGGAAGCTTCGTAATTGATAAAATAGTCAATCATTTAATAAATGTCTGTTGCATTAATAATAAAAATAATAAAATGACAATCGTTCTCATTTAGTTTGTTAGTAATTGCAATAAAATTTATGTAACTATAAACTATAATGAATGTTCCATTATATTGTTAAAAAATTAATCCAAACTTACTATTATAAACAATCGAAATCCACAACAATATTTTGAACGATGCACGATGTCCGAATATTAATAAGAATCACTTTACGTAGAAAATGAAAAAATGTGTTTTCGTCCGTATCGGTATATATATTTCGGTATTTTTACCGTTGTGGGCATCAAATACCGATAAAATACGTATGAAAAGACCGATATGACCGTCTTACACCGGTATTAAAACCGATTTCCCAAATAGCGGCTATATTACGATAATATGGGAGCAAATACCGGTACAATACCTAAACCTCACAATATTTCGGTTTCAGTCCCTGGATATAATACCTAAACCTCAAAATATTTCGGTTTCCAGTCTCTGGAAGAAACAGTCGAAAGCGGCATGACAATTTCACTATCGGAATCTAAAACGTTTTCATGAATAAAAATCGGTGACGATCAGGCTCGGATGATCGGCATCGAGGATGAGCCACGAACGACAGTCACGAGTAAAGGATCAACGAAACAGAGGGTATCTCGACGTGCAAATCCAACGGCTGTAACATCAGTTTACGAGCACAGAGAGGAGAGAGTTCCTCGCTTCTGCGTCGAAACAATGCCACGCGTGTTAGTTATCGCACCTATTCCATTAGTATTTCTTCGGCGTTTCTTTCGAACTCTTTATAGATGATGCTCGAAGTCCCCGAGATGGAAGAAGAAATATACGAAGAAGCATCGCTCTTAAAAAAATTCGCCAAAACACCAAAAGAGTGAATGATTTTTTTTTTATCGATGAGATCGCGTTGTATACCTGATTTGTAAGATTTCTTTCTCAATTGTTTCTTGCCTCGCGTGCCATCCTCCCGAGAGCACGAACGCGTTCGAACGAACTGGGAAATCTATCTCGAGTCAGTTCTTTCGCCGATTAAATTCCCGGTCGCGACAGGTCCAGGTCAGTCTGATAATTAAGAAGAATATCTTGGAACACGCTCGTAACAAATTGACAACGCGGTCGAACGTGGAAACGAATACGGCGACGAGTAGAAATGGGAACGAGCGACTCACGAGCAGGTTTGAACTCACGATATGATTGTCTGCTTCCCTCGAGAATTTCCTGACTAAGAAATTCTGCCAACTCTGCCACAACTTCGGAATCTTTGATGATAAAAAGCTGATCATTAAGGGAACCAGAGTAACGTTTAAAGAGATTCGTAAATTTTATTTTACGCTTAACGTAGATGACATTCTGGAGTTATTACATTTGATTAAATGAGATTACACGCGATGATCGAATTAATAAAGTAAAATTAATAAAGTGAATTTGCTCAATTTTTAGGTTACGTGACTTTCGAGAAGATACTCATAAATAATTTTCCAAACAACGAAAGTAATATTCGAAGTCGCTTTTCTGATGACTTTATGTTGCTCGAACGAGAAAATAAGAAATTACTACCTAACAGTTGTTTGAAGTAGGCAAAATGAAGGAGAAACGAACTGTAAAGGCTAATCGTGGAAAATGATACATCGAGAAATGATTTGAAAATAATAGAAAATGAACTAATAGTATTCGACCATATCGTAACAATTAGTTATTACAAAGCTTCAGTTCATTTTTTTCGAAAACGAACTGAACTCTACATCATGTAGCTCACGATTGCCAAAGTAGAGACTTCACGCTTTGAAATGAGAGTTACCAAGTTATTTACCGGCTCAAATTGTCGATAATTTTTCATAATCATCGGTACAGTCATGCTCTTCATTGCATATTGAACTACATTGAAATTTATACATTGGAGTTGACTTCTTGTAATAAATGAACATATTGTATACTTACTTAGACATCGAATTTGACTTGAATTTGCAATTAACGTATATATTGAACACGACGACTAATCACGATCTACATTATCGTATCAATATTATTTCTGTGGGAAAGGGGCCAGAATTTTCTTCAGTGCCCAACCAGGTATCCCAAGTAGCGTACTGTAGAGAAAGTTAGCTATGTTTATGGCTCGCTCTCCAGGCCTAGCATTTAAGATATTGAGGGTATGAATGCGTTTGTGCGGATGTGTGTATGAATGACGAATTTTGTGCAGACGAGGAGGAAAGGCAGTGAGTTTCGAGAAGTCAGAGAGAACAGAGTGAGTTTCGAGCAGTCAGAGAGAACAGAGTGAGTTTCGAGCAGTCAGAGAGAACAGAGTGAGTGAGTCTAAATCACCATTAAACAAAATTTCTTATTTTTTAACTTTAAATTATCAACCATCTTTTACCTTTTAAAGTCCTACATTTCTTGCAATGTTTTCGAAAAGTTTCTCCATAACGATCGTTTATTCCCAGTCAACGGTCCCCGTTTTTGTAACACGAGTGAGCGCTTTCTCACTCGAGAATGAAAAAGAGAGAGAGAGAGAGGAAATTTTCGCGGAAATTCGTTTGTTAGAGATGGAAACTAACGTTGGTGGATTTCGTCCAAGTCCCGGAATCGTTAAGTTCCACGTGTTGATTATTTATCACGACTTTCGCGCGCAATTTATGAAATAACCGGGCAAATCTGAAATAACGCTTTTAGGTAAATAGCGCGGCGCAGTTCGACGCACCTGTGTCGGGTTGCACTTGGACCCGAGCATGAAAGTCGTTTGTCTTCCGGTGGAGAATTTTCGTTGGAAAAACGAGCAACCGATTGTTCTGCCCAACTGTCCTATCCAGAAGTTAAAACGTACAAAATTTCGCGGATACGGTGCTTCTCGGCGGATTGTGGTTGCGAAACGAATCGGTTCATCGATTTCGAGAGAGACGCAGTTATAACATCCCTCAGGCTTGATATATCGTGGCCATTTCAAATGTGTTAATTTCGCTAATACCTCTGCTCGATTTTTTTCTAATCATCTCCAATCGAAAGAGAAGACGAAGAGAAAAGAAAGAAGATGAATTCAACGTTACAGTAATATCGAAAAGATAAATAGAGACTCTTTCGATGGTGATGAAAATTAAAAATGCCTGTACAATCTCTGGTGCGATATTACCTTTGAACTCGTACGACTGAATAGATATTAAAATTTTCCAATCTTCCAATAAACACTTTGGTGTTCACCAGGTAGATTCAAAGTCATTTTGTGTTAATCCGCAAAAGGGAGTATCTAATTTCACCAGATAAGAACGAACGAAATTAACAACGAGCGTGTCATTAGAGCAACTGTTTTTTCAGGACGTTTAATGTTAATTAGACGAATTTCTGTTAATGAAACAGAGGTTGAGCCCGCGTGGATGCTGTTTTGTTTTTCAGGCACACACCGTAATGCGTGCTTTATAGGGTCTTTGTCTTCCTATTTTATGGCTGCGTCTCGTATGCGCGTCATTACCGTAATGTACAACCCGATGTTCAAGCAGGGTCGTGGCTGTATTTGTTTCTACGTTGGCAGGGAATTATACCGCAAACAAAACTATTAGTACGAGCGGAGCAGAGGAGAAAATTAATTCGACGGAGCAAGCGTGACGCCCAACATTTCGGTGTTATCGATCTGCGTGCGTGAACATGACGATGTTATCATCCGGTAGTCGGTGTCTCTCGATTTTTCCATAAAATGATTTCCCTCCGTGTTTTTCAGCGGACAAAGTCTCTTCCAACTTTGTAGCAACGTATCTGATCCACGGATGATCGTGTGACGATCTCGTCTACAAAGATAATATAACGTTGTCACGTTCGTGTTACGGTGTTCAAAGCCTCGGCAAGTATTCCAAGTTTTTACAACGCTGTTGCGAAACGTCTCTCGATCCTCCAAAGTTGAATAATCGAACAACTTTAGAACGAATAACACGTCGTACGACGAGATGAAATTTCGAACGAGTGCAATTTGAAAACTAAAAATACCACGATGGTAACAAACGATGTGATAGGGGATAAAAATGTCTCAAACTTTTGAGCTATTAAGTTTTATTTACCATGAATCGTTACGCACAATAATTCACCAATTAGTGACACTACTAAACTGAAAAGTTACGAGCTATAGATTACAAGAAATTTCACTATTTTGACTCGTTATTTGTGAAACGATGTTTGTTTTACATTTACCGATACTTCATTCATTTATTCGTTTGTCATGTGTTTCATATTTATCAGTACTTTGTCATTTCTTTCATATGTATTGATACTTGCAACCTGCAGCTTACGACTCTTGAAATTTCACTGATAATATTAATTCGTTTCCACGAAACATCCAAAATGCAAAGATCCCGCGTCGACATTTCAGAACTTGCGAACCTTCGAACCGTTTTAAACCACATCAGAAAAATCACTCCAGAATTCTCTCGTCGATAAAAAAAGACATCGTTGCATTACCATAGCATCTCGCGCAATGCGCCGTGATACACACTTGGTGAACTAGCGACTGCCTTGGCATACAAGGCTTCCATCTTGCCTGTTGGAGTGTCGAAAATTGAACAATCTCCCGTGCGCCGTTCATGTCGACCGCACTGTTTCACGCGCATACATTACGTACACGCTCTCCGCTGCAGATCGGAAGTGCGATGCCGTTCTAGCTGTTCAGTGAGAGTGAGAGAGAGAGAGAGAGAGAGTGAGAGAGAGTTGCGAGCGTGTATCGGGGTGGCTGAGAATCTGCCTCTTCCCTCCAAAGAGGCTTTTAGCGCTTTGCTCCGCATCGCGCGTACACACGCGCCTGTGTACGCGCAACCTGAACTTCTCTTGCGGCCAGCGTGTTGCTCGCTCGACTAGCTGCCACTTGTAATCAATGTAATTCGCGGGATTACACAGCCGGATGTAGGTCGTGCCTCCATCGTCGCCGGTTGCTTGCCAGCAATATCGTTATCACCGTGAATTTTCTCACCGATGCCAGACATTTGTCTGCCGCTGTTGCGGGACACAGCACGGTGTAGCGCAGTTGCGGATTAGACAGTTTACAGACGCTTGGACGTGATTGTAATTCGTTTCGCATATTTCTTTCTTTTTTTCTTTTTTTTTTTTTCGTTTGTTTGTTCTTTTAACAGATGTAGCTATTCGGGAGATTTTTATTTCACGTATTTCTTTTTCTCCCTCCCTTTTCTTTTTAACAGGATGTAATAATTTGAGAAAATGGTTAAACTGTTACGTGATTGTACTCCTGATTCATATTTCCGCGAACGGAATTATAGAAATCGAGCTCGAGCAAAGATCTGTTTCACTCAGTTTAAAAATTTTATTACATTTTCGTATGTTGCAGTTTTTGCATTTTTGAAGTAATTATTTGAAAGATTTTTATTTGATTGATACACAGGTGTAGTCGTTTGAAAGATTTTTATTTCGGAAGAATGGTAAAATTGTTATGTGGTCGTACATTATGAACAAAATTATAGAAATCGAGCTCGAGCAAAGATCTGTTTCACTCAGTTTAAAAATTTTATTACATTTTCGTATGTTGCAGTTTTTGCATTTTTGAAGTAATTATTTGAAAGATTTTTATTTGACACGGGTGTAATCGTTTGGAAGATTTTTATTTCGGAAGAATGGTGAAATTGTTATGTGGTCGTACATTATGAACAAAATTATAAAAATTGAGCTCGAGCAAAGATTGGTTTAAGCGTTTCATGGTACTTGCGTATATTGTGTGCACATTTTCTTGGTTTGCATTTTTAAAGCTTTTAATTTCGCGTACATATTATTAATTTCGATGGTTTCCACGTGAAACTTGCCTCGTGTCTCAATATTTCTCAATGTATCGCAATTAAAGGCCAGTAGACGTAAAATTTGAAAATTACACGTGACACTAATAATAAAAACTAATGGACAGCAATATTTAAATTTGTTACGTATAATAGTCTAAAAACAGTTCTGTTAAATCATATTTCTCTCAGCAATTAGTTCTCCATTCATTAATTCATTCATTCGTTCGTTCATTCACTCATTCATGAAAAAAAAAAAATTGCAAAGAAAGAAATTGGTTTCCCCTTTGAACTTGGATCATTATGCTGGAGGTGCGACACAAACGTAGCCCGAGACACGATGAATTGACGCTGATGATAGGAGAATAGTAGAGGAAAATGGAAATATATCGAGGTCGCTTGTTTCAATGGATTCGCGATCTTCCGCGCGACCACGCTTTAAAGAGCGCGCAAACACCGTTTGTTCGTTTAATTGGCGTTACGAAAAGGCAGCTCGATTTAATGGCAACGGACAAAATGGCAATTGGGTGATAATGCATTCGCGGCTTCGCTGAATTCTCGTTCAATGAGCCTCTTTATTCGCAGACTTTCGCGTATTTCCCCATTGTGTCGGTCCGCGTGTGTATACAGCGTGGCTCATAAGTACGTGAATACTTTGGTCAAACGTACGTTGGCTGGAAACGTACGAATTAATGATCAAAGACCTGATTATCTTCTTACACGTGCACATTCCCACATACGTGAAATACGAAACCGTATCAGTCGTTCGACGATACACTATAATTGAAGCCACGATTTCTTTTGAAACGTTATGCCCACTGTTTTGAACAGATCTGTATCGTGACCCGGGATTAAAAATTGTGTTTCAACGGATATTGTTAAAATATAGATTGTAAATATTTGGCTTTTCCTGTTTCCGGTAATGTTTGTACCTCGCTATTTTTTCGCGCATCGAGCACTTTTTACGATTAAACTCGGTTTAATTGTAATAAATATGGCCAGAATTAATATTCCATTTTTTTAATTTAAAGGAAGAAACTTCTCTGTAACTGTAACGTACCCGGAAATGAATAACCTTTTTTTGAATAACAAAAATGCTGCGTACTATTTCGCAAAGTAAATTTTAATCTCTCACGAACAGCTCTATCGAAGAGTAAAATCGCCCTGAGTATTCCAAGTTTTGTTCCCTCTTCTCCCAACCTTTTTTCTCCATTTCTTTCACTCCGATTCCATTCTATCGTACAAAAATTACAAATTCTCTGTCCAAAAAAAAAAAAAAAAAAAAAAAAAATAAGCGTGCGTAGGCAAACCTTCGAGGTGCAAGGTACCTCGCGTAGCAAAGCTGCGAATTTTCGATTCTCTCCCGTACGGTGTTCCCCTCGAACTCCACGTCAACTTCAACCTTCAACCACGGTAAAAGTTGGCTCGAATGTTGATTTATTAAACGCAGTTATGTCGGCCACGGGGCATGTTCCCGATTGGCAACAAACGGAAACGCCCCTAATAGCGGCGCACCCGTTCGTGTCAGTCCGATAATGCGAGATAGACGCATTGGGAGAGCTTTCGACAGCTCTCAACACCGCGGAGTTTATATAAATAACGCCTGGCGAGAAAACATGCAGCAGCCTCTCGGCCGGAGAATTTCTCAGGAGAGTGCGCCGGGCGCACGTAACGCGTGTGTACGTTACTGCCAGGCTTATTTGTCAATGATATCGAGTCTCCCTCGAACGACACAACAGCGATACGAACTAGCTGCAACAGTTTCGCCGGCAACCCCCGTCGTAAAGTTGAATGGCGTCTCGTAGCCACGCTACAGGCTGAATTGAAAACTTACACGATCGGATTGTAGCATGTAGTTGCGCACAGACAGTTTGTTAGTCGGTTTTACAGCACGCTGTTCGCACTTGTCGACACGCTGTGCCGCCACAATGGCCTGAAAACTGCGTTTTTATGGCCCGAGTTTCGATATTTCGACGAAATTTTTTTCTCCCGTGAAACAAACCTTCTCGGATTCAAAGTGTTATTCATCTCGGATAATTACGCGAACGAGTATAATCAAGGACAAAATTCTGTGAATTAAAGCGACGCGAATTCTTTTAGTTGCTAATTATAGAGTTGCAGGTAAATAAAGGGTTTTAGTTATTGTTTCATGCATATCGACAAGCATGTTTCGACTATTCAATCGTGTTTTAAGCGTATCTCGATCCATGTACGAGCAGAATACTGTTCATAACTGATTCGAACTTTGAGGAAGTTGACTTTAAAAAAAATGATTAAGAACGGTTGACGTCAGACTTGTGTTACACGAAAGTTTAAACAATTGTTGAGAAGAGCGTACAAATTTTAAATGCACTACGGCCTTTAAACAGACACGGATTTTAAGAAGTACAAACCCGCGGTATTTGGACGCCTAAATGCATAGTTACGCTTGAATCTCGAATGCGAACCACCACCGCCACAATTTTTCAATTACTTCCGACGATCTGGCGAAAAAAAAAAAAAAAACATTTGGAACGAAAATCAACCAGCATTCGGTCTTCTACAAATTTCAAGGCAAAGAATTTTAAGAAAAAATTTTGTTTCCACAAAAATTCAAGGTTTCCTCTATTTTTGAAATTGTCGTTGCACATTTTTTGACTCGACGACGTTAAAGCTGATGTCGAGACGAATTCAATGACCTACCGTGCTATGATCTTAAACGTTGAAGTGACGCTGAAATAATTTCAGCCACACAGTCTCCAGGCCGCTGTGCTTTCATCGAGATAACAAAATGATCGGTTTTCGCTTTTTCTTTTTTCTCATATTCGTGTTCCTACTCTCGTCGACCAAACAAAGGGACGCAATATCGCGCGCGACGATATAAATAAAATTTCGTTTGAGAAAGAAAAAAACGAAAACAACAAGAGAAAATTTTACTCGATGTTCAACATGGCGAATAATTCGCAGTTTCGTTCGAGCCAGTCTGCTAATTAACAACGATCTTCTTTGCGTTCGCGTCTCAGAGAGCGTTTGACTCCTGTTCGCCGACGAAATCATTATCCACTAGCGACGGGGCGAATTAACAAGGAAGCACTCGATTCAGTGCACCGTCGCGACAAAATAATCAAGCTTACGACGTTAAGCTGTTTAACGTGAAGGATCCTTTGCACCGGAGTCGCGGCAGACAATTTTCGTCCATTTTCTACTTGGTATTTTCATTCAGGAACCTGCGTCTTCTGTACAACTTGCACGATTTCCACGAATATATATCGCACGGGTTAAGGACGATGTATTTTGAGGGTCGTTGGGAACAGTTAGCTTCGCGCTATTCAAATTTGAAACAATTTATTGCAGGTGCCTGGGGCGCGTGTTGTACGAACCCGAGTCGAAATCACGTAGACATCATCCCTTATTCGAGGCAGCGAGTTAATGCGGGTAAGTTACATTTTGCAATGTGGTTTCACGTTATTCGGCTCTTTGACAAAAATTTCAGTAGAAAAAAGTCGGTTTGATAATTAAAATGTAACAGAGTTTCGAATTTGATCGCCATTTCTAGTCACAAGGAAAGTGACATTATATAGTTTACTTGACAACATTTTTTACCATTTTTGCAAGTTATATTAATATCGTCATATAAGTTATACCTAACAACTTACGTTTTGAACAATTCGATTCATAGTGTGTAAATGTTAAAATACTTCTGATCTAACTATTCCTTATCTTCATCTTGCTCAATTACATTACAGAGTAGTTTGTCGTGTAATACAATGCGATATTTGTGCAATAAAGAGCACGATGAAGATGAGAAATTGTCGATGATTTAAACGGCAACACTTCGTAGAAAGAAATATTGATAATCCACTTGATTTCAATCTTAACTTTGTTTTCTTTTCCAAAGACGATTTTATATCATACAGGCTGGAGTATATGTTCTTCTCGAAACTCAAACATCTCTAAAAGCATTAAAACGATCTCTTCGTGACTAGATTTATCATCTGTTCATTTGGAAGAGACAAATGATTCCTTGGAATTTACTGTACGAATTTTTTTCATCGTCTTGTTGAACTTTGAGCATTAGTCTTAGACGACGAAATGTTAGGATTTCTTGAACTTTTGTCCTTCGGAGATCAATAAAAAAGATCCTGTGGCAAATTGTAATCTCCAAGATCATGGATCTATTCACGAGAAAAATCTTAAAATCTTCCAGTGTTTTCAAGTCTGTTTGAATCTTTGAAATGTCCAAAGATGTCTATGTTTCATTTTTGCAACTTTCTCGCTTCGTTTTTGTAAAATCCTAACAGCTCAAACGTTGACTAATCACTAATCAAAATGGCTGACGATTAACGATTAATCAGTGACTAACGATTGATCAGAGTTGCGACTAGCCAATCAAAAACTTTTAGAAGCCAGTGTTGCAAAACAGTTAAATTACGACTAACGATCACAGTCGGACGTGTGAGCCATTTTTCATCAACAGAGTCGACTCGCGTCCCACTGCTCGTGTCTTTTAACACACCGTTTCGCGAAATTTAGAATTTCAGCTATTTCGGGCTACTTCCCCCCCCCCTCCCAAAAAAGGACGTCATAATTCATTAACTCGCGGGCGGAAATCGCTCTTAAAATTTAGCGAGTTTAACGCTTGCTCGCGACGGCGGCCCGCAAAAACGCTTTTCACTTTAGTGTCCGTACTTTTGGGCGTCGGCCAAGCAGCGCCGAGCGGTTACGCGGAGAGAGACACGGCTGCCCGCTGCCAGCGCGAGGCCAAATTAACCGACCGATAGACCAACGAAATTGACCTCACGCGCACGAATCCGCCAGGATAATCTAGATTCCCTCGTCCGGGCAAATTAAGCTCTGCGCTTTCGAAATAACTGCGCCGCTGTTTGCTCGCTTCTTGCCTCACGTGAAATTAGTAAACAGGATGATCGGTCAAAAATCGTGCTGTCCGCTCGTCGAGCCGGTCGTCTCGACGTGTACATACACATATATACACACACCTGTATCCGTGTTTGCGCGCCATCTCGAAAAATGATCAATTGACAAAGGGTGGATCGTATATTTTCGCGAGCGGGTGGAATTGTACTTCGAATTGAATCGAATTCGATTAGGAAACTCTTTATAAACACGTTGTGCAATTGGTTGATGTTTCCCATACGGAACGAAGAGGAGGAGAAACGAAATTCGGAGAGCAATAATATAAATTCCGGCAGTTTATCTATTTTAAAGAAAGAGAGAGAGAGAGAGAGAGAGATAAAAATTCGTCGACGAACGTGCCAGACGGGACTGCGTGCAGACACCGTTACCGCGACAATTCTCAGTTAGCGAGCTTATTATCGTGCGCTCGTGGCGCGAGGGAGGAAAAAAAAAAAAAAAGAGGTGGAACGTAAATGGCTCGAAGATCGGGGGTAATTATGCGTTTTCACCGCCTAACGTCGCTCCTCTACTTACGTAATACCAGCTTTTGTTATTCTTTTTTCTGGCCTCCGGTAAGGCCGGCTCGTTGTCAACGTACTAAAACTTTGTTTCAACTGCCTCTCAGCTCGAGCACCGGGTCTAAAGTGGGTCGACTAATTAGTTGGATACTCGAGCCATTCGCGTGTTACATTTTGCGCGAAAGTATCCCTTCACCATCCTCGCGTTGATCGCCGCGATTATTCTTGACGTCAGAGCAACAATGCGGGCGTCAAAATTTAGAGTACGTGGAACACGTCTAACATCTATGTCGTGAGCGTTGAAACGTGTCGTCTGTCATCTGTCTTCACTGTTTGAATATATGCAGATGTTAGAAGTTGGTAATTCCACTACTAAAATCGTTTCGTCGGTGGCATCTCTACGTGGTTTCAACACTTTCCAGTAGTACAAGTCAAAGCTCTGTCAGCCTAGAGTAGTAGAAACACACACACGCGATCGTGTTCACTTGATTTTAATTTCGTTGCTTTCACACGGTGGTAAATGCATGTCATTTATAATTTTCTTTTTATATAATATTTCTAAAATTTCGATAAAATTCCATTTTGCCGAGTTTCTATTTCGCTTACCTGGCACTCACGATGCAATTACTGCAAGAAGGTTCGATTCCAGTTGAAATATCGAGGCAAAAGAATACGAGAGTGTCAGCTACGAATGAACGAATCATTACATTACCGGTACATTACGAGTAATAAACATCTGTCTCTCTCTCTCTCTCTCTCTCTCTCTCTCATTATAATTAGATTTTTGATAATTGCAGATTTGATACAATTAAAAGACTGACACCTGGGTAGAAGATTGTTTCTTCATACCAGGTATTACGAAAAACGCTCTTCACCTTGAGTGTTTCATATTGTAGATATTCTGTATGTATCCCGCAAAAATATAAAAATCCGCGAATATTTCGCGAGTTTAATTGGATCTGAAAGTCATCGGAGTCCCTCCCTGTTTGTCGAAACACCTCGTTTCCCTATAACCGTTACCACGACAATTTACATTCGTCGGTCGCTGTCCCCGTGTTTGCCGAAACAGTTTAGAAGACAAACGACAAACGCTTCCGGCAGACGAAACGTTTAACAGAAGGCAATCCACTCGCCGTTCTTAGGTGAACTAGCTGTCATTGTTCGACATCCTTTACCGTCGTTTGATCTCTCGTCGCGGCGATAAGTCAAAAATCGAGCGCGAATCGAACTCGAGCGTTGCGTATCTGTTAATGGAGATGGATGCAGCCAACCAGCCAGTCCGCGATTTTTCGATACCGAGCACTCCGCCCTCCTTCGACTTCCACTTCCCGCCGTTAAAAGCACGAAAAGCTAAAGTACGCCGCCATTGTTTTCACTGTCAATGGTATCTGCTCGTCGCGTCTGAGAGCGTCCATTACAGCGGACGTCTCGAGGAATGCAGTCGAGAGCCAAATACACGGTTGTTACTTCTGTCTCTGATCCACGAGTGAAAACGATAGGTTAGTCGTCGTTAGTTGTCTCCTTCGATACCATCTCGTTCTCTCAGTTTGTCACTGTGGCGATGAAATTTAAACATTTCGTTGATCGACCAAGCTGTTTTACTTACATGTATGGGGATCGTTTGTATTTTAGTAAATATCAATTGGACGCGTTCGCACTCGTAACCGATCGTTTTGATGAAATCACATAATTCAAAGTCACAAGGTTTTGCGATATAATTTCAAAGATTTTGTCGTGCGATTTTAACAAACTAAATTTGATCCATTGATGTAACGCGTTCGCAATTGATTGTCTCACTGAAACCTTACTAGTTCAAGGTCACAAAAAAGTTTTTTAAGAGAAGGGGTGAAAGGAGGCTCGTTTCCGATTAAGGGGCGTCGAAACTTTTCGAGAAGTAAACAGTCGTCAGTAGAGTACGCGACATCTATGCCAGCCGGGCCGAACAGTGCCACGTCCGGCCAATAATTGGTGTACACTACTAGCTAGGGAACTTACCCCGACGAGAGGCACTCTCGAGTGGCCCGACAAACAAGTTCTTTATTTCGTAGCAGCGGACGTTCAAGCGCTCTTCAGTTCGACCTGTTGTTTCGATAAAATATTCGACAGAATATTTCAGAACGTTTCAACTTCCGGACGCGTCTTTTCTCGTTGAGAAATATCCGTTATTTTACATCCGCACGGAGCGAATCAAAATTTTGGGAATTGAAAAATTCTTTGCGAATATTTGGTTAATCTTGCTGCTAATTAACTGATTATAATCAACGTCTGACGCTCGCTATGTACGGATGGAAAGAAACGTTTGCGACTACCATAGATGAATTCTACACCTTCGATTTGATGGGGACAAGTAAACCTGCCGCAAAATTTAACTTTAACCTTAAATTTCAAAATTCTTTTGTCCGCGGTGTATTCTGCTCACCAGGAAGGTAAAACTTCTCCAAGTAGCCATAGGAGTTCTCTTGAAAAATGGCAAAAAGCTTCTTAATCATTTGACATTGCGGATACACATTTGTGCTAACAGCGACTTTATTTTTATGGTTCTGCATCAGGCTTCATTTGATTTATCACAGATGTAGCATCAGTGTGAGTCTAAATAATGATAAAACCATTAATATCATTGGGAATATAAACGTCACATCCACACGTCCAAAACCATAATGTCGCTGTTAGAAAAACGCCCAGTGTTAAACACCCATAACTTTGCTAATTTTACAACATCGAACAAATCCTTTTACATAGGCATTCTCGAAAGCATGTACTTCGAGAAAATGTAATAAAAAAAAAAAGAAAATCGATTTTTTTTTAAGCCGGATTACCAAAATACCTTCGTAAACGCGTCACGGCAGCGAATTCGCGCTACCACCGTACCGAGAAGGTTAAGCGTGCGGCGGCAGCTTCGTTTAAAAGTCGCCTCTCCCGAGGCCGAGTTATTAAAAGGGGCTGGTTTACGAGATCCCGCGAGTCCCTCTCTCGCCGTCTGCTCCCGCATTTTCCCCGTCTGCCGTTAAATTTGCAAGGTTTAATTAAAAACTCGTTTCGGCGTTCCTGCGTAGTCCAATCCCGTCGCTCGAGGGAGGGGTGGGGCAGAGGGGGAGGGGGAGGGAGAACGCGTCTGGAAGGAATACGCGGAGATACGAGAAGATCGGTGATGAAGGAGAAAGGGGAACGCGGAGGGAAAGGGGCCAAAGTGGCTCGTGGATGGCTTTGGGAATCGCGCCAAATTTTTTAATCGGCTGATCGAGAGGTATCGGGGCCACGTGTCGCGCGTATTTCACCCGGAGGCCTCGGCAATAGCTACGCCTTCCGGCGCTCGCCGCTGCGATTATTGATTTATCGAGCCGGCTGCGCCGCGCGTCGCTATTGCATTAACGATAATACAACGTTCGATCTCGTGCGTGGCCATTACACGGAATTTGTTGTATCGGATACTTGGCGCGGATTCCGCGCCGCGACGTTGATAGATCGGCCCCGCCGCCGCAGACTGCCTCTGTGCGTTCACGTCTCGTACAGTGCGAACCGATGTTCCCAGCAAGTTGTTGGAGAAACGATCGGTAATTGGCGCCTTCGACGATCTTGTGAAGGGCTCGGTGTATATTACTGTTATCACAGGCATTGGACGATCCGCTGACGTTCTGGAAACGACGTGGCTGTTGATTTAGGTCTGGCAAAGGAGCGGAAGGGCGGACTTTGTATTGGATAAAGTGAAATATTGGGAATCACAACTGGGGATAAGTCACGTTCTCTTTTATTTTCAAAGGTAGAACGATTCTGTAAATTCAGAGTCATACACGCACGTTACAAAAGTTGTTGTCATTTCGCTTTGTCTCAAAGTTGAACACCGCTTCGTCTTGAACGTGTCACTTGCTTTGTCTTGATAGCAGTGTTTCTGGTTCTTTCGTGGAACAAAATTTTTATAAAATACCATCCGTTGAAATGAAACGTCCCAAAGTTAGCGAAATGTATTTTCAAGAAAAAGTACAAAATGTAGCTTTAAAACAGAAATATTGACGGGGATTATTAACTTGCTGCAGTTTCCTGTCTTGAATATTATTTGCGACAATAACCGCGCGACGAAACGCTCCAATAATTTAACGTTTCCTCTTAATCGGATCAACCGTAAAATTGTCCGCCAGAGGAAATACGTTGAACGACGTTTGTTGTTCATTTATACAAATACTTATACAATTGTTACTCTTAAATGCAGACAAGAATGCTCAGTTGCGCACGACAATATCGCACGTTTCCATCTGTACAGTCGCCACTATCCTTCAGTTATTAATTCGCTCTCCTTGTCACTCGAGAACTGCGCATGCTTCCCGAACTTGGAACACCTTTAATGTACAATTAGACAGTCACGTGTATAAATATAATTAAATAGTATTTGATCTCTGAAAGACTCGATTCTACGACGTTGCTCGGCCATCGGTCAGCGAGGCCGAACCAAACGATTTCGTTGCTCGTCCAGAAGTAACGAGGCTTCGCTCATGATCTTCGCGCTGGTTCGAACCAGGAACAGCAATTGGTACTCGTCCGTGACGGTGAGAGGCGCCCTTGTCCTCACTAACGCGTGAAGAACGTTCGCTCTTTCCAGGTCCAGCCACCTTTGGAGGGTGATCTCCCTTTCTCGTGCGCCACCGAACGTCACGTCCGCCGGGCCCCACAGCGAAAATTCCAGGATGGATTTCACCTACGTTGAGAACACGGTTTCTGGATTTACACTAGTTGAAACATCGGCTAGTTTCGTCAATTTTTTGGCTAGTTTTAATTTACCGCCATTAAATAGATGATGCAGCGCTAAATGAATAAATCGGTTTGTGAATTTATCGCAGCTATCGAATTCGGTATAAGCAACGGCCATAAAATGGCCTATTCTGTATAGGGTGGAAAGGAAAAGTTAGTCCGTGGCTGTTGTAGATGTACTCTACACCTTCGATTTTTTTTTGTATTGTATTCTACTCATCGAGAAGGTAAAACTTTTCCAAGAAACCGTGGGTCTTGAATAGTCTTGAAAAATGGCAGAAAAGTTTCTTAATCATTAATTAATAAATGACAGGTTCATGTATTTCCCTCGAATCGAAGGTGTAGAATTTATTTATGATAGCCACGGACAAAGTTTTCTTGCCATTCTGTACAGTATAAAGTTTACTACATTCAGATCCGAGTATATTAAATTTACTGTATTAAATTAAAAAACTTTGAAACACCGTGAAAATGAGAGTCTCATTAACCTTAGATCATTAACCCTCTGATTGTTGTATAATTGAAAAAAATTTGGTGTCATGAGAGTGAGATCATGTAGCATCGCTGGCCACTGCTTGAAACGATCAGAAATCTAAAAATTTAATACCAAACGAGGAGCATGTGACAAATTAAAAATACGTTCATCTCGAAACATATGTATTTTGATGTAATTGTTCAGTATATTGTAACAATACGTTGCCCTCTCTTTCTAATAAATAAATTTTATTATTTAAATTCTAATAAATAAACTCTACTATTTCACTGTAGCAAAATTATCTGCAGAGTATTCTAGCACGCTCAGATGCCCTTAATCTCTGCCCTTGGAGAAACAAGTTGAAAATCTCGTCGAAGGATTTTACCTGAGACAAGGTGACGGCCTTCTCCCTCACGAGCAGTTCACGAATCAGCGGCAGCCTGCTGACCAAGTTGAGCTGCTGAAGCGCCACAAGAGCGCACTGACACAACGAGACCCTCTCCTCCTCGCGTTCCTCGTTCGTCTCCACGTTCAATCTGTCAAACGTTATCGAGCAATGAACGAGCCAATTCCGAGCGACCCACGCGTTTACCCACCCTTGAAGAAGATAGAGTCTGTAGTAGGCGTCCTTGTCTTCTCGGCAAAGAACCACGTTGTTCAGGCTGCTCGCCGATTCCTCGATCCCTCGCGCTTGCAGGCTCTTCAACGCGGTGACGAATTGAAGAAGCACGAACGACGCCTCTCTAATTGTCCCCTCGTCGTGTAAATCCTTGATCGACGCGCCGAACAATTGTATCGTGCTCGCTTGCAGACGCGGCAGTACGGAAATTGTCGCTGAAATGCGGATGAATTTACTGTTGCGCAGTTTTTGTGACGATTGTTAGTGTGACGCTAACTCTGAAAATTTGACGAAGCACGTTTCTGTTTTTTTTTTTTTTTTTTCTATCAGCGATTTTTCCACTGTATCGGTACAAATACACGTCCGATGCACGATTGTTCGATGGATGGAATTCAATCTTGCATTTCGAAACAAATTGACTAAAGTATCGGATGGAGTAGAAAGTAATTTCGTATTCTCCCGATAGACAGCTTTAGGATGGCATAATTCTGGTAATATTGATCGGATCTGACAATAATTGCGTGCGTTGGAAGAGTAATTAAAAAAAAATAGTTGTGAGAAAAGATGGTCGAAAAAAACGGCACACATTTGGTTTAACGAGCTTCATTCAAAATACAAAAAAAGAAAACTTGTTTCACTTTGTCACTAAAATACAAAATTACTTTTTACTCAACGCAGTAACATTTCCGAAAGAAACGTTCGTACACGTTACATTTATTTAACTTTTATCGAATCTTTTAATTAGCTCTGACCAGTGTGAATTTCATTTTCGTTGCGCTCTCGGTCTTTAACGAGAGACCCATTTTAAATCGAAATCATATTTTCCACTCGTCCTCACGCAAAAGTAACTGATACCTCGCGATCGAGAGTGACTGTCAAATGAGATGCAAGAAGTATCATTTCGCTTCAAAATATCGGCATGTCGCGTCGGTTGTTGGGAATGGCACTTGAATCGAGATGGATATTTCTTTGCTCGTCGCAGTCGTCGAGAAGAGGCGCGAGTTAATCGGAAATTAAACATTGGTCCACGAGAACGAGGCGAGTAATTTTCTCGCCAAAAATTCAAAGTCTCAAGATTCCATTCGCAACGTTGCAAGAGACAAGAGGTGAAAAGTGCATGTACCTTCGAGCTGTTTGTTGCCAGGTGGACACGCCCTGTCGGCAATTTCCTTTGGCGGGCTGTCTATGAACTCGATTACAGGTGCCAAATAAAATTCCTTCCGCGACACGTGGGTGGCCAGATCGAAGGCGACGCACAAGGTGACGTTCAGCTCGTTCCACGTCGCCGAGCAAAATATTCTTCTGCCGACGGTGATGGACGTATTGGCGTCGATGCCGAAGTGGCTTAAACGCGGGTTCGTATTTTTCAACGCTCGCAGCCCTGCCGGCGTTTGAGGCGTTTGGTTCAGCTGCAACAGGAAATGTATATATCCCCATGCATATTCTATGAAACGACGTGTTGTTGAACGACGCGACGTTGTTGCCCGATACCATGAATATACATCTAAATACAGTTTCGCCGAAGCGATTCGGTCGAAATTAGATAGCGCAAAAAAATACATCCCGTTTATTCGAACCGTATACGTACACACGTACCGTATATTTGAACAAACAAATTTTCATTTAGGCGATTCAAGACATTTAGTTTACAGTTTTGTTTTTTTGTTTTTTTTTTTTTTTTTCGTTCGACGATACATACCATCTGATTTTAGCTCGGTTGAAGCCGCGAAAAGAGATTCAAAGTCTTCGTTTGATGAAATGTCGAGAAATTGAATTATTTATAACGTTACGACAAACTATCGTGTTTGATCGTTGATGCGTTGATTGCTGATTAATTAAACTTATGTCAATTGAATTAATTTACAACTATCGCGATCATCGACGATATTACGCGCACTGTTGCCGGACCATTTTGAAATTATTTTGTTGTCACTGCGTGTAATCTTCCTTCTGTTTTTTTTTTTTATCTTTCATTAACGAGCGTTATAATCGCTTAACGCACTTTATTGAAAAGCGTTTGATCTCGTTGAACGTGAAACGTAATTTCACACATTTGCCTGAGACACCGGCGGCAAGTTATATCAAGCACACGGATTTTTGTATTATTTGCATTTAATAATAACCATGCTTCGGATCATAAAAGTGGAACGGAATTCATGCATGTATTACATTAGCGTGCATATTACATTAGCTAGACGCATATATTTCAGTGTATGGCAGAATGAACAGATGTGATAATGAACAAGGCTGGCTAACCCATATCAATTATTAGATCATCGCATAAATTCATGCCAATTATTATACTGATATTTTGGATCAGCGTTTAAAGCATGCTGCGGAAAATTATAATTATCATACCTATCGCTTAATTAATTTTTTATTTCTTTGTTAGTGGTTTCATTTCCGTGGAACTCTAACGTAATACCTCTGTGCGATATATTAATATAATGTAATATATAGTGCTTCCCGCAGTATACTATTATTTATACTAATATAAAATTCCTTGATAGGATCAAACCGATGTAGAATTAATTGATCGAATTGAATCTTTCTTTTTCAACCAGGATGCTTTTGCAATAGTTCTTCTCTATGAAGATTGCATTGCAACGCGAACTAAACAGGACAACGCATACTTCCCCAAGTGCATTTACGCATAAACTGGAAACAATATTCGTAACGAGATATACATACATCACTTCTGGGGGTAAAAGTTTTCAATCGAACGCCAATACATATTTGAAAATATTTTTTCCGCTGTTTGTCGAATTGAATCGAATGTATATATTTATCGTGCGTTTCCGATACATAGAAGAGCGTTTTATATTTCAGTGATTTCAATGTTTTTGAATATTTTCCAATGCATGCGTTTGATTAAAAACTTTTCGCCAGAAGTAATATTGAAATAGACCATTACACATTTTAGGGGATTTTCATATCGCGGAAATGCATATCTGTCTATCGCGTGCCTCTGAACCTATTTTAAATAATTCACTTTTCCAAAACATTACGAGGCCAATGAGGTGCACTACTTTATTGCAGTGGAACTCCGTTTATGCGAGCCTCGTTTATCCGAGGCAAATAAATTTTAGTTGATACCCAATTAAATTGCAACTGACTCTTGTTGATTAAATCCACTTGTACGAACATCTCTTATCGCGTGAACTCCAATTTACACAAACTATTATATTACTATAAATTATATCATATACTATTATATCATTATATTTAAAAAGACAACTTCTGACAACTTCGTTTATTCGAACCAAAAAATTTTAGTCAATATTCGATTGAAATGAACTCTTGCTGGTTGAATTAATTTGTTTGAACTTGAACTCCTAGCGTAAGAACGAAAAATCACAGAGTATCTCGAATTTGAATGTCAAAATTTTGGAAGAGTGTACACCGGACTGACAAGCTAAGAAAAGATCTAACTCTTTAGAAATTTGTTCGCTTTTGCTCGCATTTGGAGAAAATCGCGAAAAAAAAGGTTTTGGCTTGGCGATGAGTAGAATACAATGCAGAAAAAAAGAAATTTGGCATTATAGAATTCATCCATGATAGCCACGGGCAAACATTTCTTTCCATCCTGTGTAAACTATTGTTCCTCCAATTATATAAACTATTTGTCTCTCGTAAAATTCATACAAACAGAAATTCTATTGTACTGTACGTGATTGTATTGTACAAATTATACAAATTACCATACTTGAAAACGTCGTGCTGCATCCGAATGAAAGAAAAAAAAGAAAAAACATTTAAGATTCTATTAAAAGTCTCGCAGATACGGAAGGGGCTCGGATCATGGAAATAAGTAGCTGGAGGAAAGTTTCCGGCGGCGTGGGAGGAAGTACCTGGTCGAGAAACTGGGCGAGGGCCTCGTGATTGGCGACGACCACCGCGCCGTAGTTATCCTCGAGGCTTCGATGAACTATGCTGCGACCTCTGCGTTGCCTCAATCGGCTTATCCTCAATTCGTCGTCCTTGTTCTTCCAGTCCTGATCCTCCTCGGGACCCTGCGCTCGAAAAATCCCATTATAAGTCCCGGGCGCGGTTGCGCGGCCCGATAAAACTATCCGCCAAGTGAAATTGTTTCCCCGGGATCTTTATTAAATAAAGAAGGGGGGCAGGGCGCGTGCGGCGCGCGAAAACTTCACCCCGGTCGAATAATAAAGTTCTGGCAAATACCGCGGGATAGAGTTGCGCGGTAATAAAATCGCGCCGGGCTTGCTAAGCAGCTGTGAAACCGATCCGATCCGCTTTTGAGGAAGCCAGAACGGTGAAAAACCTTGGCGAGCCCCCTTCGTTTCATTTCCTCAGACCTTTCGTGTCTTTCTCGGTTGGTCTGGACTGTCGGTTCATCGATTTCTTCTTCTCTCTCTTTTTTTCAGACGGTAGCAACTCTCGAAGGGCGAGGGGGGACGTAATATAATGCACAAGGACTCGCGGAAGCCATTTGGATATTTTTTACGAGCCATGAATTATGCATGTTGCATATTTGAAATGTTTTCAAATTTTATTTGCGGTGTTATGAGGCTCGGCTGGAAGTTACGAGTGCTTGTTTCACCGGGCACCGTGGAAATAAATATTGAAACAAGTTTCAATTGTCCAGTATGTTAATGAGCTTCGGTGTTCAACGGGATTATATTTAATAGTTGTTTGCATAGGCGGCTGTTCGTGCTGTATACTAATTTTTGTATTAATTCTTATCATTCTTACGTACAAAGACAATACATTTTTATTTTTCTTATTAAATCCGGTATTGTATTTATTTGAAAACCAGAGAAATCAAGTAATGTATTCGTATAACAAAGAATCTATAAAGAATTGTGTTATAAATTTTGTTATCGGTGGTAAATTTAATATTTCAAAATTTAATATTTTTAAGCTCGCTGCCGAACAATAGCGTACATTTTCAGATTAATTTCTATCAATATAGTCGCGACAGTCGATACTTTTTCGAAATGTTTTACGTAAAACGTACGGGATGCGAACGGTGAAAGGTCTCTGTGCGATGAAACTATTTTTGCGCATTTTATAATTTATAATGGAGGAAAGTGCTTTTACAAGCGTTTTGGAAATGAATGGAAAATTTTATGATACGCAAAGATTGTAAAAACATGGCTCGAAAGGAGCTAACTGCGGACATTTTCGATGTTCATGCTTTCATAATATTTTGTCAATAGCAGAGGTAGAGGTCAGAAGTGAAAGGTGCAGAGTGATAGAAAAGTAATAAAAGGAGCAATTCCAAGTTTCTCACTTGGAGAGGGAAAAAATAATGAGAGAGGAAATGCGAAAAATTTTTCGGTACGCGAGAAGAAGCTGACGGTGGTCATTTGTAAAATTCAATTCTTCACGATACCTTCCAAACAGAAGAAATCTAGAAATGTTCTACGAACGTAATACGTTCGAAATGTATTTATCATAAAGAATACTGCTCTCCAATGTTGCTCGAAATAAGTGAAGAACGAAATATCGAACGAAATTCTACGTTGTTGTACGGCGATAAAAGTGACTCGGGAAAGATGACAGTGACCATTTGCTATATTCAGTTTTTCACCGAAAATTCACAATTTTCAAACAATAGAGAAATTTTAATTGATCGCGATAGCCAAGGGAATTTGGGACAAATTTTTCACAAAAAGTCAAAATTTCTTCAAAGTTTCGATATCGTTTCGTTCTCGATTCTGCTCGTCAGAATTTCGAGATCAGCGCACACGTGCGCACACACATTGGTCACACAGTTTCGGAACAGATCGATACGCCTCGCACCAGACCACCCACGCGGTTATGTCCAGCCAGAGAAATACCACGAGATCGTACCTCATCGCCGGTGTAAAAACCATACGGGGCGTAGAGCTCGCTCTCGGTCTCGCTGCCGCAATACGGCAACGAGGTCGATCTGACGAACGTCTGATGATGGAATTTGAATTCCGCAGCCGGTTCCATCGCGTTGCTGTCGGACTTCCTCTTGCAGGTGAGATGAGATCCACCGCCGTGTCGTAGCTCGAGATTCGAGTCGCACTCCGGCGAGCTGGAAAGGCACTCGTAAACATGACTGTCGTTAGACGTCTGGAAAAATGTCGATCCACGCTGAGATTAGTAACTGCGAAGGGAATTTTATTTTAAAAGAAGATACAGTATATATTAACGAATAAAGGAAGAAATTCTACGAGTAAAATTGGATAGAAATCAACGATATCGTGTTTTTACCTTTGTAAAAAGAAAGAAAAACAAGGAAAATTGAAATTGGGAGTTAAAAGTTGTTAGAAAAGAACTTTTACATGAGAGAAATGCTCTGGAAGCTGTGGTACAAGTAACGAGAAAGTGATACTGTGAGTATGATAAAGTAAAGACCAATAATAACAATATTGCGTTCATTGAGGAAAAATTGTGGAATTAATAATTGGTTGAAAACGATATTTTACGCAAAGAAATACAATCTATCTTGAAAATTCTAAGAATAAGGTTCCATTAATAAAACAAGATAAAAATCAATGACAAAGATATTTTATCAGAGACTTCATTGAGGAAAAATTGTGGAGAATTAGATGGGATTAATAATTGGTTGAAAACGATATTTTACGTAAGGAAAGATAATCTGTCTTCAAAATTCTAAAAATAAGGTTCCATTAATAAAATAAGATAAAAGTCAATAATAGCAATATTTTATCAGAGACTTCATTGAGACCTCCAACCGATTTTGACTCGTCGAATCTTCCTCGTTTTCCAAAAGATACAAGTCTGTATCCAGATCGTTCAAAGAAAGATGCTCCAAGAACCGAACGTAATTAACGCCTTATCGACATTGATTTCCTGTCGCTAAGAAGAGAAGAAAATATAATTTTATATAGAAATTTATAAAAAATTATTCTCTCCTAAAATATCGGTCCTCGTCAACATCATCACTGTTAGTGCCAATATCACTATTAGTTTCTACATCCTCCGTAAATGTTCCCGAATTTATATTCTACATTTTCAAGAGTTTTAGAAAAGCCATATTTAAAAAAATTTTAAGTTACAATAATAAATATTACGCTTATTTTATCATTTCTGCGTACACTAAAATTAGTTTTAGTATTTTTAGTGTTTTTCAGTGTTTTCTAGTGTACATTCAGGAATCCATTTCGATAAGTAATATTTGTATTCTATAGTCCTTACAGAGTATTTTGACCCATTTCAAAGAACAATGGATTCAATGCACTACGTGTTATGGATGGACACACGTGATATGTACAAGTGTTGAAGAGGGCGACGAATATTTTATTTTGTTAATCAAGATGCATATATATATATATATTTATATGTTGAAATAGTTTAAATTTTTTATAAATACAGTAAAAATTCCTAAACTAGTAATTAACATAATTTTTTATAAAACAGACCAAACAGAATATCTTTATATTTATTAAAATTGTCAAAAATAACAGCTTTTATTATTTCACTGTTTTAGCTAATAAAAATAAAAATTTTGTAACTGTATATTTCATTTTATACGTCTTTTAATAGTCTATAATAGTCTATAATAACTTTTTTATCTACTCCTGTGGGGAAAAAACCGAGTTTTCATTTCCCCGTGAGCCAAACGAGAAAGTTTGGTCATTTTCTTATTGCACAAGGTCCGATCAAGCGATTTAGCCTCACGCGAATGTCTCTTTTGGCATCCATGATTTTTTGCCACGAAGCCAAGTACATTAGGTACCCGGCTCTCCCCTACATACTACTGTCATAAATGTCACTTCGATGGCAGTAATAGACAAAATTCTACGTTAAATTCTCGAACATCTCTCCTCTTACTTCCCGCGCATATACCTCGATAAAAATCGTGAAAAGCCGATTAATAGCGGCATTACCAGTGAATCGGAGGTGGGTGGCGCGGTGACCGCGACGGCCTCGTAATCCTGATTGAGGGCCGGGCTTGAGGAGCCGTGTTTCTTGACGATCGGCTGCGAGGCCGCTTGGTCCCTCATGCTGGCGGTTCTTTGCGGTTTCGAGGGTGCCAACGAGCTGCGCACCTCACCTGTAACATCCTCCGCTGCTGCAGGCACGTCCGCCATCGTCAAGCGCCACGGGTTAGTACCACAAGACACAAGGCATGTCACAAAACAGAGGCTAGCTCTACCGTACTAGCGTGCTACGAGGGCGGAATTATCGTTTCCCGGCTAAAACCGGCTAGAGACGCGCTGGTATGCACGTACGTATGTACGTCTATGCGGGGGGGGGACGGATTGTTCTTTTGCGATGGGGACGAGGGCAAAGCGACAAATCGGACACGCTCGTGAATCACTCGACGACGCGCTGCTCTCGCGTCGGCCACCTCAGATCGCTCCCTCCGCTCGTCCGCGCTTCATTTTGTTTATTTATTTATTTATTTTTTTTTTTATTTTTTGGCGAGTTCGTTTGTGTAAAAAACTCGTCACGTGACGACGACGTAACGGGCACGTTTATTGGATCGTTTGACGAGTGCTTGTTGATTTTTAGGTGATATTCGTAATGTTTCCCTTTGGAAGCAGAGGTTTGTCTTTGGCGTGGTTTGGTTCCCTTCTTCCTGAGATTGTTTCACCGAACTTACCCGACTTTCGTTATTCAGGGACGACAACTTTGCGATTCTTTTATGAAGACAGGAACGCGAAATATCCGTATATATACATGCTTCTGACATCTTCAACAATGATAAGAAAATTAGTCATTATTGTTCATTAAAGTTCTTCCTCCGAGGATGCAACACTAGTTCGAAACTTAAAGTAAAATTGATATTTCGCCCTTCCCACCTTCACCCCTGTATTTCGTTTCCTCCTCTCCACAAAAGAAAACCATCGAACTCTGTACCACCTCCGACTGATCGCCGAAATTAGCGACCAACCGATCGACCTACTTGAAACGTTAAAACTACGTCAAAATCAGCAACCAATTGATCGGACGATCCAACGCCGTTCGTAGCGACGATCGGACAACGAAAATCCTTGTTATGTATCTATTTGACCCTTTAACTTTTCGCCAACCTCGTGTCGAACCTCCACCCCCCCCCCCTCCTCACCGGAAACGTGATTCCTCTCCGACAGGAGAGATACATCTCTGCCCGTAATCGGGCTATCGTAATTCCTCCGAAGGAGTTCGCTCGGGCGGAGCTAAAGGGTTCAATAGAGTTCTAGAAATTCCGGGGCGAAACACAGTGAATTAAGTGACGTTCGGAGTTCCTGCGCGAATCATCGGGAATCCTGGAATTGGCAGGCATTCGTTATCAAGGTTCGACCAAAGGGGCGACGTCGGGGAGATGGGGGAGGGGGAGAGCGGTGGAGGGTGGGAAAGGGTGGGGGGAGGGGGTTGGTAGGAGAACACGATGCTAATATGCAATCAATACATGCGGCGTTAGTTGCACCCAGGGGCGGTTAAGGATACCTTGCGCAACAGTCCTACCACCGTTGTCACGTCACCGCCGACATGTTCACTATTTACAGTGGGACTGGGAATGAGAGCTCTATCCTGCGTAGCTGTTCTCTCTCTCTCTCTCTCGTACGTTTGCCGCGAAGCAAATTCGATTCAGATCGCATTCAGGTGATCTGGAAACCGCGTTTTTTTTTTATGTCTCGAGACTCAACGTTTCGAGTTTCGACGAATTTTTTTTTTTTTTTGTTCTGTGAAACAAGGATTTTTTTCTTCTCGAATTCAAAATGTTATTCATCCCGAATAATTACGCGAACGAGTACAAGCAAGGATAAAATTCTGTGAATTAAAGCGACGCGAAATTCTTTTAATTGCTAATTATAGAGTATTTAATTACTGTTTCATGCATATCGATAAGCGTGTTTCGACTATTCAATCGTGTTCAAGCGTATCTCGATCCATGTACGAGCAGAATACTGTTCGTAACTGATTCGAACTTTGAGGAAGTTGACTTTTGAAAAAGTGATCAAGAGCGGTTGACGTCAGACGTGTTACACGAAAGTTTAAACAATTGTTGAGAAGCGCGTGCAAATTTCAAATACACCCTCCTGCGGCCTTTGAACAGACTCGGATTTTAAAAAGTAGAAACCCGCGATATTTGGACGCCTGATTGCTCAGTTACGCTTGAATCTCGAACGCGGACCACCGCCGCCACAATTTTTCAATTACTTCCGACGATCTGACAAAAGAAAAACGTTTGGAACGAAAATGAACCAGCAATCGGTCTTCTACAAATTTCAAGGCAAAGAATTTTAAGAAAAAATTTTGTTTCCACAAAAGCTCAAGGTTTCCTCTATTTTTGAAATTGTCGTTGCACATTTTTTGACTCGACGAAGTTAAAGCTGACGTCGCGACAAATTCAACGACCTACCGTACTATGATCTTAAATGTTGAACTGACGCTAAAATAATTTTGGCCACGAAAACGCGGTCCACCAGACCACTGTGCGTTTCACGTAAGAGAGAGAGAGAGAGAGAGAGAGGGAAAGAAGGAAAGTGTCGGATCGACCGATACTTGGTACACGCTGTTCCCCGTGAGTGAAGCGAATCGATGAAGGAAATGACAGAGCAAAGTGGAAGAACGAATACGTTCGCGCACGGTTGGCAGTGCGATAATTTCACGGCAGTAGTCGCGAAATTATTCGCACAGCGAAGGACCCGGTGTAAGTTTGAAAATAACGAGGCAATACCGACGAACTTTTTCAATCGAGAACTCCCCTGAAGTTACGAGAGAAAGAAACTTGTGACGTTGCAATTGCGAGAAAACCAATTGAAATATCATTTGGCGCGACGAAAGGGACACGAACACGTCCGGGATACGTATTTACCGTAATCACCGTTTTATTCATAAAATCCCGCGTCGTCTTATTGCGCATCGTTTCTCAAATTTTTAACAACGCGATAACACTGTCGCGACTCGCCGCGCGAACGAGATTAAAATTTAATTTTCGAGCGAGACAAATGAATGGAGTTTCGCTTGCGCCCGAATTTGGTCAAAAGCCACGTTGATCGACCGCGGGAAAATTGGAAAGCGGAAAGAAAGATGTAATGATGCAAACGCTACCTTTTTTTACTTTTTTTCTTTTCTTCTTTTTCAAGTTGATCGAAACGACTGACTCGACCCTCGAAAATTGAACATCAACGAATTAACGAGATTGAGAAATCGTCGAAACGTGTAATTGCGATTAAAAGGTATTTCCGCTCGCGTGCTCTGCAAAATTGTCTAAAATCTAAACGACAATTCGATCTTCGAACGTTTGAAGGAACGTAAACGAACGTGATGGAACGAGAGAAATGACGTCGACGAAAAAGGGAAAACGATGAACGCACGCAAGTTTCGCAGAGTCTTTGAAAACGCAGTCCGATCGGTTGCATGCGGTTAAACGATGAAGCAGCCGCAGAATCGAACCGCGCCAAATGTCGAACGTCCGCGATCCAATAACAATTATCGTGGATGAATCGATCGCGGTTCGTTTTTTCGCTTCGTCGTTTCACGTTGTCGAGGCCTTCGTTCCGTTCGTCATGAAAAGAAAAAAAGAGAGAGAGAAAAAAAAGAAAGAGGATGGAGCGCGGACGGATGATAGTGAGATACCAGGATCACGACGGGTGCAACGAACGAATGTCTTTTCAAGAAAGAAAAGAAAAAGAAACAGATTGCGAGAATGTGACACGTGACTAATTGTAAGAAAACAAGGCTCTCTGATTTTTCAGACAACAAATCCAGTTTATTTCAGACACAGAAGTTTGAGGTTACAGAATCTTTCGTGTTCCACTTGGTTATCGTTTTATTTACAAAAAAGAAAAAAAAGAGACACAGAGAGAGAGAGAGAGAGAGAGAGAGAGAAATTTTATCGTCGTTTCTCGTGCAACTGATGTCGCACCTTTTTTCTTTCTAGTTTTAAATTTATTTTTTCAAATTCGGCCAGCCATTCTCAAACTTTTGATCGATACACTCTCTCGTCCGTTAGACAGAGAGAGAGAGAAAGATCTTCGTATCGAAACGACTCCGGCGATTCCGGCCCGTTATGGAAAAACAATCGCGACTGTATCGTTTCGTGAACAAGAGCTAGCTACTAAAAAAAAAAAAAAAAAAAAGAACGTGAAAAGCGCTTCGCGCGTCGTTTCATCCAACAAAAAGTACAAAGTTACACGGTAATAATAAGTTGTATCACAGAGAATCGTGAATGTTTCTAAATAAATCGGAGTACACAGTTAGTCGAGAAAGTACACGAGTGATGGAGTCATTCCAACGGGATTAGTCGTAAAATAATATATATACATATATAAATGTATATGTGTGTATACGTAAAAAAGAGAAAACAAAAGTTAAAAAAAAAAAGAGAACCGCGTATGGCATTTAACAAAGTTAAAAGAGAGAAAAATATTTCATTTCGTCCGATATTCGCGGGATCCCGGTCGTCTTCGTCGATCGTCCAAGTCTCGAGATCTTCGCTCGCGCGGAGACGCGGGTAAACGAGCACCATCGAAATTCAGAAACAAAAAGGGGGTGTGGGGAGAGACGGTTGAAAAGAGACGGCAATTTCACGACGACCCGGCACGTCGACCCACGGCTCAACGAGGAACGAAGAGAAAAACCGACAAGGGATGTTATGTGGGAATTGAGGAGGGTGAGAGTTAACCACCGTTGTCCAGCGTTACAGGATTACCGTTTCCCCCGATCGCAGGCGTTCACGCTCGCCGTGAGAAACTGCAAACTCGTCGGGGGTAGCAAACTGGCGCGAGGATTCGTGTGAGTATGGCTGTTACGACATCGAGACTTCTTGCCGTGGATAGTCATTAGTTACATTGGATGGGCCTGAACTTACCCAGATTCGCGTAAATCGAGTCTGAGGTGGTCGAGGCTGCCGGTTGCCAAGACGACGACGAAGACGACGAAGACGACGAGGACGTCGAAGACGAGGACGACGACGACTTGGTGGATGACTTGACTTCGCTTCTCGACGGCGGTTGTTTGGTCTCGACTCGCGGCGGTGGTGGTCTGACCGGTTTGCTCGCTGGATCCAGCCTCGACCAATCCTCCAGAGACTGGTTCCTCGGCGGTGGTGGTGGTTTCCCTGGCCTCACTGCAACACACCGCGACGAACATTTTACACGGCTAGTTTGCTTAAATCTTGGGCAAACTGAACAAAATTCGAAGGAATTCGCTCGCGATAATTCGTTCGTCGTATCGTTGATATGATCGGAGATCGGATAAACTCGATACGAAGGGACGGAGAAATGTCGCGAGAAAAAGAATTCCACCGAAAACTCTCGCTCGTCGGTTCTCCGCGATATCCCTCTCGAGGATATCGACTGAATCGCTATCGAACGAAACGATCGCGTGACAAAAAGGGGGAAACTTACCAGCGGCGTGTGATCCGGTGGACAACGGCGATCGAGTTGCTCTTGCCGCGTCGCTCCTGAGACCGCAGGAATCTGGTTGATCTTCGTTTATCCTGTTGATCCGATCGTTCCCCACAACTTCAACGGCAGCGCCGTCCAGCTCGAGCGGGTGAATAATCTCGAGCCGTGGCTTCGGTTGCGGCGTCGACGGTATCTCGTCGATCCTCGAGCTGGACGCGTGACCGCCGACCATGTCCACGTCCTTCCTCGAGCCCATCCTCAGAAACCTCTTCAACGAGAAACGCGGCCTGCCTCTCTTCTTTTCCTCCCGGACATCCGGCCCGCTCGTCAAGCTGTCCTGCGACAGCGATATCGTTCTCCTCGACGCCGGATCCGACGTTTGCGCGCTCGTCGGATCCGGCAACTCCGAGACAGCCTTGCGAAACTTCGGGCTGCAGGACGAGGCTCTCTCTCGCTTCTCCTTCTCCCTGACCACCGGCGAGTCCGATTTGAAATTCGCCCCGGGATTTCGGGCGAACAAGCTGGAACTCGGCGGCAATTCCTCCGCGGGATCGGCGGCCGGAGGTTTCGGCGCCATTCTCCTCTTGCTCGGCGATCGTATCGACTCGGCCGCCGAGAGCTGGCTATCTAAAATTTCCTCCTCCGCTTCCTGTGGACACTCTGCCCTCTTATCGACCGCGTCTGCGGTTTCATTTCTCGCCACGGTCAACGGCGTCTTTGACTTGACTCCCGACGACGATCTCGATGATGAAGAGACATCGGCGCTCGGCGACTTGGACTCGACGACTTGACAGGCGGGCTTTGAAACGTCCCGACGGGACGGCGAAGTTCTGTTTTCTCGTTGATCCGGCTGAGAGCCGCGATTCTGATCCACGGCGGCGGCAATTTGATCCTCCGGCTTGTCTTTGATAGTCGCCAAGCGTGGAGACGAAGTTATCTGTTCCGCAGATGAGACGCTGCTGGCACCTGTAAATCAGTTAGAAATGCAAATGTCGTTAATTAGAGCGGGCAGCGTTGCGCCGTGGACCCGGCGTCTAGCGGCGATCATTGTTTCGACTAATTGGAGGGGTGACTTCGCGCGATACGTCTGTCCGACCTGCTTACGAATAATCCTCTCGCCGTCGCAGCGACAGTGATCTAATTGTTTGCCGCCGTTGAACGTACACGTCGTCGTGGACTTAGCGACGCCACATTTACTCACTTTTCAGAAATTTACAACGTACTTCTTTTCGCCAGCGTTGCGAGAATCTGACTTTACGCCGCCATTTTCGCACAAAAATCGAATTCGATATTCATACTAGGTTTTAGCATATATTTTTGGAAACTATGTTGCTTGCTTTCATGAGATGGCAATTGTCATTTTTTTTTTTTTTTTTTGGAAAGATACCTGTTATACCCGAAATTAACTGAGATTTATCCGGGAGGCTTGGTTGCAAGTACACTTGAGACAAAACGTGTAAGATGTGAACGTGTAAAAATCTCTAATTTGGCAAGCTAATTTTTAGCAATAAATAGAGTATTAATAAATAAGGTAATACAGTATCAATATCACGGGTGGCGAGGAGAAAAATACGCGGCCGTCAAAGTGTCGAAAATTCGAAAATCCGAAAATTATAAGGAGACAATTCGAGAGTTCGATTGTTTGCAAGTTGGAGCTTTGAAAACACGCGAGAATCCGAGAATTCACAAAATTTCAACGAGTCCAGAGATGCGGATATTCGCAAATTTCAATGTTTGGAGATTGAGTGGGAACTTGGAAGATGGAGAGTGAAACGCTTCGAGTTCTCACCGGCAACAGCGGCGCTTTGAATCGAAAGAGGATTGTGACTCTTCTTCGCATTCCCATCGGAGGAAGCAACAGCGCCGGCCTTGGCCAAGAAATTAGTCGGCTTCTGAGGCACTGTAGGCTTCACCTTCGACTCCGTAGCGTGAACTACACCGTGCAGAAAGGACGGCCTAGGTTCCGTGGCGATGACCGGCGTGTTGCGCGTCTCGCCGTGAAGAGCAGACTTAGCCTCAACGGGCGGAGGAGTGTTCGGGAGAGCCGGTGGTTCCGTCACTTGCTCCTCGTCCGCTTTTCCATCCGGCTCGCCGGCCGACTCTCGACTTTCCTCGAAACTGAATCTCTTCTCGACAATCGCAGCCTCGCCCTCCACTTTCCGCACCTCGTACAACGGAGGATCGTCTCCAACGACGAGCTTTCTACCCTCGTTCGACGACACGCTAATTTTGCTCGCCTCTTTTCCACGAACGTGCATGGATCTGTCGCTTTCAGCAGCGTCGTCAGTGGCTTCGTTCTTCAAAGGCGTCAGAGTCAACTCGATACCCTTGTCGTTCTCTTGCTCCTTCTTCCCAATCTTTCCAGCAAGCTCACACTCGATCTTGACGCCGTTCGACGAAGCTTGCGCAGGCAACCGCGATTTCTCGTTGTCGGATGAATTTCTCGTTGGTTGGCTTCGAGGAAGTGCCCAATTGGCGCTCTTCTTGTCCGACTTGCCGCACTCCGACTTCCCCTCGGCGTTGGTTACGTTAGACTCGGACGTTTTGTTCTTGCTGTTGTCGGAATCGCAACCGGGCTCCGTGTTCCGCTGAACGACAGAAATTAAATTGTTGGACGTGATCAGGGGCATGTCCACGATCTTCTCCATACCGGGCGAGTACTTTTGATCCTTCTTCTCGTCCTTCTTCGCGTCGACGTCGGCTTTCTTCGTGCTCCTCGCCGTCGTCTGTGAGAATATTAAAAATCCAATTAAAATTTAATCGAGAACTCCTCGTGTCGTGAATGAACGTTCTACTAAACGATTTCAGCAGCTTTCTCACGTGTCTATCTACTATTAGTACACCCGCTTGAATTCTTAATCTCTTTAATACTAGAACTACCAAAGTAGTCGAAATGACCAATTAGTAATTTTTATTTTTATTTATTTCATAGACATAAAACAGCGCATTTTTAGAGATTTAAACGACTCTTTGTAAAATACGCAAATGAAAGCTTGTCTACCCTACTGAATTATAAAGATTTTCTGTTTCTTTTCTTTAACGTCTCTGGTGAAGATTTTTTGCTTCAGTCGTCGAGAGTTCTAGTGTCAACGCAATTACTTCTTCAATTGTGAATCTCTCGCCTTTTAAATTCTTGTAAGAAACAACTGACGTTACAACGAAAATTTAAACGAGATTTATTAGTTCGTCTTGCAGACCCTCTATAACAGCAATTCCCTTTGATTAGGCTTTCATTCATGAGTACTCCCTCCTCTCATAAATCCTCATCCATCCTTCAAAAAAGTTTATTTTTTTTTTCAATTTTCTTGGGTTGGCTAAATCATCAAACGACTCAAATTAACCTAGTAGCATCTCTACAACTTTGTTTGCGTATTTTTATTTTAACTCTTCTTTTTTTGTGTGTGTGTGTGTCTTCCGCCATTACCAATATTATTTATAACCATAGAAATTTCCAATTTCCCAAGTTGATGAAAATCCACAGTACGAGCTTGATACGAGGTAAATGCTACCAACCTCTGATTTGTCAGTTTCCGCCGTCTTAGACCTGGAGAAGTTGGTGAATCCATTGACGAAACCATTCATCTTCTTGTCGCTGGGCCTCTTCGCGGTCGGCAAAGACTCGTCGCCGCCAAACGGCGTGACGGAGACCAGTAACGTGGTCTTCTTGCCCTCCGAGTCCTTTTGTATCCTGCCGAGCATCAAGGACGCGAAGGATTTCGTCGTAGTGGGCGGCTTGCTCGTCTCGTTCGCCGAGACGATCTCCGTCAAGTTGGCGGTGATCGTGTTGAAGTTGGTATTGGCACGCGTCAGGTTGCCCAGAGCTCGCTCCTCCTCGCTGTCTGGCAACGCGTCGTCGCCCCCGTTGAACGACTCCACGAAGTCCTGCTCGTCCCCCTCGTCACCGTCTGAGAAAAAATCATCGCCACCGTAACCGATGATCTCCGTCAGCCGCTCCGTGAACGCCACGCTCTTCTTCCTTTGATCCTTTTGCGACGACACCGTCTTCCCCCGCAGGATACTCTGAAAATTATCATACCTTTGAACAATTTGAACACTCTCACGTTTTTGTATTTTTAGAAATTTTTGTTTCGGTCGAATGTTTTATAATATTCTATATTATATTCTATATATGATATTATATTCAAATGTTCGGCACTCGCTTCGAGGGAACTGGAAAACATTTTTACGTCTTTATTTAATATTCTCGCAATTTCTTTCTCTCGCCCTTGTAGTGAACGTTATTTGCAGATTTTTGGCGTGCGTCAGAGATTCTTGATTCTGTCGAAATACGTCCCTGTTCTTCTACTATTTTCAAACGTATAAACATGTCTGACGTTCATAGAAAATTCCAGCTTTATTCTTTTCTTATTTCGAATTATTTCAATTCCAATATTTTAAATTCGAAATTGAACTAAGTTTTTGAATATTTGAAAATCCTTGAATTGAAAAAGTACGCTCCTGCTCTTCTATCATTTTCAAACGTACAAACATATCTGACGTACATAGAAAATTCCACCTTTCCGTTCTTTTCTTACTTGAAATTATTTTAATTCTAAATTTATTTTAATTCCAATATCTCTAACTTCAAATCAAATTGGGTTTTTGAATATTTGAAAATTTTGTAATCAAGTCGGGTGAGTTTCTGCAATATTTTTCAAGGTAATATAATTTCCTCTCTATTTGAGTTACAAGTAGAATCGGTTCTTGATATAATTATACATCGAATTATCAAAAATAGCAATTATACAACATCGTGATATTTGATAATACTGACTGAATGGATATTCACTTTTATAATTACAAAATAAAATATAATCATAATTACACGTATATCAAACACAGTAGTAATAATAACAACACCGCTGTAAATTTCTACAACTACTACGTCTCATTTTTCCAATATTGAACGAATTTCGTGAAACGGAACTATGAAGGGATTACCAAGATTCTCCAAGCGACGGGCATGAATCGTAATCTTTGACAGCGGCGATTGAACGGGTCGAGTTTTACGACACGATCTCCTCTTCGATGGAAAATTAAATATTATTGCCGCGACGCCGCAGCGTCGATCGTGTTGGAGCGATCCCGAGCTTAACCAAGTTATAATCGTCCGAGCCACTCGATCCTCCAGCAATCCGGCTAATAACTCGCTGCTACTTGGTAGAAATTGTACTCCGGATCTGGCGTTGAAGGATCCTGCTCGTCTAGTCTGAACCGTCTTATCATCGTCTGTCAGGAAATGAGAGCTGGATCGGCGCGGCTGGCGCAAAGAAACGCGAAATTTTCGAACGATCAGCTGGCGTTAATGAAACCACCTTCCTAAATGATGAATTATTCAATTCGTGGATCCAGCGAGCGATTTCTCGGCTTGTTTTCAAAATTTTCCGTTCTCTGTGTAATTGCAAGGGCCGATTGACATAGCGGACTCGTCGGCGTCGGTCCCGTTTCATTCACACGTCAGTCAGCGACTGATGGTATCATCGACGTGACACTGCGAATTCCTTCGATAGCGACGACTCGACAAAAGAAGCTTCCACGTCGTTCTTCGCGAATCATCGCGAATTCGGCCATTTTACAATTCGATCTAACCGCTACGATTATTCTCAACGAAGGACGTTACCAGTTATAAGAGGCGTTTATTATTCTGTTTAAATATACAGACTGTCCCGTACGAAGCTGTTCAATTTTTGCAATTTTCTCTGAAGCCGTTCGTTATAGAGAGAAATGTTTCGAACAGAACTTACGTTGCTTCGAGGAGGCCACAAATCTTGTTTATTACAGGTGGTCAGGATTCAAGGTGACCTTTAAATGGAACTGTATACTTTCGAGTTCATAGTCTCGTAGCTGAACATCAAGAATTCAGCGATCTATATAACGTTGGTGTTTCAAGGTCATTCAATACCACCGCAAAGCTTACCTTCGTTTGAGCATCCAAAGTTGTTGTTCGATGTGATGACCTTGGATGTCAATACACCGATTTATTGTTATGCCAAACGACAATTTACTCGAAAAAACATAAAAAATATCTATTTTTTTTAATATAATTAAAAAGTTTTTTTCAATATATCATTTGAACAAATAGTTTTTTCGCAAAGTGGTACGCATCGTTAAATATTAAAAAAGAAACACACACCAATTTCATCAGTTCACACAAAAACTGTATCTTCAATCATTTTCGAGATATTTGACGAAGAAGAATCATTTATATTACCTCGAAATTGTCGAATTTTGTTTCCATTAAGAAAATTTTGTAAGCTGCGAAGAAAGCGGTGGTCACTGGATGGTAAGAATTTCCCACACGGGCTCTCATAATTTCTTGCACCTTTTGTCCACACTTGTGGACTCCTTCCGCGAAACACTCGCGCTCCTCCGCAAGTTCCTCTCGCCCGGATGCCACGCTCGATCACGCTCGATCCCCTCTTTACTCTGTCGCCGCAAACGAAAAATAAAAGGAAAGCGGAATCGCTCTCGGACGCGTTGTTTTCCATCTCACCGGATATCGAAAAGTACAGAGATTAACCATCCGAAGAGAGAGAGAAAGAGAGAAAGTGAACGCTCGGTTTTCTCATTTTCTTCGCATTTTATTTTTCTCGACCGATTTCCTGCCCGTGGAATGGGAATACGCGCGTTTTAAAAGTGTGGCGGGATACGCGAGTGGGCGAACGATGGTTTGCCTCTGCGGGACGCGCCCACGAGTGCAAAGCGAGTAGAATAACGCCTACTCTACTCGCCGTGGACAGAGGCGCGCGTTAAGCGTTCACTCTTGTCATCGGCTCGCGTCGCGCGTAAATTTAGAATTCTCCTTCACAATGGAAATGCCGTGTCGCGATTCAGCCTCTTCAGCTCTTCTTCAATGGGATATTAAGCCGTGTACGGCGTGTGCACTTGGAGCGCACGGCGCGCTTTTTTCCAAGAGGCACAAAAGAGACTCATTGTCAGACAGTTGTCTGATTTCCCTTCAACCAGCCATATTTTTGTCCAGATGCGCAACAAAATCATTGACGCTTTCCGTGATCGTTCTATCTCTGAATTGGACGCAACGCGCTACGCGAGACACTTTGCGCTGTAATTTTTTTTTCATTGGTATTGTAACAAGACTCGATCGCATATCTGAAATCGTATATCGAAGTTGCAAAATATTTAGTATGAGTGTCTACGGAAATTGCGGAAGTATCTAAACGATTGGTTCGATAAACTATGAAGCAATAAATAATTGAAATAATTGGACATTTTCAGTGTCATTGAATATTCAACAATTATTAATACAACATTATTTAATATGACAAATTGATTAATATAACATTAACAATAACAGGACGCTATTATTTCGATTCTGTAATATATATTTTCAGATTGGTCTCAAACACTATTGCAATCGCGACAGTCATACTTCATTAGAGTGAAAATGTTTCGTAATTAATGGATTGGCCAAAGAGTAATCGCTGATGTTTGTAATAGATGGGCACGTGCGTATATATCTTGAAATGTAAACCGCAGATTCATTCAGTAATCCGACAGTTGATTATTCGAGCACATTTTCTCTGCTACTTCGAACTAGCAGACTCGTCTGACGAAGCTTTCATTTCTCACGAAAAACTCGCCTTTGCATTTCCAATCAAATACAACCGGCGTACTTACCTGTACAATGCAACGTACAAGCCATCAGATAATATTTATACGACGAGCAAGAAACATTGCAGAGGGACCGTGCGCGCGTTCATTTTTCCATTAGCAGCCGATAAATTGGATCAACCGGTCATTCGTTTGTTCCGTCGGTGGAATTGATCCCAGACGAGCCGCTGCCTCGAAAAATTCGCTTAATTGAAATCGACCATCTATGCACGATCGCTGGAACACCCCAGCTGGTACTCCCGCAGATTTTTCCTCCATTACCTGGCGTGTTTGAACATCTTGCAACGGTTTACGATCCATTATCGTCCGCTCGTCCGTTGGAACTCGAGAAATCGGGAATAAGAAAACACGGTGCGAGGGCAGAGTGGTTGCGAGCAGAAGTTCGCACAGCGATCCGCGATCGGCGCGCGCGGGGTAAAAAGCCTGGTTAGATACGGCCGCGTGGTTACACACATAAATTCCCTGTTCTTGCCGGCGCGGCGAGGCGGCCAGGAATTCTCGTCGCGCGTCGGTCCTTTGCTCGAACGACCCAGTTTTGCGAACTTGACGCCGCGGAACTTCATAACAATTTTCCCTGTGCGGAGGGAACAGTTAGCTGGCCGCCGGCTCGATCGTCGAGATTAATTTTCCTCCAAAGGTCGCCCTCGCGCGAGTACTCGTCGGGAGGAATTCTTTCGGTGGAACTGAAACAGTTTCTGTACGTAACGCGACAGCAAAAGTTGCAACGCGATATTCTGATAAGATTGTCATCAGTTGGCACGACCTGGCAAACTTGGACAATCCTCGTACTTTTCCATGCATTCTTCTAATGTAAGTTTCGGTATATAATTATAATATATATAGTATGTTATGGTATGTTATTATTAATATATTTAGTATATAATTTATTATTAATATTATATATAGTGTATAATTTGTGTATGTAATTGTGTACACGATTTCTGTATATAATTCTGTTTTCTCATTATCTGAAAGATAATTCGCTTACTAGAATTTTTTTTCAATAAGGAAAGAAATTATTAAACATCTTTTAGATAATAAGAGAAAAGATATTAAATGTTCCTTTCGTAAAAATATGATCTTCGTCTCATAACTGAACATCGTTTGTTCAATTATGGTAGGAATAAGATCGAGACGATACATTTCGAAGCAATTAGAAAATTGCGAAAAAGATTGATTGTTTAATATAAGATCATTATATTATATATGATATATTAGTATATTATTATAGTATATTATTATAAGATAATATTAATATGCTATTTATACAACATCATATACCGTAAGATTAAATTGATGAAGTATAGTGTTATTCGACGAACAGCGTACATCTTTTAAAAAAATCTTCGATTCAAGGACCGGAAATTAAAAAATTTCAAAGCAATTAGCGTTAGCGCGAAATACACTACGTACAAATAAACAAACAAACAATCAGGGATGAAACGTTGGCATTTAAGGCTTTAAAAATATTTAAACGGGGGATTTTGTTACAGTTAACTTCCGCCTCAACAGGTATCAATAAGACGTCGTAATTTATCGATAATCGATAATTTAGTTGCACGGCTCTATCGCGTCATTGCGCGTGAAAACGATAAAAAACTCCGGTTCGACCGAGCCGAACGATTTTGTCGTTTAGTCGCCCGGTTTTTTCGCTCGCTGTAATCGGCCACGGCAAAATGTTAATTCCCCCTGATCTGCCTCGTGCCCCCATTTCAGAAGTAATTCCGGAAGTAATTCGATTAGAACCGAGAATTTTCCGATTACGGGGGAATTGGGATATTTTCCCGAAGATTTGTACTTGTACGTCACGTTTAATGTGTGAACGAACGAATTAATATTCTAGTTATTATCTTATAATTCGTTTTACTGTCCAAGTGATCGTTAATTATAACGCAGAATCTTGTGGATGATTCATATTATATTGAATAACTCGCCGTCCGAAGGAGCTCCGAGCAATATTGCAACTTTCTTAAAAATTCCATTCACTTCTGTTGAAACAAGCTCGTAGTTTGCGATACAAGCGTGATAACATATCATTCAACTTCGTTCGTGATAAACGGAATGATACGTTTCAAAGTAATTTTTACCGAGACAGAGTGCGCTAGATCATAATGTCTCCCATCATTTCCCAAATTGAACTAACCAGGTGTTCCCCTCCTCTTTGGAGAGTCTTCGAAACATTACTCGTAACTTCGTTCTAACCGAAGTTATTAAAATATTGTCTCGGCAACTACATTTTCGACTTTCATAAAAATTCATTTGCCGTGAAGTTCATTAGCTGTTTTCAAAGTCAACAGATTATCTTCGTTTTCGATTGAAATTGCCTCGAATTGTTTGACTGCCGCGATTTTCATGCTGCGAAGCAGAGGCGATCAGACGATTATGTAAAGTAAATCGAGAGCTCGTTAGACTACCTGTATCTTAACATTGTCCGTTTTCCCATAGTTGAGAGCCTTGCCAATGTTCAGCCTGAATGTCTCTTCCGGCAGAGTGTGTTCCTCGCGCGGCTTGAAGCAGTTCGAACAGAGTTCCTTCTTCCAGGCGTTCTGCACGAAGCGGTTGCATTGCGTGGACATCGTTGCTTCACTGCAGCGACAGCGAAAGTCCCGTTACATCATCACCCTGAAAGGAAAGAAGCGAAATAGTGAATCGTCCGATTCTTAACTCGCCGTGGCTGCGGCGAACCGCGAGTTTCGTGCTGCACGTGTGCGACATCGCGCATGAGAGAGCCGCCCCTCCTACACGACTGCACCGCGTCGTGTTCCTCCTCTAGGGAGACATTACTCCAAATATATAGTGTTGCCTCTGCGAGGAGGACGACTTTACCGCTGGAAGCGAGTCGGTGGTCTTCGTTTCGTGATCGAAAACTCTCGCTCTATTAACTTTCTTGCGCTGGAATGACGTTCGACGCACGTCGAAAATATTTGGCCCAAAGTTGCACTATTTTCTCAGTTTTAAGTATATTGAAATATAACGCAAAATAAATGATAAATTTGTTACTTTTTAGTATTAATTTCTATCCAGGCATTATACCGACGAGTTCAAAAAGAAGACGAACCGTCGTGTACGGTTTGGTCACTCGTTATGGTCCGCGAACCATATTGGTCCGATTAGTGAAATTCTGCCCAACAGGATCGAGAAAATAACGAAACACGAATTAAACACAGGACGGATCCTATTAATCTGTGATCTTTGTTTAACAACTCGTAGAATAATTCTTGTTAAAATTACTAAATCATTTTAAGTTTGTCTACTCGTTGTAACACTACGGTCTGTGCTCACGATTAAATAAACAATTGGAAAACATCGTAGAATAAAAGCAAACACTTTTAACAGAAATAACACTCCTCTTCTGCAAATTAAAATCTTCAAGTTAAATTAAATTTGTTATTCATCGAAATTACTCAATTTCAGATCATTGAGAATTGGAGAGCACAGTTTCTGCTCACCAATCCTCCGACTAGCAAAAAATTAATTAAACGCAGTACGGATCCAATGATTTTGTGACTTATGTTCTGCAAAAACTTATATTGCACTATACGGTTGTTAAAAGAACCAAATAAACCATTAAAGGGCATTGTAAGATAAAAACAAGGAATAAAATATATCCACAGAAATAAAACTTTTTTTCTTGGAATAAAATTAAACTTATTATCTGTTAAAATTATTCAATATCAGGTCGTGAAGTATTGGAAAGCATAGTTATTGCATGATAGAAACCTACCAATCTTCAAACTTTATTAAACGGTGTAGTACTCTACACAGAAATTAATTAAGAAATTAATTAAATGCAGCAACTCGTAGAATAATTCTTGCAATACACAAGATTATTGAGGCTGCCAAATTTTAGATTTGTCTAGATGCTCTAATAAATGACTAAATAAATCATTAAAGAATATAAAATAAAACTTGTTATTTCGAATCGGATTAAATTTATCATCTATTGGAAAATTATTCAAATTCAGATCATCGAGACTTCTGGATAGCTCGATCCAATTAAAATAATTTTCTAACAAGTCGTCAAACATTCGCGGACACCTCTGATTTACATAAAATTTACAAATAAATACTAAATTAATAGAAATAAATATTTACGAATATTTCCCAAATGACAAACGCTATTAATAAACGTCAAAGTTCAATAATCTTCTAAAATTCAAAGACAGCTGTAATTAATATGAATTGCCATGAACGCCAATATTTGTCAAATTATTAATGTCCGATGATTTTCTAAAAGCCGGCGAGTGGGCAAAACTGGTTCGCGCGCCGGCTCTAACTAACACGTCATCGACATAACATTCCCCGAATTGCCAGAGTTTCCGAAAGTCGACAAGTGTACAAATAGCTCGCCAAAATTCCCGAACAATTCTAATTAATGCGAGCGCGGTTATCGAGAAGTGTATTCCAAACGATCAACGCGTTTCGATAATATTTCCCCGGACCTCGACGGCTCGCCATTAATCTCCTTAACGTGTTTTGCAACAAATTACATTCAGCGAAATGAAATTTAAATGGATAATCAGGGTAATTAATTGCAGGTTGGAAGCTGACGAATCCTACAGCGGCCATAGTATGGCGATGATATAATGCAGCGAGGGAGGGGGAGGGGGGCTATCGGCTAAATTTCGCAAGGATGCACAGCGGTAACGCAATTTCGCGATGCATCTCGAGGGTGGGATAAAAAGATAATTAAACGTCTCGTTCTTTTTGCCGTGCATACGCTTAAACGGGAAAACTGTTGGCAACGTTCGGCGAAGTTTAATGAAGAACGCGGGCTATAATTTGCCCGATAAAACGATGCTTTATTGTTAATGCCGGCCTGTTGCAACAAAGTTTGACCAGGGAACGAGCTGAATAAATTATCCGGTCTTCGGGATCGCCGGGGGAACGGGAGAGTTTAATCCTGAATATTCCACGAGCTTCTTACACGCGGTATTTCATTTTACAAAAGATACATTTTACAGCCCACCGGTTCACGATGTTGTCCCGTCCTCTCTCCAACGCCGAAGCGCAAAGCTTTTTCGCAGCTTTCGTTTTCCCATCGAGCCTGGACAGCAAAGCGCGCAACATGTTGAAATATAGTTGCCATCGGATACATCTATCAGCGGACCTAGCATCATCGTGCTGTATTTATCCTTTTCAGGAAAAATTATCCTTGTATAATCAACGAGTAATCCACAATTACATATTAAACACCTCAGTCATTTTTCTTTCTTTAGAAGTGGTATGAGTCCACTTTTAGAAAAAAAGAGTTGATGGTTTTAGTGAGTCATAGATGTCCTCTTTTTATATTTATAATAACAAAGTCAACAGTGTACAATACCCTTGTAAATTAATCAAAAGAAATTTAACTGTAGAATGCTATCGCAAGAAAAATTCGCCTTCCATTCGCACGCGGAAGAACGCAGTTACTTTCTGGTCAGTATCTAATAGAATCGTATAAATCGTACAATTCTTTATGTATTTGGTACAAGTGTTGTTCGGCCCACAACTTATTAACACAATAATATTCACTAGATCCGTAAATTATCAGCGAAACCTTATATATTTACTAGATTTGTCTCAAACTAACCATTCGTTTCAACAACAAATACCTTGCAAACATCCGCGCACATTCTCAAACAGGTTTCGAATTTTATCAATAGAAAATTTTACGTCATTCGTGTCTTTTGAAATATTTACAATTAAACATGCGTAAAGAACACTTCTCGAGCTGTAACACATCAGCATTAATTAGACAGCCGTTTGAACAGTCGCCGCGTTGCTGGAGGGTATACAGTTCGTTTAAAATATCATTCAGGCTCCAAGTGTCACGAGTTTCGTAACGAAGGGAACGAGAGAGCGTCGTCGGAAATTTCGAGCGGATAAAATTCAGCGACTTCGTTAATATCCACGTGTCGTTTCAACCATCTTTGGGAAGACAGTCCCCATCCTCGTGGACCGTGAAACGGCGAGCAAGTCCCCGCGGGATTGGTAGTTTATCGCTTCGGCATGGCAAAACGCAAGTGGGAACGTGGTTTCCTCGAAAAATTTCCACCGGCCGAGAAGATGGTCGTCACGTACTGGAATTTCTTTCGCCGGCCTTCGAACACCACCGCCGTTTGAAATTCACGAGATCCGGCTAACTTCTTCGCGATTTTTATCCCGCCGTAGCGCAACTTCTTCCCTCTCGAAAGTTTCCCGCGCAGTTTCTTCTTCTTCTTCTTCTTGTTCCCTCGCGGGAAACCATAACAAAAATGATGAAACACCATCGCTCTCGGCGAACGTGGCAGCGAAGCTCTTTCTCTCTCTTTCTTTCTCTCTTTTGATTTTTAAAAGCGTTATTTGCGAAAAAAAAAGAGTGGTTTGTGATCCCGGACGATTGCGGAGCATGTGAAATTTGCTTGCTGGAATACAATGGAATACAATGGAAAGTACAGTACAATACATTTTGCGTTACGTTAGGCATCACTCGCGTATTTTCTAAAATTCGATTTTTGTTAGATCACGGGTACAATTTTTCCTTGTATCAACTGTAAGTGATAGAAATATACTGTTGCGAACATAACGAATGTATATTTGGGATCAGTTTTACAAAGAACAAATATTTTGTCAATCATTAGCTTGTTAAAGTGTACCGTACGAATTTCTTCTTACCGCATTCTTCATAACATATGAATTTAATTTACAATATTAACAATTTACAACACTGAAGATATGTAATACAACCTCCTAAACATACGAAAAATCGATGATTGAAACAATCGACTGATAGTTAGATCACGTATCCAATCGAATCCACTCGTCTCTCTCTTTCTCTTTCTCAACATACGTATACATTAATTTTACATTTATACGTATACAGTCAACAAAGTAGGTGTTACTGATCCGAAATTGCATAACTGTTTTGCGGACCATAACGAGTGACCAAAGACGTCGCTTCCTTTTTCTTTTGAATCTTTTCTATTAAGATGTAATAAACTTATCATTTGTTTCGTCTGGGTTGCATTTAAGTATACTTGAAACTGAGAAAATGTTGCAATTTGGGACAAAAAAAAAAAAAAAAAATGTGCGTGGCAAGAGGTTAACGCGTCGTTGTTTAATTTTTCGTCGCGTTGTTGCAAACCTGCGTCATGCGAGGCTGCATCAATTATGAACGACACTGTACGCCGTGGAAATATAGCATCCGACAAGGTTAATCCGAGCGAGAGCACGCTTTCCTGCCGACAGCGGCCACCGTGAACGCAATCAGGACAATTGACCCGAGCTAGTCACTCGACTGAATAATTGCCCCGCTTCCGGTTCCGCTTTTATCCGCTGCTATCGTATTGGCCGACCCTCGACATTAGCCGACATGAGGCGATACCTCGCGACTCGAGATCGTGATGCCCCATCGCCTGGGAAGATGTTCTCGAGGAAAGGATCCCCATCGTCGTCGTCGTCGTTGCGGGTGGAATCGTTCGAACGAAACGAGGGGAAAAACAGAGGAACGCTCGATTTACGCGGCCAATGGAAACGAACTTGTCTCGATCGAGGAGAAACTGAGACGAGATTGTTACAGAAAACTTGCTCTCGAAGGAAGATCAATGGATCTGGTTCGTTCGTTAAATGAAAGTCTCGACGAATATTTTGAAAATTTCCAAAAGTTTATGACACGCGGTCGGCGTGAACGTTGATTCCTTCTTTCAAGCTTCCTTCTTTCTCTCTTTTCTCGTCGTTTCGCTGAGCAACGATTCACCTTGCTGATTAATACGTCGAGTAGGTTAAACGACGTGTAAAACGAACGAATGCAAATAAGATGAGTTAATGCGAGAAATGTGCTGGAACAATGGAAGAATTGCTAGAGTTCGTTTCTCACGTGCGTTATAAATGTGATTCGTAAAATTCTAAAAGTTTAAATTACGTTGAATAACCTAGGAGACTAATTGATATTATTAGCAAATATAATTGTAAAAGTGTAGATTATGATTATGGTGGATGAGATTTAATTATTTACGAAAAAAATAAATTTTTGATATTTATACTATTATTAATAATTTTTAAAAAAAGAGCACAATCTCAATTTTTTGTATGATTACGTATAGCAATAATAGCTCCTACTCCAGTTTCATCTTTAGTTCATTCATCTACATTAGTCACTGGAATTTATTTAATAATTTGATATAAAATATAAAAATTTTATTTTATTAATTTCTAGTACAACTATATTAAGATCGTGATAAACACTTGATAATATTCGAAGTATAATTATATCAATTTGCAGCTTGAATGAAAAGAAAATTGTATCATCAGAAACTCGTCCGAGTCAACCATGAAATTTTTAAATATTTAAAAATAACCTAGTTTAATTCGGATGTCGTGTAGAGAAAAAAGGAAATTGAGAGATTACTTGAACAATTGATTAATTGATCAACGATCGCGATTACATTTAATGATCTGATCTAACAAACTGACTGATCACTGGGCCAACTTTGCCAAAAATGCCTTCTCTCTCTCTCTCTCTCTCTCTCTAACCTTGAAGACTCTAACGTTCGAGTTCCTAACTGCAAGTCTCTCCGAACGAGTCGATCGATCGGAAAGTAAACGCAGCTACCGCTACTCTAATAGCCGTAGCTCGGGCGACTCGTAGAAAAAGAGAAATCAAGGTCGGCTTCTATGATCGACCGGCTGCCATCATTACGTCACGTGTACCATGGAAGCGGGCGCAACGTGTTACGCTGCACGAGGCACCGGAATTCACCGAGAATCCCGCAAACTGGTTCCCACGGCCAGGCCTAATCCCGAAAGGATGAACGATCGAACAACGCGTATCGCGTCAAGGACAAAGAACCGTAGTGACACCGTCGCATTAACATGCACGAGAGCTGCAAGCCGACTTGCAGGCCAGGAATAAAGTACCGTTTCCAATCTTGATAATCCGTTACATCCCCTGCGTTCCGTCCGTCCCGCTCTCGCTGGAATCCCGTCCATCCGAGGGGACTTTCTTCTCGCGGGTGAGAGGACGTTTCAAATGAACGTCTTCGTTAAACTTCGTTTCCGGAACCGGAGCGACCACCTAGGAACACCAACTCCGCTACCTTGCCGCAGACGTAATCCTGGGATTAATCTTTCATTGTTTGGGGGACAGGGCTACGAGGTAGCTTAATTGTTCCGACCAACTTGGAAATATTTTAGGAAAATTGGGTTTTATTGCCTTCTTTGTGGAATTGGTTGCCTATTGTTTTTTTTCTTTTTTTTTTTTTTTTTTGATTGTTGTTCGTTAAATTTTTGTTCTCTCGCTCGACCAACACTTTCTTGTTCCACTTATTTTCATCGCAATGTAAACTGTAGTGCGGTACAATTATTTTCATCATTATATTCTAGTAATTTTTTTGGATGATATTTAAATTAATTTCAAGTTTAGTCGATCGATTTCTAAAAATTAATTTCAAAATTGGTGTAGTGGAAATAATACAATTATTTTTATCGTTACGTTCTTTAGTGATTTTGTTAGATATTTAGCTGATTCAGTCAATTTCTAACAATTAATTACAATGATATAATGAAAATAGTACAATAGTTTTAAAATAGTACATTGATTTTTGTCATTATATCCTAATAATTGTTAGACGATATTTAATGTCTAAGAATTAATTTCAAGATAGATATAATGAAGATAATACAATACATTGATTTTTATGATTCAAATGTTTTGTATGTGAAAACTTTTTAAACGAAGGTTAGACTGTTTTATAACAAGGCTGTATTTATTAATTGCCTGGAGTGGGCATAGGGGCAGAAAATATATTATTAATGTGAATTAATTCAACAAAATAACACACGACCCTTTGATGCAGGATACGGGTGAAATTTAACTCGCATTTTTCAGTGTATAATTCAAAATTAAATGCGGCTAAAAATGTTAAAATTTCAAAATGTCAACTTAGGAGTATTCAACTTCGTCGAATGATACGCAGGATGCTAACATAAACTAGTGAACTCTGAATATCGTTCAAGACAAATAAATTAAACTGTTCCCACGTTCTTAGAAAGAGACGTAACGACGTTACAAGTTTCTTCGAAACTCAAATATTCCAAAGCGTCTCGAGAGATGAGAGAAAATATTTTACGAACAGAACCTTGTTCCAGAAAGAAATAAAATTCGCGCGAATAGAAATGAAGAAAGAAGAAAAGAAAAAAACACGAAACGTAAAATATTTCCACAACCAACCAAACTGGATGCAGTCAGAAGAAGTCTCAAGAAAAAAATTTCACTTCGAGAGGAAAAAGTCGGAGACAGAAGGTTCCATCGTCTAAAACGACCGATGTATCAAAATCTCAAGGCGAGTTTCCATTCCGAAAGAAAGAACACCGATTGATTTATACGACAGTGTCCGTGAGATATTCCAAGATCGTCCGGATCCTAAGCTGGTCTTTTCGGTTTCTCGCTTCATCGACGACCGATTGAATCGAACTTCAACGCAGAACGCAAAGAAAGATTTAACAAGCTTAGGTCCTTGAAATCGTAACAACCTCGCTCGATCAATTTCAAGGAAATTTTTGCTCCATTTATTTGCTGCAGTGGGTGCTGCATCGGCCGCGAGGCCTCGAAGAAAAATTAAGGATGACGGGGACAAGGAACGCGATCAGAATTATCATCTCCGATCGACTAGAACAGTTCCACGAAGCAACGCCTGTCAGTTGCAACGAATTAATGACGCATGCACGAGCCTGTTCCTCTCAAGATCACGTTCAAGATCGAGACGTGTTCCGCCGACGCGACACCACGCTCCTTGGATCCTGTTCTGGATATAATCCGGCCGCTTGAACCGCTTGAACCGCTCGAGCAACGATGGCGCAACTCGCTTTTTCTGCTTGGCGAAATGACACGGATTCTAATGACGTCCTGACTGACCAACTGATTGACCTCTCGTCGAAGATAATTCTGCGGATAATTGAGGATAATTTGCTTGAGGGAATGAAATCATACGACCATGTTTGAGAAAGAATAAAGTCGACTTGAAAATCTTGCGATCTTGCTTTAGCCGCCGATGGAGGAAAAGGCTATTTAAGAAAATGGGAAACGAGGGACTCGTGCGCGGATCAGGATTGTTTTCTCGCAAAAGTATTTTAATAATGTTTAAAGAATTTTAATAACATGATAATCAATGCTGGAATAATATATAAAGGTATCATACATAATGATCTTACTACAGTTTAGATATCTAATTTAATTGACTGTGAAATTGATTAAATTTAAAATTTGAAGAATTTCAATAATTTTAATAATAAGGTAATGAGAAATTTTAATAATAACATGATAATCAATGATGGAATAATGTATAAAGGATCATGACGATTTACTACAGTTTACATGATGATCTTACTACAGTTTAGATATCTAATTTAATTGACTGTGAAACTGATTAAATTTAAAATTTGAAGAATTTTAATAATTATAATAATAAGGTAATGATAAATTTTACTATTGACATGAAACTGAAAAAATTAATTCTTGCAAAAACTGGAATACGTGGCTAATCAATTAATTCTTAATTAAGGAATCTTGCTTTCTTGAATTTTTTCAAAATTCAACAAATTCATTGTTATCTCGTGACCTGAAAATTGGTATTTAAATTGCATTATACCGACGATTAAAGGAATTCGTGTCACGAGTTGCGATCAATATCCGACCGAGGAATCAGGACTGATAAAATCGTAGAAGACATAGCGTTGTCGAGTTTCGTTACTACCACGCAGTAAATAGTCTCTTAGATTCCTCGTAAAAGAAGGAACAAGAGGTCGAAATGGAAACTGGTGGAGGCAACAATGACAAATAAGAGAACGTCGGACTTTTTGGGACGTTGGAATCCAGAGGAGCTCTTTCACCGGTGCCCCGTGTAACGAGGCCTCTCACAGCGTGGCTCGTAAACAGGTTCGTGAATCGATCTCTTCACGGGCTCTATCCTCGCCGGGTTGAACCGGTCGTCGACCTTCCCGAGCCAAAATCATTTCAAATTCTTGGCGAGCCACTTGCGCCACGCGATGAGCCACGGTCTCGTTCATTGCCACGCCGCCAACTATAGAACGAAATGCCGAAGCGGGGACGAAGCTCGAATTTGCAAACAAAAACCCGCTATCTCGTCATCCTCGTGTCTATCTATTATGCATGAAGAAAGGCGAATTCTTTCGATCAGGCGCGCGATTCGTCGCTCCTTGCGCTCGATTCGGTGCTGATCCGATTATGCGAAAGTATCCTGCTGAATCTCGCAATGATTCTATTCATACGTATCATGTCGTACGCGTAGCGAGGTTGAAAGAGGATTCAAGTTGCTGATTGTTAGTGGAAACACAATCAAGAGACATTCGAGATTTAAAAAGAACATTGGGTATGATAACTTTTCATAAATTTTCAATGGAATATTGATAAATTCCATGGGTGTTTTTTTGTTGTCTGTTCAATGCAGGTCAAAAGTCACAGCACAAAATTCATATGTGCTAGTAATTATGAAAGTCAAGAATTTAAAAATAAAAAATAAAAAGAGTTAATATATAGTTGATAAAATAAGAAATAAAAAGTGTTAATAAAATAAAAAATAATAAGAATTTAGGGAAAAAATGAGCTTGTCAGTTATTTCGTGTCACATTCTTTCGAAATATTGTTTTTTCATTGTTGTAAATCAGTTTTAAGATACTCATTTAATTTTGAAAATGCTATGAGTCATTCCAAGCTTGAAAAATCATATCTCCTTATAAGCTGCACACGAAATTTCAGCAGTCATAATAAAAGACTTGAAATATTTCGTTTCATGGTATAAAAATATTTTTTAATTTATTCGAACGCAAACCTTTAAATATCTCGAAACGAGAAATATATGACACAATCACCGGTACGTGTAATTCCTCTGTGTTTAATAAAATTACATCAATCCCAAACGTTTCACTGTTACAATTCCTCGAATTCCAAACGCGAAGATCGTCGATGTAGATTCAAAGAAACCACGAATCTACGAAATTTCATCAAGATCTTATCTTCATCTGTAACGGTTCCCTCGAACGGTTTTCTCTTCGTAAACTCTCGAGCAACCGTTTGACAAAAATGAAGCGCACGTCGAACGTCGCCAGCGACGTTTCCGTCCAAATTACGCGCGTCACATTCAAACGGCGTAAACACGGGGAAAAACTTCAATAAAAGAGAGAAAAGGAAAAAAAAAGAAGATTCGCGTGCAACGGGTCCCGTATCTCGATGCTATTCAGGGAAATCGCAGAAAGAAGCGACTCGCAACGAGGCCAGAATGGTAAACACCACGGGTGGATCGCGTCGGATGCACGTGAATACGCAGATACAGCTATCTCTCGTTTGTAAAACTTCACGCTTCCGTACTTTGACCAAGGCATGATTTACGAAGCCAGAGCCCCTCTTCACTACTTTGATGTCTGCAGACGACGCTCCTCGTTCGTTCCACGAGCGTTCCAACCGCGTCTCTTCTCTTCGTCGTGGGCACAAAGTCGGCAAGGGGGACCTTGCCGAGAGACATTCCACAAAGGTGACGCGGCCTCAACAGCAGCCAAGGAAACGAACCCGATCGACACAGTCGATTGTTATATTGTTTCGAACCGACGAAAATTGTCAATTGCACGATCAACACGCACTGTCATTTCTCTGACTTTCAACAATTTCGAATTGCAAATTTATATATCGACTCATTAAGGTACAATGCTGCGTTCAACTACGCACTCGTCATTTTTCTCATTGATTTCTGTTATATGTACATGTATGTACAATCTGTGACGTGTGTACGATCTTTCTAACCTTGAAAAATTTCGATTCGAAATTCATGTCGACTCATTATGGCACAATGTTGCGCTCAATATTTTACTTACAATTCCTTTTTTTTTTTTTCGCTCAATTTTCATCGTTGAATTTGGTTGTATGTTATAAAATCTGCGATACATGTGCGATCTTTCTAACTTTCGATTCACGAATTTATATTGACTCATCAAGGCACAATATTGGGTTCAATATTTTGCTTGCAATTTTTTTCTTTCGCTCAATTTTTATCCAATCTTTTCAACTTTCAACAATTTCGATTGCAAATTTATATCGACTCATTAAAGTACAATGTTGCGTTTAATGTTTCGCTTATAATTTTTTCTCGCTCAATTTTTATTTTCATTGAATTTCGTTATATGTGCAAAATTTCTTTCTTTCTACTGTCAAAAATTTCGAGTCCAAATATATATCGACTCATTAAGGCGCAATGTCCCCTTAAAATTCAACAATTCGTTTACAATCTACTTCGGTCAATATTCATGGTTAAATTCTGTTTTCTAACAGTGTAATTGCAAAAGGAAGTTTCAAAAAATTTTTAAACATTTTTTTGGTCGTCCAGACAGAATTTTACGAAATTCAGAGAAATTGAAATTTGTTCTGCCAGTGAAAGTTTCGTTTGCATCTCTGACAACGTGTGATACGGGCTTCTGTGTACTATCATTTTTAATAGACTTTTTGTGCCTTGACAAAGAAACATCTTCATCATTTACGCTTGCTTTTGTGCATCGCTTCTTCTGTTTAGTCATCACTGAGCTGATAGAATTATTGAATGGCTCGTTAGATTCAAGCATCAGACTCGAGTGAAACACTTAACTTTTGACTATAGGGGGGTTTATTCCAGCGCGCTGTATAATTATATCTTCCGTTTATGCGATGGCACGTACGAACGCGTATGCAAATGCATATTCAAAAATCAGCACTTGATTATTTCCTTGGCTCGGTTATCGTTGTCGAATATCAAGGCACGACGAAATTATCTTTAAAAGCGTGACAGTAGATGGAATAAAACAGAGAAGATTTCTTTGAAAAGTTGCACAAGCGACGAAGCTAGACTTTTTTGAAAAGTCGGATAATCAGGAAACAGAGTACGAGATATTTAATCGAATCGACACGTTGGCATTCGCGGTGGACAACCAAGAGCCAAGTTGGCATCCAGCTTGGTAATCTCGCTAGAACAGAAACCGTGGAATTGTCGTCGATTTCGTTGTTTCGGGGTTTCAATTGGATTATTCGTGAAAAACGTGGCGTGGCGAGCGTGACTCACGCGAACGTTCGTGAAATTCGTACGAAAGAAAAAGCGTACGTGGAAAGCAGCTAGGCGATCAATTTTGCGGAACGACGGAACGAGTCGTGGCGAGTGTTATCGCGGTTTCATGGGAGTCACGCCCAAACAGTGCTTCCCTTCTCACGACAATAAGGGTCCGCATGGCGGCGCGTGTAGACAAAACAAATTATTGTTCGCGCCATCGGCTAACAGCTCCCCTATTCGTTCGTACCTTTTCGTGAGACTGGGGAATAGGCGTTTTTAAAAAGATCGCTTGCGAAAACTCACCTTGAACAACCGTGACTTCATGTCATCGTGAAACTGCAAGCCGCGCAAGGTGTTAATCTCCAAGCGTTAATTTCCAAGGTGTTGGATCGTGCGTCGTGTCAGAATCGGAACATTGTCATACAGGGAGACTGATCAAGCCCTTCATTTCATTGTGCAAGCAATGAGATTAATATTGAATTTTCGTGAAGCACTTAACTTTAGAAATTTGTACCGTTCGGTCGGTTCCGAGACAAATTTATAAAAGATGTCACCGTGTTGAATATCACATTCGGTACAAACCTATCCTGATGTTTAATTAAAAATTGGATAAATATTGTTAAATTTCGAATGTTTCGAAATAAAACTGAACAAAGTCCGAAATTTCTTATTGGAAGGATCGATCCTCTATGGAATTTTTTTAAAAGGACGTACGAAGAAGATGGAAAACGTATACAAAGTGTCGCCATGTGTAACAAAGCGAGTAAAACTTATATTAATTATAATTACGATGATAGCACGATCACGATTTTTTATCAAACGTTTTACCTTACCATCTGCCCGTTTCGATTTACTTTTATCTCTACAGCAAACGAGCATAAGTAACGCCGTCGTTCATTCTGCGCCGTTAGCCAATAAACAAGCGTGTACCTTCAAGTGTTTGAAATTTGACGGATGCACGTAGACCTCTCGGCGATTAATCGAGAAAGAGCGCGCGTATTTGTTAAACGGTCGAGCATGCGCGAGAGGAAAATAAGCCGCAGGTACAGTTACCAGCGTGTCATCATTAGCAACACGCCACGAAGAGGATCAAGTGTTAACGTTCCATTAATTACGAGGCGCGTCGGAAAGAAACTTTCGAGTTTAATACGAGCCTGGAAATCCCGCTGTAATAATCTTCGCTGTAATTATTATGAGCCTGCCTCGCCGGTTAATATCGTTAGGCTCGCCCGTGGCTTAGCTCGCACGTTCATTCTCTTTGCCACTTTGCAAATCGTCGGTAACGAGACGTTTCCGATATCCATCGAGCTAAGGTAAAAATCCTTAGAACGTTGCAGGTATCGATGCTTTCCATAGAATTCCAACGCTATCCATTGTTTATTGGTCGCGTGGTTAGATGTTCATGCAAGTAGACTGTGAATCTTTATGCATTTGTAAGAAATTTGAGGATACAAGTATGCACGCGATGTGCAAATGAATATAAAATACATACGAAGTGCAATACTTTGTATGATAGAGTAAACAATATTCTATCTGGTTTCTCTTTTCTAAATTTTATTTAAAAAAATCTACAGTCTACTGACGATGGAATTTTATACCAATAAATATATAGAGTTCTACTGAACCTATGAATCAAACCTATGATATCAGTTGAAGAGCTCTCTGAGAAAAAGGAGCCCGTAGATTTGCGCATGACAGATGTATGAGCATCAAATGTATTCTCCGTGATATTTTCTTTAGATTTTGTAAAACTGAGGAGAGAAACAGATAAAAGTAAAATAATAATAAAATAAAAGCAGACAAAATTAAAATGAGAATGACACCCTTTTCTCGAGAAAACTCGTCAAATTGACGCTCTGGCGACCAAACTTGGAAAATTACCTCGCTCCGGTCGATCGTTCAACGACTTTCCAAAAGCACCAGAGGCACCGACGTCTCCGAATCTACGCACGGCGCGAAATATATCGCCGGCTCATCGCGCCAGCGTCCCAATTAAAGAATCCTCGAGACGACGGGTACTCGACGATCGCCTAAATCGATTCATCCGTCGGTTTCCTCGATTGCGGACGTTAATACCGTCCCGAGCCGTGACGTCGTAAGAACGTTTGGGAATTGGCGAGCAACAACGACACAAGAGAACACACACACACACACACACACACATACACGTAGGTGGAGAAGAGAGATTCTTGGGCGCGAAAGCGGCGAGACTGGCGTCTGGTGGCGCGTTGGCTGATTTAAAGTGCACGATACGGTGATTCCGTACGAGCGAACGAGTCCCCGGCTGCAAACTTATTAGCCATTTCGGATTCGCCGCGGTTCCACGAGATCGGCCGGTGATCTCGAAGGCTCGGACGGATTTATCGCGCGACCGTGGCGCCGCTCCTGCGGGAGCAAGAAGCGACGAAGATTTATTCCGGCCCCCGGTCGAGGAGACGAGGAAAAAAAAAAGAAGAATCCCAGTCTCGGGCGTGTTCCTCGAATCGAGACGGGCCAAAGAGTTCCCTTGTGAAACGTCGAACGGTTACCTGTTTAGAATAGGGTATTCTGGAGTCTGTGATATCGACGAGGATTCGAGCTCGTTTGTTGGTATTTTTCTTTTCTTTCTTTCTTTTTTTTTTTTTTCATTTCTTTTGGATCTCGATGCTTTATTTTATCACGGCGACATGAATTTTCGACCGAGTCGGTCGAAACGATCCATTTTCTGCTCGTTAGCAGTAATCTCGTTTTACGGATTGAGGATTAAACGCGACTCGGACAGCAGCACAAAGGGTGCTTGGACTTTGATTCTGGTTTGGTGTTATTGGATATCGAAGACCATGACAGTTTGGAGTTTTTCAATTTCTCAGTTCTAAAAGTTTTAGGTTAATTGCATTTTATTGCCGGCCTCTGTCACGGAGAATGTAAAACGCAAAGATGAAGTAATTTCAAGCGTGTACAATTTTCACAATTTTAATGTGTCTGTTACGGTAACTTGAAAATTAACTATCTACGCGCTACGTAATTTATAGAGTGCGACCGTTGATACTTCCTTTCCACCTATATATATATATTTTTTTTTTTAATAAACCGTCTAATTAATTTATTTATTAATTTCATTAATTTCATAATTTTAAATTAAATTTAAGTTCAAACATGATTTTTCCATTATGCTTTAAAAATTATTTCTTTCGAACGCTGACCGCCAGAGTGTTCGCAAATTGATAAAAAAAGTAATAGAAAAATTACAAATTTTAGTTGAAAGTGATTTTTGGCTCACTTTGCAGAACAGTACGCTCGCAAGGAGTCGAACATTGGATAAACGTTTCTCGCAAGTTTTTAACAACTTCGTGAAAATTAGACGAAACACTTAATTGCTCCGCTGCTGCAAGAAAGACTCTGAAGACTTGAGAAAACGTGGTGGAATCTGTAAAGATGGCAAGAATTTTAAACGATTCTCGAATCCTTGAACCGAGCGCGCGGACTTTTAGATCCTTGGTATTTCGAATTTTGTACTTTGAAACTTCATATTTATACTCGTTCATTTTCTCGCGAAAATTCAGAAATTCTCCAACGCGAATGTACGAATATTCACGAATATTCGTCGGGCAAGAGAGAAATTTAATTTAAATTTCTACGTTTATTTTAATTTCAGTGCAAACCATCGTCGCTACAACCATTTCCCTTGTTCGAGGGAACGATCGAAAGAAAAATTGCTCACGACAATTACAGTCTTGTCCCCGGAGTAATTAGCGTTAATTAGTCAGTCGTGAATAAATAAATTCTCGTTCGTTCGTTATGAACAGCCGGAGGCCTGTTGTGAACCGCGTGGCGAGCCTTAACATTGCTTATTCTACTCGATCAAGGACATTCGGGGCCGAGTGGCGATTCGCCGAGCGGTGAATGGAAACCGCGAAACCTTGGCACACTCGAATGGTCAATTCAGCGCGAAATTAAAACGTCGTTGTTTCGGCGGAGTTCAAATTCAATGGGAGAGCGAGAGGAAAAAAGGAAAAGGAAAAGGAAAAGAAAGGGAAACAGCATGGAGGAATAATTGTGTCTCGAAACTGGGAACGGAAAAAGTTCGCCCGTTTCTCTCGCACTGTCGGCTTTCAATCGGAAATCGGCAAAAAAATTCGATAGAAACCAAAAATTTGTTTGTAGAATCAATCGAACGGTATCCGGCGAAAACGCTTCGCGAAACGCTGCGGGGGAAATTATATGGACGACCAATCGGTTTCCACATCCGTTTTCGAGCTCGTTGCCGATGAAATTAAAATACAAAACGCGCGCCCGGAACTTTCGCCGCGTTCCCGATTGATTACGCCCGATTAATTACCGATACGTGCCGCGCCGGGAGTTTTTAGTTAAAAAATACCACGGCGGCGGCCGGATGAGAACGGAAAAGCGGATCGACGCGGAACACAGAGAGAATTATCTCTTCCATCCTGTCCAATTAACGAGACCATTTCCCTTATCGAGCTGTCAAACGCGGCCGCTCTTCGACGCGCGGACAAAGAGCCTCGCGACAGAGCCACGTTGTTTCATTTCTGTATTTACGATGCGGCACGTTTGCTTAGAAACCGCTGGATCCCACCAACGACACGTCGTACGGACAATTCACGTCTAATCCACGGATTATTTACCCGTCCATAAAGATTAGAGGTGGAAGTTAACGATCAAACTTGGGAAACTTTGAGATTGTTATTTCGTTGATAGTCTGGAATTTATAGTTTGGAGTTAATTTGAAAATTTCGAAGTCCAAAGTAGTTCGAAGGTCATGTCGCAAACATATCTGAATGTATTTTTTCACTTTTTGGTTTTATATAGAAAGTGTCAATGATCTTGGAAAAAAACATTAAAAAATCATAGTTCTTCTTCGTCCAATTCTTCGATTAGTCCAGTTTAAGTTACGTCAGGAACAATTTTTGTACTATCACCAGATAGAGAAGGTGGAATATATTCGTGGAAAGATCTTCACTTGTCGTTGATAAATTTTAGAATTTATATTATTGAATTTTCTTTTTCGTTGAATTAATCTGTCTCATCAACCTCAATGAGATTTAAATTAAAACGAACGTTCGTTTAATATTTAATATTTTCTGTGACCCTTGCAAATAATTTTGACAAGTATTTTTTTTAATATTCAAAATCTCATGGACATCATTTTGAGCATCATATGTGGGTAAAGCAAGGTCACTTATGTTTTATAAATTATTGCAGTTTTCATCGAGACAAATTATCTTCTTCGAATATATCTTCTTAATCATTATGTGTCTTTAATACTTTTTCACTTGAAGTTTAATATTTAAAAAAATAAAAGATTACCTTGAAAATTTCGAAATACCTCAATGTCGAAAAAAGAGCGATACACCATATTTTGTCTCCCATGCAATTTTTCTATGAAACAATTTTTTAGTAGACGCGTAATTTAAAAGTTATTTCAGGTATGCGAGTTACGTGAATCGCCCTGTATAAGCAATTAGCTGTTTTCTGATAATCTGTGTCAAACACGTCACATTTCCATGAGAGTATCGAGCGTTCTGGAACGTGTTCGTAGGTGTGATAGAATTCGCGTGGATGGCAACAATTTCGTCAACAGCAGATTTTCATCATTCATTGGATATTCATAAAGAATAATGCGAAGAATGCACGATATTTGAAACGCGTGAGTGAGATCTGTAAATTTGGTCCTTTGATACCATTTAAACGATATTTGATACACTTCTTCGTAGTGCAATTCCTTGAAATCAAAAGTTCCATTTTGAAAGTAAAAAAAAAAAAAAAAGAAAACTGTAAACGTTCATAAATTTATTTATACAACAGCTTTGACAGTGATAACGAAATGCTAACGAGTTGAAAGTGCACGAAGGAATTATTGCAAGAGGATAATATCATTAAAAGACTGTGGATGCTTACAGAAGATTCAAATTAAATTGCATGGAATACACACAATACGCGATAAAAATGTACGGGATACGTTAAGGTGAAATATGGTAAAATATGAGGAATAATATTGAACTATAGCATGTAAAATGTCCGATTTCATTGTTTCAATTTGACAAGCATTTTATTTCAAACAAATATTTTTTTTCATCCCTCTGCACATCATTTTACATGCCGCTTTAAAGCCAACAATTTATACGCGATTTTAATTGTGTTCGCGAAAACATGAATTTACATGAACATCAGCAATCTATCCATTACAATTCGCTGTGAAACACACCGGTATATCGACAAAGTGCGACCCATTAAAGACAAAGACAATTCTTTTGACGCGCAAATGAACAATTCAGCCCGTTAACACGTTCGACGTGTCACACTTTTTTTTTTTCTCATCACTTTGTGAAAAAGAACTTTTTTAATTTAATCGCTTTAAATATCCAACAATTAACTATTCAGCCACGGGCGATTTTCATACTTTTCTGCGTAAATTCGCCAACGAAATTTAGGGATACAGTGCAAAAAGAAAAGAAAAAGAAATTTTATATATTCCAGAAGTATCAATTTTCAACCTTGAAAAAGCACTTATTTTAGAAACGACATTTTTTAGAAAGTATTTATTTGTATTGGAAGAATATATTATTCAGGAAAATATACACAGATATCTTTTAATAGGAGGATAATTGGTAAAATGAAGTCTCAAATGCGTAATCGAATCTATCCGAGGAAATAAGAGTTCTACTATAGTTGTTTAGATACTCTTTAAATTCAGTGCGCAGCGATAACAATAACGTCCGCTGAAATTAACCCGTGAAAGCTTAACGTTGCAAATTTGCAACATTCCGCACCACTGATTTTAACTATTGCCACAGGCAATTTGAGCTATTTGCGCCCTCAGCGAAATTTCACTCGCGAGTTTTTCCGAAATAAATTTTTCTTCCCTCCATTCGTTGAAAGATTTGACTTAAAATCTAATTACATGATATAGCAGAGACTTTATTGACTTAATCCGAAAATCTTTTTACCTCTTTAATAGCTTTAGAACAGTAAAAATATTAGAGCCGCGAACATGAACGGCTCGAGTTTTCCTACGGACAGTGCGACAGTGTACTCGGTTACGGAGGATTAAATCCATAAATTTAAGAAGATTGTAGATTTAAGAAGTTAATAAAATAAGTAGAACGCAATTTAGGCGTCGTTCACAGATTCTTATGTACTCTTCGAAGTTTTCGAGAAAATTAACTTCCCTCCCCCCCAAAAAAAAAGTTTGATGAAAATGAACTTTTTTCAAAATTGATTTTCTTAAAAACTGAGAGTGATGGAGAAAAATGGATTTGCACATTAGAGTTCAGCATAAAAGATACTGTTCAACCTTTTGGGATAAAAAGTGAAATTTTATACAGCAGTGCAATTAATATAAAATTATTTCAACAAATAAGACGAACATGAGGTTGTTTAATATCAATAACCAATTTATATTAATATTAATTACCATTAGTTTTGGAGTTACGAAACGTTCTGTTCAACACAACAATGCCCTTATTTCTCGAGACTTTCAATTTTAGAACTTGAATACAGACGAACCATTATTAAAAAAAGGAATAACCACAAGTCGCCGTTCACGTGGAAATGGAAATTTTATAAACTACTGCAAAACAAAGTACATTCCTCCCACTTAAGACCGCTGAATGACGTCAACACCTATGTTTAGTCACATACATTGTACGATCGAGTTCATATTTCTTTGAATCGGGCACAGACACTTCGTCTTCACAATTAGTCTGTTATTTTAGTTACAGGCTTAAAGTGAACAAAATTTAGTAACTTCGAAACTCGATGGTTTCTAGACGCACGATCTTTTCTGAAAAAGTTTGGTCATTTTCTTACGCTATGTGATCCTATCAAGAGATTTATCCTTCACCACCCGATTTTTTCCTACGAAGCTAAATATTAGGAGTGCCCGTAAGCAATGTCGTTCTCTTCAAATTTAATAAACATTGCCATCTACTGACAGTAACTTAAAAAAAAAAAGGTTTTAAATAAGATAAAATTTTGTATCAAGAAACATCAGGTGCCTGGTTTCACCCTACTTTCGATAACGCCGCGCGATATCTTTGTTCGTTCGCCAAGTACTTAAACGTGACAACCAATATATACCGAAACGGGGGAAGGAGCAAACGAGCTGGCAACGAGAGTCTGCAGGATCGAAAGTGGTCTCTGCTGGCTTTCAGACTTCCAAACGATCCAGAAACGAGGGGCGAGAGGCTCCTCGCCACGCGATCGTCGCCGCAGCTGGCTGGTTTCAAGGAAAACGCGATGCGCATCGCGATACACACGATCCCGCGAGCAGATAAGCAGTCACACGCGCGTGAGAGGATTCACCGCGTGGAATTCGCTGCTCCGTGTGTGTCGCTGGCTACGTTTGACTTTCGTTAGCTACCCCCCGCGCGCGTTCTACGACGATGAAATAACACTCGCGCTTAAACAAACGCGCGACAAGTCCGCGTCGCAGTGTTCGCGATAGAGCACGCGAAACTTTCTCGCTGTGAAAAATGGAAACTCACCTCTGAAAGCGAACCCCCCCCCCCTCTCATTTCGTTCTGGGAAACTGAGCACAACACGTCGTATATGTAAAGCATCTTTAAGATTGGCCAGGCTTAAGATTAGCCTGTTCTGTTCTGAGCCGCCGAATCACCTTGGAATCGTTTCAATCGACGAATTTCACGCGACGAATTGCGTAAGTTTGTTTCATCTGAAATGGGCCACGATATGATTCGAAATTTAGTGGACGAAAGAAAGGACTATCTCACGACGAGGAAAAGAACGAATTTCAGAAGAAATTTCTGAAGAGTCCAGAGTCAATTGGCACTCAACAATTCGCATAAACTGGACTTCTTATTGCTTCTTACAAAGGTTGATAAAATAGTGGAGGATATTATTTTTCCAGAGATTGAGACTGTTTAGGTGCCATTAGCTCTTGTATATTATACTTGTTCTAGCAAACTTACAATGCACATAAGAATTTCAGAAGAAAAAAGTTTCTGAAGACAGTCCTAAATAAGTCAATTGACACTCAACAATTCGCATAAACTAGACTTCTTATTGCTTCTAACGAAAGTTGATAAAATAGTGGAGGATATTATTTTTCCAGAGATTGAGACTGTTTAGGTGCCATTAGCTCTTGTATATTATACTTGTTCTAGCAAACTTACAATGCACATAAGAATTTCAGAAGAAAAAAGTTTCTGAAGACAGTCCTAAATAAGTCAATTGACACTCAACAATTCGCATAAACTAGACTTCTTATTGCTTCTAACGAAAGTTGATAAAATAGTGGAGGATATTATTTTTCCAGAGATTGAGACTGTTTAGGTGCCATTAGCTCTTGTATATTATACTTGTTCTAGCAAACTTACAATGCACATAAGAATTTCAGAAGAAAAAAGTTTCTGAAGACAGTCCTAAATAAGTCAATTGACACTCAACAATTCGCATAAACTAGACTTCTTATTGCTTCTAACGAAAGTTGATAAAATAGTGGATATTATTTTTCCAGAGATTAAGACTGTTTAGGTGCCATTAGCTCTTGTATATTATGCTTGTTCTAGCAAACTTACAATGCACATAAGAATTTCAGAAGAAAATATTTCTGAAGACAGTCCTAAATAAGTCAATTGACACTCAACAATTCGCATAAACTAGACTTCTTATTGCTTCCAACGAAAGTTGATAAAATAGTGGAGAATATTATTTTTCCAGAGATTGAGACTGTTTAGGTGTCATTAACTATTATACTTGTTCTAGCAAACCAGCGATGCACGTTGACGACTGCTCTATTAATTTAAATGATATCACGCGTTAGAAAGGTACAATCAACAAAATTTCGCGTTAAATGCCATTCGAATGATTATTTCCAATGCTGTATCGTTTTGTTTGAAGTGACGATACTTCGTAAATAAAGTGCTGGCGGATGATACAAAAAAAAAGGATTAAGAAAAATGGGAATGGTGTTGAAAATGGTGGAAATATGGGACGAAATCGTATGAACTATGCGTGACAATGTGCATATCTTTACTTGCTCACAATAAAAGAATTATTGTCGAAACGATGAAAAGTGGATTTTGAAAAATCATCGAAGAGAATGAAGTTGGACCAGAAGAGAATAAACTCAACGGGTCTACAAAGTTTTGCTCTTTACTTGGCGGGATTATCAAGCAATTTTGCGTTTTGAATAATCAAATATAATAAATTTGGTTAAAAGCTGTGTCAAGCTGGACAAACAAAGAGATATAATAGCAGCAAAACATAATTCGCAGCTCGAAAAGACGTGATTTTTCATTGTGATAATGCCAGGCCATGTGAGGTATAAAATGTGTGAAAAAAACGTATGTGAATTTGGTTAGAAAATTTTATCGCACCCACCATATTCTTCAAATATTGTCCCTTCAGATAACTTTTACCTTTTGCCGACTTTTTAGTTGGTAAAAAATATGAAAATATTTACACTCTACAAAAAATATCTACGCTCTTACAAAAAAAGACCTCGAAAAATATTTTAATAAAAATTCAAAGAAATTAGGTCGAAACAGCGACGGCGTTGTGTTTTTGTTAAAAAAGTGGAGAGAAATTGTAGAACGAGAGGTTGATTATATATTTTCACAAAACTTGCGGGTATATTTAAAATTTTATCATAAATTATTATTACAAGAAACGAAACGAACTTATGGGATGAGCTAATAATCTTACTGTATTATACAGAGTGTCCCGAATTTAAATGTCAAAACTTGGCAAGCGTACAGTGAACTGATAAACTAAATAAAGGAAAAAATATTCTTTAAAGATTTGCTCGTTTTTACAAATATACAAATTAATCGATCAATTAATTTCGAACAAGATCAATATCGCCCTAAAGAAAAATTGATTTCATCAGTTTGAAAGACACTTCAGCCTGGTGTGAAAACAGATAAATAAAACTAGGAATCGAGTTAAAAATTTTCCTACGAATCCTGGAAGAATATCTCGAATTGCATTTATAAATTTAATGATCCTGATCGAATTGTTCAATCACTTAAAATCCGCGACAGTCGCCCAAGTACGTACATACGTAACAGATTCACGTCGGCAAGGCGAGGAATCACAAAGTTGTTCGAAATTCCTGCAGCCTGGCTGCAAACAGGCTCCTTGCTGGAAACGTGCGGTGCAATTTTCCACGCCACTCGTACGTGACGAAGATTATTTTCCCCCGTCGCCGACCGGCCGATATCGTCGTTGTTAATTGCACGAGCGGTGTCGCCGCTTGCCCGTTGATTTCGAAATCACCGGCATCCCCTTATTCGAAACAACAATTAAGCAATAACTGCGGCGGTTTCGCAGCTCGCAACGGGAGGGTGCAACCCGTGGCAATTTATTCCGCAGCCCGAAGCGGCGCGTAATCGGCCTCGCGACTCGCCGACCGTATTTCGCGAAACAACTTGCCGCGTTGTCTTTGTAACGATGTTAATAACGCGATCGCTAACCACGTTAGCTATCTAATTGCCGCTTTTCGGCGATGAAGAACGAGATTCTGAGATGAAACGCGGGCAACGGGAGCACATACGCTGGCTTCGGGGCACGCATATTCTGCAAGTTCACTTATTTTAATAAATATTTTATTAAAAATATAAATATTTATATAATTTATGCAATTGATTATATTTATATAATATATAATTATGGTTATATTTATATAATTATGATATTATTTATAATAATGTTATATTTATAAATATTATTGATTATATTTATATAATATATATATATATATATAAAACTTGTGATTATATTTATATAATACATATAAATTACGATTATAGTTATATAATATATAATTATGATATTATTTATAATATATTGTAATATATATATATATAATATTATATATATAACATATTTATATAAATATTATTGATTATAAATATAAATATATCACGAATTAACAAGAAACCACAATTACTATTTATTTTAATTTATATACAACGAGATCGTTTGCTTTCCTCGATTCTTAACAGTTGACATGAAATTAATAACAATACATTTCTCGCTCCTTTATTTTCTTCTTTCCTCTCTTGTAATCAACGTCGCCGCTGTTCAGCTTCGTCTTAAAAATGCGCGTGTCGCCACAATTCCGTTTGAATCATCTGCGGAATTGGAAGCGAGTCCGTGAGTAACATGTATCTGGAGACTAGATCGGTGTGACTAATCGGATCAAGATCGCTCGCTGTAACGGATTTTTAGAATCGATCGATGTCTGTTTGGGATTGGTCGATTACCAAGGGACTGCGATGCACAGTGTTTGAACTATAGTCAATTTCCATTCACTATTAATTCTCTGACAAGATTGACAAAAGATGTCCGATTTAACATTGACTGCTCGAGTTGGTGTCGTAAGCTCGTACACCATTTCAATTTGATTACAGTGTATAAATTAGTGATAATACTAATTAAAAACTGCATTCAACGGTCTATAAATTTAAATTATCTGTTTAAGAATGTAGCAACAATGTCCATATTTTACTATTTAAGCGTTACATTTATTGTTGTTATTATTATTACCAATTCGCATACTTTGTTTTCTTCTTCACAAATCATCTCCTCGCGGAAACTTGTACAATCTGAATGAGAATGAAATTGAAATCGCATCGAAATTATAATTGGAGCCAATCGGAGATAATAATAGAAATCAACGATATTAAACATCATCCAAGTGTGCGAGAAACTTACATATGTGACCTCGCTCGCGAATCTTAAATAAAAAAGAAGAAAAAAGAAAATCACGAACGAAAGAAGGTCGAAGATCACGAGCCCGCTGAAAGCCAGGCTGCAAGCTATAATCGACAGAACGTTTCGAGCATCGAAAACCGCATAATCGGCTGAATCGGCGCCAAGCATGGGCTGCAGGCTGCACACTTTGCATCGCGAACAATGTCTGTGCGACGCGGCGGTGCGGTCTGCACCCGGCTAAATTCCTTCGTGACGCTTCAAGGTGACGCGTTTAGTATGCCGGCGCGGTTACCGATGCTTTTTTATTTAAAAAGCATTTAACGCACGAACAACGATGCACCACCAGGCTCGAGGTGCATCGAACTAAAATAATTCAAAGCCACGGGCGATAAAGTGTTGCAGGCTTGTTTGCCTTGTAACTCGCCGAACTTACTTGTGAATAATTTTCAAGCAATTTGCATTTGAAAATGGACCGATTAATTCGCGATTTGTGGCGTGGCAAACGTACAATGATATATTATACATTGACGACGTAATTTTAAAAAGAACGTAAAAGTCCCTTCACTTGTCAATGTTCTTGGTCGTCTCGTAACTCAGTGACGTTTTGCATCAAGTTATTTTGTCATTGCACATTTTCATCCTAAAATTGGTAGATCGTTCGAATTATTTTTTATTCTTTCGTTGTCGACAGACTACTATTTGCAGATTACAATTTATTGTAAATTTATGTTTTGTATTTACAACAAATGTAATTGAAATTACATTTATAATAAATGAAAATCGCTCGATAAATACTGGAGCAGCTAATATCACAATATCTCTGGTGTATTTTTTAAAATTACAATTTATAATACATAGTGAACTATACCAATAATAGTGAAAAATTGTCAATTGGCTTCGTAAAAAAAAATCACACGACAATTCACTTGGTCTCCAAATAAAACTTTACTTTGACAGTTTACTTTTTTTTTTTTTTTAAACAACTTTACATCACGTAACAAGTGGAAAATTGCGGATACTCTTTTCTCAAACATTGTAAAAATTCGTAGTGTAGAAATATTGAACAATTCTGTTCGCGATTAGATCCACCGCGGTTTTAAAAATCAATACCCCTTAAAATTTGTCGTTCGATTTTATCGGACGTTGAATATTTGAATTAAAAGAGAAGAAACTCAAGAAATCCTAACTCTAACGTGTCAAATGACCGTAATGATTCTTCTCTTTTTTCAAAGTTCAAGTATCAGTTTAAATTATCGACGATTTTTTTATTCTCGTTGGTTACAGTTACGTTCTTCGCGTATTCTGCCTGTTGTATCTCCGAATATCTTCGAGTTTCCCGCAATTACGCAAAAATCCGCAATCCGGCGGTGTCTTGCAACACGGAATAATGAATTTAATTATTCCGTTCGTGGGTTCAAGATCTTGCATTCAACGTGCAGAAAGCTCAAGTGGCTCGGACGACCTTACCTTGCCTTGCCTAGCATTTGTTGCAATTTCGTTGGAAGCGGGATTCGTTCGTTCAACGTTGTTCTCCGGGTCGGATTTTGCACACAATGAACTCGATTAGCGCGCGGTGGGGATTATGTTGCAATTGAACGGTGCCCTTGTTCGCCGTGCCACGGGGGAATTCAATATAATTAGTAAAAACAAAGGGCCTTTGCACGACAACACCGTCGGCACCGCTGTCGATGAAAATGAAGTTACATTCGATCGGTGGTTGCATAAATATTTATCGTTCAATATCGTGGGATATCGTGTGATTTTTAGCCGAACAACGTAAATTACTCGCCTCGCAAAACGATATTTATCGCGATCTAGGATATAGCCTCGTAATAAAAATCGTGTGAAAAATCGTCTACATTCATCATCGAATATTGCTTCTCGCGCGCGATGATTTTCTCTATTTAATACATCACTGAGGATGTTTAACCAAGTGATCGAAACGATCAATTCGTGATTTTCCGTGACAATTTACAGCGATGCATTTTTATGAATTTTTACGAATGAAAGTTTGCCTCCTTTATTGCATTATTCTTCTTTTCTTTTATTTCTCGTTTACTTCCATTTCTTTCGCACAAATTTTAATCAATTACACAGTTCTAGCGCAAAATGTTTCTGTCGAAGATGTTGATGGTCACAGTTTAACAAAACAAGAGGATAAATAGATTTAAAGAGTTCCACAGTGGAAATTTGCTTCTCTAAGTATTATATTTAATTGTTATGATTCGACTAATATTCTCTCTCTTTTTTTTTATATCGAATTACTACTATATCGTTATTAAGACTGATGAAGTTACGAAATTTTTATTAATCTAATAAATTTTAGTATTATTTAAGTATTATTTTTTTTTTTTAGTCTTTAGTACTATTTAATTAATATATCAGAAAATAGTGTAACACACGAATTTGAAGTTACTGAACTGTTGGAATGAAGTTGGACAAAACGAGTCGTGGACACGATGCTTATCCAGCGTTTTTTTAGCTTTGTAGAATTCACCGGGTTTCTACCGGGAAATTAAAACGATAAAAGACGTTTGCGTGGAATAGGAAGTAGTTTCTTCTATGCAGCTGGCAATCAGCATCGCGCAGTCTCTTCCTCGGATGCCTAACAGTAATCCACGCGTTGGAAACCGTTGTTAAACCATGTACAGTTTTTCGTGTCCGCTAACTTCGCTCGCGTGCTCTCTTCGTAAACCGTTTAACACAGATATGCACCAACGTCGAGCATTTTTCCTTATTTTTCCTCTTATCGATTGTTTTCTCCAACGATTTACTATATAACTGCAAAACAGAAGCAATTTTTTTGATAATTTTCTCGACACGTTTATTTATTTCGCGTACATATTGAAACACTTGCTATGAAAACTTTTCATTCCTTCTGTTATTGATTATTTTCAGCAAACGCAATATATTAATGATTTGCAATTGCTGACAGACAATTTTACTTTACATATTATAACGCTTGCTATGAAAACTTTTACGATATATGTATCATACAAAAACATTTGACGAGGCAAGTTTACCTTGATCATACTTACAAATGTTTATTTTGATGAATGTAATCCATGAAATGATATCTAAGCGGAGATTTATTTCTTAACTGTATTATTAACTGCATTCTATGCATTTTTATATGGTACACTTCCACTGGTGTAGTGTAAAAGGAATTCGAAGATGTATGTAGAAATTGTATATAGTATTTATTGTACTTTACAGTATTATATTTCGACATGTTGTGTTTTACAGTAATATATTTCAACATACTGTATTTCACAGTATTGTATTTACAACATATTACATTTCATAGTAATCACAGAAAGATTTACACCATTATTAATTGTATTGATTGTAATTTATTCAATGTACGTAGAGTAGAAGTCCACAAGATATATTTTAATATCTTTTTCATGTAGAAATATACACAATAGAACATTTTAAATTAACTTGAAATTTATTTGTACGAGATTTTATTTAACGCTCAAGTGAATTCTTGCTCGTTGAATTCATTTATTTATGTTCCTATTATATAAATTCAAAAATTATAGAGCGGTATTATACAGCGGCAGGGAACTTGTAACTTAGGCAAACGATCAACAAGAGATTACTTTACCTTCCCGAAAACAAATTTAAAGGCCACGTCTTCAAGAGCGTTGCGTCGTCAATTTTTAAATTTCATTCTCCACGAAACAAAGTTTCACCGAATTGCCATTGAGTACAAAATTTAGTCTACACTTTTGACTTATTTCCACCAGTGTATCAAAACCTCCTGCCTTCTATAAATTCCCGAGCTAGATTTCCGACTTACTTCTCCATGCCTCGAAGTCACCACGTGTTGTCTTAAATTAATAGCGGCTATGAAACAATAAAAATGGTTAACATAGAAAAAGGCTACAAAAAGAAACAAAAATTACTGATTATTGAATAGAAAATGTCTTTTTGGAAGCATTGACAAAGAATATCAACTGCTGTGCATCACTGACTTTACCTGAAGGTTGAGCAGGAAAATGGTCATTATAAGTTCAACCTTTATCGTGTGCACATCGATTAAACTTTTTAAATAAGTGAATTTTTAAATAATATTTCTGAATATTCTAATTGTTTAAACATTACCTAATGTGCATCAACATAAATTTTAGAAATAAATCTTCAAATAATATTTCTGAACATTCTAATTGTTTAAACATTACCTAATGTTTCTAATAATTTACTTGCAACAATTAAACAATAAATTCGCTTTAATTGTTTAAACATTATCTAATATTTCTGATAATGTATTTGTAACAATTAGACAATAAATTCTTTTTTATAGTATTTTCAACAATTATTTAAAATTTTCAGCTGATCATTTGTAGCGATCGAGTCACTAATATGTAGGTTTCCTACGAAATTTCAGTAAATAGTTTCCCGTCGATCGATTAACGCGGTCAGCTATATATTTCAATCGGTACGGAAATAAGAGCTCGGTATAAATCGATATTTCATTGAGTACGCATCAACATAAATTTTAGAAATAAATCTTCAAATAATATTTCTGAACATTCTAATTGTTTAAACATTATCTGATATTTCTAATAATTTACTTGCAACAATTAAACAATAAATTCTCTTCTGTAATGTTTTTAAGTGTTATTTGAAATTTTTAACTAATAATTTATAAAAATTTTGAACAATGTACACAAGAGAAATGGCTTTGACTTATTGAATGAAATAATTAATTTAATTGTTTAATCGTAATATAAAAGTTTTGAAAAAATATCGAGAAATATTGTAGAAATAACTTAATTGTTTCAAATGAATTATTCAAACATATATAATGCATTTCGATGATATTTTTGTACATTAACAATTTTAACTATTTACTTATAACAATTGAGTCAATGATTGAATTCCCAAGCATTATTTCATAGTTTCAATAATTCATTTTTAATAATTATTTTATTTAATAACGGAAAAGGTTACATAATACATATATTTCTTGCTGTCTGAAACAATAAACGAACGGAAATTTTTATACGTTGCACTTATGTGTTATTCTGAAGCAACGATTTAATATACATCAATGCAGTTATAACTTAAAAATTAATATCCTAAAAGTGTAAGTTTAGTTCTAGACAGTTATAGATAAAAAAATTAATAAATTATTCCATTTGACATTGTAAGATATTTATAAAAGTGTAACCTTGCGATAGAAATCTAAAAACTATTGATTAGTATAATAGAAAAGTACCGTTTCGAAAAACTAAAAAAAAATTATCAACAGTTCCGAGTCACTGACGATCGGAACATTAGATTAACCTTCAGGCACGGAAACTCATTATCAATTGAACTTCCGTCGTGTGCACATCGACCAAAATTTAGAAGTGAGTTTTAAATAATATTTCTGAATATTCTATTTGTTTAAACATTATCTAGTGTTTCTAATAATTTATTTGTAACAATTAAACAATAAATTCTCTTCTATAATTGTTTAAACATTATCTAGTATTTCTAATTTACTTGCAACAATTAAACAATAAATTCTCTTCTGTAATGTTTCTAAGTGTAATTTAAAATTTTTAACTAATAATTTATGACAATCTACTTATAGCAATGTACTTAAGAGAAATGACTTTGAATTATCGAACGAAATAATTAATTTAATTGTTTCATCGGTTGATATAAAAGTTATGAAAATTATTAAATAATGTCTAGAAATATTTTAAATGTTTCAAATGAATTATTTAAACTGTAAAATAATGCATTTCGATGATATTTTTGTATATTAACAATTTTAAGTATTTACTTATAACAGTAGAATCAGTGATTGAATTCCCCAACATTATTTCAATAATTCATTTATAATAATTAAATTAAATTATTTACAATAACAGAGAAGATAGTCACATAATACATATATTCCTTGCAATTTGAAACAATAAACGAGTGAAAATTTTTATCTGTTACGCGATTACTCTGAAGTGACAATTTGCTTAACTCGATTTTTGACTACATAACTTTTCTCTACATAAATTTCTATTTAATATACATCAATGCAGTTATAATTTAAAAATTAATATCTTGAAAGTGTAAATTTAGTTTTAGACAGTTATAGATAAAAAAAATTAATAAATTACTCCATTTGACATTGTAAGGTATTTATAAAAGTGTAACCTTGCGATAGAAATCTAAAAACTATTGATTAGTATAATAGAAAAGTACCGTTTCGAAAAACTAAAAAAAAATTATCAACAGTTCCGAGTCACTGACGATCGGAACATTAGATTAACCTTCAGGTACGGAGACTCATTATCAATTGAACTTCCGTCGTGTGCACATCGACCAAAATTTAGGAGTGAGTTTTAAATAATATTTCTGAATATTCTAATTGTTTAAACATTATCTAGTATTTCCAATAATATATTTGTAACAAATAAACAATAAATTTTCTTCTGTAACATTTCTAAGTTCTATTTAAAATTTTTAATTAATCATTTGTAGTAATCGCGTCAGTAACACATAAGAAATTTGCATTATCTCTATCTCATCATTAACGACTGAAAGATTAGATTCATGTCAATCGATACGGAGACAAGAGCACATCGACCAAATTTAGGAGTTTGAAAAAAATTATCAACCGTTCTGGATCACTGACGAATGAAACACATGATTAATCCTAAGCGGTAATGAGGCTCATTATCAATCAACCTTCCATCGTGTCTAGATGGACCAAAATTTACCAGAAAAATTTTAAATAATGTGTCTGCAACCAAACCTTAATCTACAATTCTTACTTTAACAATTGGTACATGGTTTGATTTCTTTGGTGTTGGGAATAATACTTGATCGTGATCATTTGAACCTAAATACGAGTTCAATTTCCATGACTTGTATCGTAGTCGTACAAGATGTACTTTATTAGTTACCATTCTTTAACAATTATCGTGATAAACGTCATATTTCTACATATGCATAAATAACATTAGTCTAACAATACTATTGCTATTTAAATATTATTTTCAGAATTTCTCTTTGAATATATAATTTGGAAAATAATTTCCTTTACTATTAATTAGTCAAACAAGAATATTTCTTCAATATCTTAAATTAGTCATTAGATCGATCAAACAATTATGCCTTATTTTACGAATACCATTTATCTTTCTACAAAATTACTTAAATTCAATACAAGTTTAAACCTGTGTGAGAAATAAACGAAACAGCATTGATTTACAATACATTATAATGAGACCCGTGCGTAGTCACCTCCACGTGGTGGGTCTTGGTAATTGATATCGTTTTACAAACATTAAAGTTTGTAAAACGTTATCAAGCTAAATTGTAAAACGATAAACTTTAATGTTTGTGAAACGATATCAAGCTAAGAACTACGCAACCCACAGTTCAGTTTAGATCGTGAAAATTTCTGTTCATTCTTTATTTCATGATCTAAACTGAACTGTAGGGACAATTAGTTGATAAGTAAATTATTGGGCCCCCAGCGGGCCACCGATGGACGACGAGGGATCTCGCAGGGACATCGTGGGATGCGTGCGTCTTAGTTTTAAGTCGCGTGCGTTTAGTTTTAAGTTGCGTGCGTTTAGTTTATGTAAATTCACTGTGAGCGTATTCTGTACAAAGACACGTTTGTTTAACTTGGGACGAAATAAGGGGTCCCTTTTCACCGCTTTTTTTTTTTTGTTTTGTTCATTGTTACTAGTGTTACTGTCATTGCACTAGAGTAGATTTTCCAACTTTCTTTGTCAGTGTGTCAAGTCGGGGAACTGCAGCCTCGTCCGAAAGGACGAGGTAGGTTCTTGTGGTCTAGCGTCCTTGGTAATTCGACTCCAGTGGTTCCGAAGAACCCCACTGTGTCGTTGGGGGTAGCGCTAGACTGCTTGCCGCTAAGTGCTCGAACCTCGATTTGGCTCACTGACAGACCGCGATGTCAGTGTGTCAAGTCGGGGAACTGCAGCTTCGTCCGAAAGGATGAAGTTCGGTTCTTGTAGTCTAGCGTCCTTGGTAATTCGACTCCAGTGGTTCATTGGAACCCCACTGTGTCGTTGGGGGTAGCGCTGGACTACTTGCCTCCAAGTGCTCGAACCCTGATTTGACACATTGGCAAATCGCGGTTTCATTTCGCGTTATATCCCTTAAAAAACACGATATTGAAGCGTGTTAATAGTTTCATTCTCCTGATTTCGTTCAAGGTTCGATAAACATATCTTTGGTACAGAGTGCGCTGTTAGGGTTGCGAATTATTGTACAACTGTTGTGTAACTTTCATGTTAGATGAGTGTGTGGTTAGTATGAAAGGCTGCGAGTGATTGCGACATATTGTATGACTTGCATTTGTATGTAATGAATGTATGCAATGTATGTAATGTATGTAATGTATGTAATGTATGCAATGTATGTAATGTATGTAATGTATGTAATGTATGAATGTATGCAATGTATGCAATGTATGATTGTATGTAATGTATATAATGTATGATTGTATGGGTGTATATATTGTATGATTGTTGACGCGATCGTTGTTCGGAAGACAGAGTTCCATAGTTCAATCTCATACATGCGCTTTAGAGTTAAGATTTAGACTTAAGTTTGAGATTGAACTATTGAACGACTGTCTCCTTTGTTCGTAACCCCGGGCCAAGTAGAATAAAATCTCGGCATTCATTAAGAATGCGGAGTTGTTTGCATGTAATGGAGGGTGGTTGGGACTAGGGCCCGGGTGGGTCTCGTGCGTAGTCACCTCCTCGTGGTGAGACCTGGTAATTGATATCTTTTTACAAACATTGGAGTTTTACAAACTTTAATGCTTGTAGAACGATATCAAGCTAAGAACTACGCAACCTACAGTTCAGTTTACATCGTAAAAATGTCTGTCCATTCTTCATTTCACGATCTAAACTGAACTGTAGGTACAATTAGTTGATAAGTAAACTATTGGGCCCCCACCGATGGACGACGAGGGACATCTCGCAGGGACATCGTGGGATGCGTGCGTCTTAGTTTTAAGTTGCATGCGTTTAGTTTTAGTTAATTATAAGACAATTAACATCTGGGACGACGAGGGATCTCGCAGGGATATCGTGGGATGCGTGCGTCTTAGCTTTAAGTTGCGTGCATTTAGTTTTAGTTAATTATAAGATAGTTATTATTTGTAAACTCACTGTGAACGCATTCTGTACAAAGACACGTTTATTTAACTAGAAACGAAATTAGGGACACCTCCTCCCTTCTCTTTTTTCGTCCGTTGTCACTGTCATTGCACTAGAGTAGAGATACATCTGTTACTATCATTGCACTGGAGTAGTGTTACTTTTGTCACTGTCATTACACTAGAGTAGAGTTACTTTTGTCACTGTCATTGCACTAGAGTAAAGTTTCCAACTTTCGTTGTCAGTGTGTCAAGTTAGGGAACTGCAACCTCGTCCGAAAGGACGAGGTAGGTTCTTGTAGTCTAGCGTCCTTTGTAATCCGGCTCCAGTGGTTCTTCGGAACCCCACTGTGTCGTTGGGGGTAGCGCAAAACTACTTGCCTCTAAGTGCTCGAACCCCAATTTGATACACTGATAGCAAAAGTTGGAAACTCTACTCTAGTACAATGACAGTAACAAACCGCGGTTTCATTTCGCGTTATATCCCTAGCAAAACACGATACTGAAACGTGTCAATAGTTTCGTTTTTCTAATTTCGTTCAAAGTTCAATAAACGTGTCGTTGATACAGAATGCTCTGTTAGGGCTGCGAATTATTGTACAATTGTTGTGTAACTTTCGTGTTAGATGAGTGTGTGGCTGCGAATGATTGTGACATATTGTATGATTTACATTCGTGTGTAATGTATGATTGTATATAACGTGTAATTTACGATTGTATGTAACTGATGTAATTTATCATTGTATGTAATGTATGTAATGATTATACGCAATGTATGTACCGTATGATCGTATGTAATGTATGAATGTATGCAATGTAATGTATGTAATGTATGTAATGTATGAATGTATGCAATGTATGTAATGTATGGAATGTATGATTGTATGTAATGTATGTAATGTATGATTGTATGAGTGTATATATTGTATGATTGTTGACGCGATCGTTGTTCGGAAGACAGAGTTCCATAGTTCAATCACATACATGCGCTTTAGAGTTAAGATTTAGACTTAAGTTTGAGATTGAACTATTGAACGACTGTCTCCTTTGTTCGTAATCCCGGACCAAGTAGTATGAAATCTCTGCATTCATTAAGAATGCCGAATTGTTTGCATGTAATGGAGGGTGGTTGGGATTAGGGCCCGGGTGGGTCTCGTGCGTAGTCACCTCCTCGTGGTGAGACCTGGTAATTGATATCGTGTTACAAACATGAAAGTTTGTAAAACGTTATCAAGCTAAATTGTGAAACGGTAAACGATAAACTTTAATGTTTGTGAAACGATATCAAGCTAAGAACTACGCAACCTACACTTCAGTTTAGATCGTAAAAATGTCTGTCCATTCTTTGTTTCACGATCTAAACTGAATTGTAGGTACAATTAGTTGATAAGGAAACTATTGGGCCCCCAGCGGGCCACCGATGGACGACGAGGGATATCGCAGGGACATCGTGGGATGCGTGCGTCTTAGCTTTAAGTTGCGTGCGTTTAGTTTTAGTTAATCATAAGATAGTTGATATATGTAATTTCTCTGTAAGCGCATTCTATAGAATGATACGCTTTAGATTTTAATGAATATTTCAAAATATGATTTGGTAAACGCAACAGACCTATTCCATATTTCCTTTTGATTAATTATCTCGTCCATCCTAAATATATTTCGTCCCTAGATATACATGTGTATATATATATATAAATATATATATATATATATATATATATATATATATATATATATATATATATATATAGACACAGTTATGATTTATTTTTTAAATTTTATTTTATGCAATTTTAATATTATTCGAGTAGTATTTTATTTCATTTTAATATGATTTAATAAATCTTAGTATGGTTGAACACTACTTTATTATGTTATATCTTATCGTTAAAATTTTATTTTGTATAAATATAAAAATGCAACCGTATAATATAAATACATGTAAACTACTATATATATAATTATTAAATCATGTTAAAATAAAATAAAATACTACTCGAATATTATTAAAATTGTATAAAATAAAATTTGAAAAATGAATCATAACTCTGTGTGTGTGTGTGTGTGTGTGTGTGTATACATGTATATCTAGAAATATATTTAGAATGGACTAGATATTTAGATGTTATATTAGATGATATTTGTAGATGTATATATATATATATATATATATATATATATATATATATATATATATATACACATTTATGATTTATTCTTCAAATTTTATTTTATACAATTTTAATGTTACTCGAGTAGTATTTTATTTTATTTTAATATGATTTAATAAATCTTAATATAGTTGAACGCTACTCTATTATGTTATATTACATCATTAAAATTTCATTTCGTATAATTTTCATATTACTCAAATAGAATTCCACCGTGCGTTGTTCAATACTATTTCAGCGTTATTGAATATTATTTTAATATAGTTAAATATATCGGCTGGAGCAGTCGGGGTTCGCGTTATGTAAATGAGGAGAGGGACGAGCGTACCCCGGATGGTTTCGAGTCGTTTGCTTTTCGTCGAACGACCGCCGCCAGGTGAGGAATAGAGACGGAGAGAGATCCCTGGGTTCAGGATGCTTTTGTCGGCCAGGCAGTATCTGCCGTCGAATCGCGCGTCCGACATCGCAGGATAAAATACACGGACGCGCGGCTCTCGGAGACTCTCTGGTAAAAGGAGGTGTGGTTACGGTCGGAGCTGGTCGACCTCGTTTAGGACCGGTAAAGCCATAACACGAACACACGAACGTTCGCTGCTAACAGGCTGACGCATGTAAGCACAACCGGAGGATCGGCCGCGGTCCTCTGACTCTGCTGAAAAATGCGTTCCTTCAACCTTAGAGAACGCATTTTTCCTTTTGTAGTTTCCACCGTTTCTTCGCTCAGGGCGAGAATGCTTATCGTAAGAAACAGAGCCCACGAGTCGGTTTCGAAATCGACGGTGCCCGCGGGAGAGGTTCGACGCGGTATAGTAACAACTGTAGCTCGAGGCCGGCGGAGCAAACCGAAAGGTTGCCTTGCTAAGTCGCAGGAAAGTAGACGTTCGTGCAACGAACGCGCTTTCATTCATGCCACCTTGCGCGGCGAAACGCAAGCCGCGACCTTCGACGCGTGATTGACTGACATTTCGAGCGATTCCACGGATTCATTTGCATAGCAGGAAATTCTGCTTTTCAGTTACCTTCTTCTGGTGCCACTGAACGCTCGATGCACAAGCGTGTTCCCTTTAACCTCCTGTGCTGGAATAACGTGTCACGTTGAGAATTTCTTGTCCCGAATTGCAACATTTTCTTAGTTTTAAGTATATTTAAATGTAACCCAGGCAAGACAGATAATAAATTTGTTTAATAACAACAATAATTTCTATCCAGTGATATCGTACCGACGAGTTCAAAAGAAAAAGAAAGCAACGAATTATTGTATACGGTCACTCGTTATGGTCCGCGAATCAGTTGCTAGCGCAAGGGGTTAAAGTGCTCAAGACTTGGCTCGCAAACTTTCTCAGTTTTTATATACTTTCTCAGTATATTTAAACGTAAAGGCAAAACAAATGATAAGTTTGTTACTTCTTAATAATTTCTATCCAGCGATATCGTACCGACGAGTTCAAAAGAAAAAGAGGGCGACAAATTATTGTATACGGTCACTCGTTATGGTCCGCGAATCAGTTACTAGCGCAAGGGGTTAAAGTGCTCAAGACCTGGCTCGCAAACTTTCTCAGTTTTTATATACTTTCTTAGTATATTTAAACGTAAAGGCAAAACAAATGATAAGTTTGTTGCTTCTTAATAATTTCTATCCAGTGACATCGTACCGACGAGTTCAAGAGAAAAAAAGAAGCGACGAATTATTGTATATGGTCACTGGTTATGGTCCGCGAAACAATTTCCAGCGCAAGGGGCAAAAGTTAAGCATGCTCTCGATAAGTTCGTAGCAGATTTCTGAAGCGTTAGACGGTTTGCATTTTGTTATTTGCCCTGTAGATTGAACCATTGTCTGCATGTCCGTAATGGTTTGTCAGACAATTCGCTGATACATTCGTAGATCTGGGGAAAAGTTGTTCAACCAAATTCTGTGACGTGCAGGTTGTATATCTAGTAACTCGGTTGCTAGATTGAAAATCGAAAAAAAAGAAAATTGCAGAGGAACGTTTCGCATGGTTTAACGAGCTCTATCGTCGTGTGACACGGCGATTTGTGCATCGGCTGAATACACGACCGAACAGAGCATCGGTGCGGTTTCAAAGTGCAAGTTGAAAAATGAGCACTTTGCAACCGCACCGTTGCACTTCTGCAGAATTCCGACGCAGTTTTGTTAAACCGTGCAAGGTTTAATCTCTCTCTATAAATTTTTTCTATCAGAATTGCAGCCCAGTCACTAGATACACTCTGTATATATTTTGTACTGAAGATGAAACTATTTGTGGAATTAATTATCAGGTACAAATCATCTCGAAATTTGACATGTATTCCAATAGAATTCAGGAAAATTATACTGTAACCTTGTTGATTAACCATTCTCCTGCCACCACAATTTTTGAAACTTGAATGAAAAGCTGCCACGAGCTGTCTGCAGCTTTGTATTTTTATTTGCGAAATTTTTATTACGCATATTACACAGAACTATTCGAAACTTGATTAGCATTGCAATTCGATTCGACTGCCACGATTATGTTGGTAAAGGTTACACGTAAGAATAGCACACGTATATCAGAATCGTAAGAAAATAAGTAGTTTGAACAAGTTGGAAACATACATTGAACATACATTTAGTGTTAAATACATTTAGTATTAAACTGTGTTCTTAGACACGCGAGAAGATTCCAGATTGTTTTAATCGAACTGAAAGGCAAGGGTGAACGTCTCGGGGAATTACTTCGATGGCCAACGTTCGAAATGCCACGTTGAGATCAGCTGGGAGAAAGCGTCCGATCGCTAGTTGTATAGTCTTTGAGAGCTAGTTCCTCGCGTACTCTAGAGACCGCATTCACGCCCAATTCCACTCGATTCATCCGTTATTCTGTATTTTTATTTTCCATCTTCTTTCTCACTTTCACCACTCGAAGCTTTCGTCGTTTCGAGCTTTCAATATTTGGATAGATATCGTATGAACTTTTGATACACGTTCTGTCATAGATCGTAGATTTTGTTCGCGCGATTTCACGTCACTGGATGCTTCTCCGTTCTTTGTAGACTTTTTAGAAAAAAAAACGTTTCCCCTGGTTTTTTCTTTTTCTTTTTTACGAGAATGAGTTTGTAACTTGCGAGGGGAAAGGTAAAAGGCAAGTTCAGTATAGGATGATGTAAAATTAATCCGGGGCGAAATTTGAAATTTATGGAGAATGTCTTGCAAAAAAGCATAGTTGGTCTTAATGGAAAAGTCAAACTCGTAAGTCGAGAAAAATTAACTTTGAAACTAAGCTGCTCGTGTTTACAGTGGAGCCTTGGAACATAGATCGTCCTCCGGAACTTAGATCGACCAAATCCCAAAGGAAAGCTGAACAATTTCTTGTTATGCGCTGTTGAGTAGTTCAACGCTTGATGATTTTCTGCTTGAAACAAATTTCGTGAAAAGTGTTTCGACAAACCAACGATACAATTTTCGATCAAGGATCGAAAATGGTAGCCATTTTGTTTTTACGCCACGCCGTAAAATGTCAATGTACTAAATGTATCATCTGTATCAACTTCCTTCGAATCTCAAAGATTCACTCCACCTCACACCGAAGCGATTCTTTTTAGCCATCGATCGCGAATAAAATCGTCTTTGTCGAATGTATAATACACTGATTTGACGTGAGTATTGACAAAGCTACTCAGTTTCACCGATCGTTGGCGCAAAATCAGTTAGAAGTTGGAGTCCGTGGATTGACCAACGATACCGCGGTTTTCGCTGGCACGAGAGCAATTGGTCTCTTTTTCTCGATTATCCGCAGATCGGATCGTTGGTATCGAAATGAAAATGGCTCCGTGGCGGGCGTGGATCCGCGATACTACTACGCTCGATTGCTCTCGCTTCGCCTCGCCTCGCCTCGCCTCGTCGGCCAGGAAGAGTTACATAATTTCGTGGCGAGGTTGTGACCGTTCCTCTCGGCCGTGTCTCGTAATCGAACGACAGTAAAAATCGCTGCCCGATTGCTCAAGTTTCTCCGACTAGAGAACCACCGATCTATTGCGATTGCTGCCAAGGAAACCTTTACGAAACTAAGCGTGCACGTACGAAAAATAAACCAAGAGACAATTGACAAATATTCTTCGTTCACATCGAAGCGTTTGTCGGTAGGAATTTCTTACGAAACACGTGCACTATTACAGCTCCTTGTATTTTCAAATATCCCTTATTTCCAACGACTGTCGAAAATAATATATCGATAAAAATAATTTAATTAAGGGGATATTTAAAATATTTAAGATTAATATATTTTGGAAACTATTGGTTAAATTCGTTTCCATGTCGATTGTAAGTAGATTAGGTTCGCGCGTGAAAAATTTTAACTTTGGCTGCAGGTTCAATATAATTGATGGGTTTCAATCCCGTCATTTTATAATATCATAGTTTCTATATATAATAGTATAAAAATATATATAATAGTAGTATAATAATATATATTTATAATAATAGAGAAATCTTGTTTTATTGTTAATTTAGAGTATCGTATTGAAACTTTTACATTCTACTTACAACGATGGCCACTTACGTGCATTAAATATTCAACGTTTCGAAAAATTGACGATATTTAAACTATCGTAATCTCGTAACAAAAAAAATCACACAGCAGTGATTCTGAATTCATTCTCTAAAGCGCGAAGCTTCTACTTTCCCAATCACGGATTTATTTTTCAAAAAAAATGTTCTCCTATCGTGTAGTAAATGGGAAAGTAAAAATACTTTTTCCCTCGAAAATGCTATAAACTCAAACATCTCTCAAAGCGTTGAAAAAAATTTTTCCTGGCCGAATTTATCATGGATTTGTAGATTGAAGCTTTCCCTTCGATAACTCCCTAAAATCTTCTTTTTTAAAGCTTTTTTAAATTAATTTAAAATTTTTTTTTCGCCAAGTTACTGAATTTTCAATACATCTAGAAACGATGAAAATTCCATGTCTTGGAATTTCTTGAATTCAAAGGGAGAGGTTCAATCTCTGAATTCATGCTAAAATCAGTCATTGAAAAAAATTTTTGAGAAATGTCTGAATTTACATAATTTTCGAGGAGAAACAATCTCTTGTCACTTGTTAAACAATGCTTGTTGAACACTTTTGCAAAAGATAAATCCAAGATTGTAGAACTGATGGCGCTTCAAAATGAGTTCAGATTCATTGCGAACGGAATTATAACAAAACGGTCGCCGAAAGTGTCGTCAATTTTTCGAAACAAATTTTTGAGAATTTAGCGCACGCAAGTTTCGCGTTCGTCGCAAATGCACTGAATTTTCACCGTACAATTCAATTCGTCCATTAAATACACGGTCTCTCGTACGGTTTCTCACGTGCGTTTTATTGTTTCAACAGACTACCGCATAGCAGCGTGATGGATTCCTCTGTGTTTGGACGGTCAGGCAGCGAGGATTTAGCAAACGGACAGTCGTAAAATCGTGGTGGCGCGCTGGGGCGAGCGTGTGCACCGTGACGATGGTAACCGTGTGCCATAAAACTGGCGAATGACTATCACGTCTCTAGGACGAGGTGTCAAACTTTCAAGACACGGTGCGCGCACATCGGATCGTAAATACAGCCTCCGCTGGACAACGAGTCTCTGCGAGGCAGTAAAGTGACCAAACGAGCACAGAAGTGTTAGACGTACGTAGAAAGACACGATAATGTTGGAAATATTTAACACATTGCCGAAGCCGTGTGAATTTGACCCCTCCACCTCCCCACCCTCCGACACTCACACGAGCACATTTTTCACCGGCGAGATACTTAAATTGAAGCACCCATAAACCATAGTTTCAAATAACAAAACGATTTATAACGAGCGCGAAAGCGGCAATGTCTGTTTGAAGTGTGATAACGTTTTAAATAAATGAATGATGCACGACAGATTCATCAGTTGATACGTTGCTGATGAAAAATCGCCGCGAAATTTTGTTTCCGGTTCAAGCGCGATTGAATGATAAATAAATAAATAAAAAGCTCATCGAATGGAATGATAGGTTAGGTTGGGACCACTACGGACAGAGTTAATCGAAAACGAGAGTCTCGTGTAGAAAAGTATCAGAAATTACCAATACGTAGCAACTTAAATTATATCAGAATTACTTGAACAGAGTTGATCAAAAATAAGAGTCTCACGCAAAAAAAGAAAATAAAAAATATTAGAAATAAGTCACCAAATAAAGGCAGATTAAATAGCAAATTAAATTGTGTCAGAATTATTCAAACAGAGAAAATAAAAGTCTCGCGTAGAAAAATATTGGAAATCAGTTAGCAATATGTAGCAAATCAAATAATTACTCGAATAGAGTTAGTAACAAAAAAAAAAAAAAAAAAAAGAAAAAGAAGTCTCGTATAGAAAAATATTAGAAATCAGTTGCTAAGCATTCTGCATGCGCACGAGTCTCTAGAAGAAAGCAATGGGTAGGTCAAGGCGATTGACTCGATCGTGAGATTCGAAACAACAGCAAGTCGGAAATAAGTAAAGAGAGAAGTTCGCATCGTGAAAGTTATATTATATTGGATTGGGGAAGATTCGCCAAAGTTCGGGGGTAATTCGGTTTTGAATCAATCAAATGTAGTGAAATCGAGGGGAGAGACGTTCAACGAAATATGCGAGCTGTACATTAAAAGTTTTCGGGGACGAACTCCGTATCCTCGTGGAATGCGCGCGATGGTCCTGAAATTCCCCGCCTGTTATTACGAATTTTTCTTGTTAACCGAAGGAGAAACGACGGAGAAGCGTGCAAACCTCAAGGAAAGAGAGGGAGAGTCCAAGCGTTTCTTCAACTCTGGGCCGAAATTAATGCGATAACTTCAGTGGAAGTTTTTCAAGAATGAAAACTTCACTCTCGGGGAAACCCTCGGCCCTCCTTCCCTTCGTTCAAATAAACTTAAAACCTGGAGTGCATTTCTCTGCGAGGCCGTTTGCATCGGTCGTATATCTCCGCGTATGACGCGGAGGACCAGTCTGTTGCTTCGCTGGAACACGATTAAAAAATACATACGACCCATCGAATTAAGATCTCGCGCGAACGTTTCACTTCTCCGACCGTATCGTCGGCATCAAATTGCTCTTCGCGTATTAAATGACGCATGGAGTTATTAGCGACATGCAATATTCGGACGAAAATTTGGCAGCGATTGCTTCGTCGAAGTAGGTGACTTGGAATATATAATAAGCGTTGAAAAGAGCCATGGAAAAATATTTTTTTTAATATCCTTGTACAACCTGCGAACGTCTCAGAGATATCATTGTATGTCAAGTTAATGTCGAACATTTAAATTAAATATAACGACGTGCTAATAATTGCACGATCTGTTACCGTGTTCACTGTGAAATGAAACACATATTCGGTGTAATTTACAGCATGTCTGTAATAATGTTTATTTAGGAAAAAATATACGACTCATTTTCATATGTTCGTTTATTCTATAAGGGAACGTCCATCTTAGTACGTATTCAATTTCTTTGGAAACGGTCGTGATTCACTTCCGTAAGCTTATTCATTACATCAAACGAACGATTATAAATTCCAAGATCAGCTTTTTTAGAAGGATGCCTGTATGTATTGCTTTTCAACATGCGAAACTATATCGTTGCCATTCGAGAATCAATTCGCCACTCACGTTCCTCCAACTTTCCAAGCAATTTCGATATGTTCTCGTGTTCGAGTCAAAAGAACATATCGATGAAAACGTCCAAAGTCGAAAATTCACGATTTTCCGTGAACCGTCGATCTTTCTAATCGCGTCTTCTAAACGTAGCGCGATGGTTTAAACAAACAATTCACGCGTCGTTTACCCGTCCGCGTTTTTAATGCCAGCTCTTTCACTTTGAGAGCCAGAATGCGCGAAGGCAAACACGTAGTCGATGCGTGCCATGGACTTTCCCTCGTAACCCCGCGATCTTACGTGTCTAGTCCCGTTCCACGCTATGACCGCCATTATAAAGACGATCAATGCCAGAAAACAAACGAATTAACGCTTTTTTTTCTCCCTGTTAACAGGAATGCCATTTCCTGCGGCTGTAGAAAGGAGAGATCCGGCGAGATAAAGGAAAAAAAGAAAAATGATCTTCGTTCGAACTCGCAACGATTAATGGCTGTAAATAAGCGTATGATCGCGCGTGGGCAATCGAAGATGCGTCACCTGCTTGTTCGAGTAATCTCTTCTTTTTTCCAGTTCTTTTATTCCTCAGAATTCTACGCATCGTTTCAGTTGGGTAGGCGTTAAACGACTCTCTGTCTCTCCACCTTCTTTGTTATCAATATCAGCCGCAAGCATACTAAATATTCCAAGCAGATCGCTGCAATTTTGCTCTTGAAATCTACGATGTTGACGAAGAAACCAGGGCCAGGACTAGACTCGAGATTCGACGCGCGTAACATTTGGAAAGCGGTTCTTTCACCGCCGGAGCTTTTCAAATATCACCTCGAGGAGTATGTACGAACCGTTGCAAATAAAAGGAGGAGAGAAAGAGAAAAAAAATAAAAGAAGAACTTTCGTGCCGGTGGTCATAAAAATGTGAAACGCTCTCGCGCGCGCGCGCCTCCATCGTGCCTTTTATTCCCCTATGCACGCGTCTCGAAAGGGAAAAGAAACGAACGTACAATTTTCGCGCGTTCATCGTGCTCGTTCCGCTCTTTTAAATATGGATACATTTTTTTTTTTTTTTTTTTGTATGAAACGTTCTCTCTCAACGTAAAATAAATAGCATGTCTGTGTATGACATTGTTATCGATACGATATGAGCTTGATATTTTGAGGCATAAATTTTTACGAATTTGAGTAAACTCACGTACGTTTCTTCACAAAAATATTCGAAGATTTATTGTGGAAAATGTTCACGAATGTATATTCTGTGCACCGTATGAAGTATCTTTGAAATTTCATTAACATGATATAGCGAGATACGACCAATTACCTTCAGTATTGGTTCCGTTAAGTATTAACTCATCGATATGAATAATTCACTGTTTTAAATAATTTAGCGATATTGATAAAATGCATAAAGCTGTATGAAGATTTAATCATTTCTATAAACATTTCGTAACTTCTACGCGCATGTTTGGATTTGTTCCAAGTATTATTAATACGATCATAATAACTGCATTAAGTCTTGCATAACACATAGTATATTTCACATTTTTGTGAAGTGCATAAATATATTTTTTTTGAATTTGTTCCAAACTAACACGGTTATATACTATGCAATTTATACAACACATGTATAATACATTCGGAAATCGACAGATGTTGAAATACTTTCATGGCTGTGTATATTCATGGGGCAAAGAAATACAATATGAATGTTGATAATTGTTTATTCACGGATAATTGTCGCATTCTCTTAATAAAAGATTTTCGAACATCGATATTTTATTCAATGAAAATTTTATTTTCACCCAGTTATAATATTCCGTGCACGAATGAAAAATGGTCAACGATTTGGATGCTTTTTACACGTTCCTTGGAACTCTCTTGTTTTGATTTTTTTTTTTTTTTTTTTTGGAAACGAGAATAAATCTTCGAGGTTCGCCTCGTTATCCGGAGCGATGCCGCGAAAGCACGATCCATCCACGGGAAATAAAGATGAGAAGAGTGTGGCCGCGAAACAAAGCGGCACGGCTGACGCGTTGCGAGACAATAGAGAGGCGCTAGACTTGCACAATGGATTTTTATTTCCTTTCCCGTAACATCGAGACGAGACCGCGTGTCGCGGTTCAATCGTAGAAACGAGTGAAATAAGCGTTTCTTCTGTCGAAGACGAGTTCTTTCAAATTATCTTGAATTTTAAATTCAAGATAAAGAGTACCGATGTTCCCTGTGAGAAGCAATAATTTCATTCCTGTATATTTATTGCTATTGTTGTCAAATTATATTTGTATTAGTAGAGTACGTCAGCGACTGACGATCCATCTTCTTAAAAAGAGTTACTGCATCTTAAATATAATCGATAAAGAAGAAATATATATGTCTGACAGTGGAGAAATTTTTAACGTTACAAACAGAAAACTAAAAAAAAAGAAAGAAAAATAAGCACAGATTTACAAAACAAATTGTACGAAAAAGGCCATACTTCTTCTGGGTTATCCGGGTCCAGGCAAAAAATACATATTCTGAGCACAATTTTTAATTTGTTATTCAATCATACTAAATGAATGGGTTTATCCTGCACATATCTTTGTCATAAGAATATTTATGGAATCTAGTGGAAAATTCTATTAAAAGTCGTCAATTCTGTTTACCAAAAAATATACAAATTTTGTTTTTCTTCTTTTGGAATTTATATAATTATCGAGAGGCAGAGATAATGAGAAACGAAGATCGTAAAAATTCCATAAAAATAGAGTTTGCATAGGTATCTGCGTCTTTCTTTTTACAGATCCAAAGAAAAGTTTTACAATCTATGTGTCGTGCGAAAATAAGACATTTCAAATCATCAGAACTTGTTTACGACATTACGATCGTAATAAAATTACATATTTTATTAGTTTCTTTGAACAGCCGACCGCTAATGAAAATTATGCTAGAAACTGGACCCAAGCGTAATAAAAATACCAAGCCTCCGAACGCGTTCTCCAAAATGGCGAGACGTTCCCTCAGGGCAAACAAAGCGTGGAAATTTCGTTTTCCCACTTTTACGAAAGTTCGTCGTTCTGATTTTCGTTCGTTCTTCCGAATAAGTTTCGTTCCTTCCCTCTTTCGAATAAGTTTGTAGTTTAAGCGTAAGATACGGAGTCAACGGTTAATAAAAACACCGGTTAAAGTCGCATTTCCAGCCGGAAACTTCTTGCACTTGTCCTCGACGTATATACTCCCGTACATAAGTATTAGCGTGCTCTTGGAAAGAGCGGGAGTAAACGACGAGGTTATTAAAAAAATTATTAAAAACTGGAAATTACAGTCGATCGCTTCGTTCGTACTGTAGAATTTTGTTGATTCAATATAATGGTAACAATTTTATCAATTATGCACCATGTGAATTCCGACGATCGCATTCAAATTGTTATTATTTTCTTCCTTTTTATATATATATATATATATTTTTCGTACATTTCAAACGTATTTTTGCCTAAAATGCTACGTATTCTATGAATGCCCATTCCAGTCCAGCGAACATTTCATTCCGCAGCATGATAATATTAAATTGGGAATGCATATCTCGCGCGAGTTATAAAATGAAAATGTTCCTATTTATATGCTCGCTAGTCTATAATAAAATTAAACGTTCCTCTCGCGAGTCTCTGCCTGTCCATAGCTATCTCGGTCGCTTTAATCGAGCGTTAATTAATTTAACGTTATTTCAGTGTGGATCTGTGTATTGTACAAACTATTTCACGAACTCTAATTCGTAAAATTTCTTTTCGACAGAAGAGCGAGACTAAAATGAAAGTGAAACTAAATTGATCACACTTTTGTAAATTATCTGTAAGAAATTAAATTCCCTTCGACGAGAGTTTATTTTTTTTTTTTTTCGTAGTCAATTGTAAAAACGTTATTTCTGCAAATTATTAATTTATCTTCTTCCTTTGAATCTACTTTCTTTCGACGAAGATCGGCAGATATAGGGAAGAGCACAACTTTTACGACAATAAAAAATTGTCGATAATTCAAATTTTGAACTGGAGTAACTTCGCGAAAGAAAATCACATAGCGATACAATTGGTCTCGTTTTAAAGTGTGAAGCTTTCACTTTGACAGCCGTGATATATATACCGTGAATAATTAACAATCAACAGTTAGATAACTTACATTTATCAAATTACAATAATTGCAATAATTAATTTGACCCCAATATTCAACGTTCAATAAACTTGTGAAAAAAAAATTGTACAACGAGTTTTAATTGGTCGTTGCAAAGAGAAAACTCCAATCTTCAAGATCACGATTGGATTTAGTCACGAGAAAAGTTACTCGCGTTTGAATTTTTGCTATTTTCACTTTCTCACCACTGTCAGAAGTTTCGTGCATTAAAATGAAACCTAGGTATATCTCTTTTTACAAAATTATATCAATTTAACGATAATTTAAATTATCAGTAATTTTCCATCGTCGTTGTTGTGCTATCTTCGCTGTGTAATACCGAACACGATAATTAATATAATTTTCCTTCGTTTTCACCGAAGTGTGTGTATTCCGAATCAGTATCTTGCGCGAGAGCAAAATTCTGACTGATTAATCGTTCCGTGCACGACTCACAGGTGTCCTAATACCCATGAATGGCTGTGTACAAACACGCAGAGCAAGAGACGAACGCAGAATGGATCGATGGTGGAATTAATTATCGTTCGTCCATTCGTTCGACTTCGTCCAGTTGCTTTATCAAACAGGAACGACGAGCTGGCGTGATCCGATAACAATAGCGCGAGTATTTCTCAAACAAAAACATAGGAGATACGCGTGTTCTCGTTTATCTGACGATTCGTCGTCTTCTATCGACTCACGTTCGCCCACCAACCCGTGACGAACAATCTATTTCCGTTATATTCTGTCATTTAATTCTGTCCACCCAACGAAACACCTTTCTGCTCCAAAAGGACGTCAACCTTGATCTTTCCAGTCTTCGAAAAAAATCTTCGCCAGCTGTCGTAAATGTCTATTTCGTCAAGTGTAATATATACAACGTATATACGTATATTTCATCAAGTTGAATTTATACATTTTATGGAGCCAAGTCAGGCTTGACATTTAAGTCTCGTTTTATGGGTTTTTATATATGTATTCGAAAGTAAAAAGTTCAATATTTTCATATATATGATGTAACTTATACAATGTATATACAATGCATAAAATGTATATCCTGTATGATATTATAGCTCATTCTATAAGTTCAATGTATACATATGGATGGACAAAAATATTCGCACAATTCGATGAAAAATTGTCTGTACAAAAAAAAAAAAAAAAAATTCGTCACGGAAAAAAGGTCGTGGCAATCGAGTTAACGTCATTTCGAAATATGAAATCCTCACTTTGACAATCCTATCTCGGTCTTTTTTCAAAAATGTCTTTGCATTATGCAACGTAAGTGGAAAAGCAAGGATGTTTACGACGATTTATTTCGAACGTTATTTTAAGGACAAATTTTCAATTATCAAATAGACATTAGTTTCTCAAACAATCGGTTGTTCTCAATTTATTATTTCCCCAATTATTAGATTCGAATTCCTTTAATCGACCAAATACTAAAGAAAAACATTGTTTCAAAAATTTATTTACAGGTTATTATTCGTGATAAATTTCTGGAATTTATAGATTATAATAATATTAGATTATTATTCGAGATTTAGGAGATTACTAATATTAGATTATTATTCGAGATAAAGGTCTGGTTAGGGGAGAATTTCGAGAGCCAAGAAAGAAAAATCAGAATGGGCAAATAACACGTTCTTTCCTCGTTTCTAAATAACTCGTTCGCAAACCTCTGAAAGTTTTAGCTCCTCGCCTTTTTCCTCCTTTGACTTCCTTTGTCTTTCGAAAATGCACGAGAGAGTCGAGAGAATTCTCCAGGTTTACATTTTCCTTCCGAGCGTCGATCGAAGGAAAGCGGAAATTCTGAGAAACCCGTCCTTGCGGATGCTCTAATCGGCCGATGACAAAACGGTCGCGTCGTTGCCCTCGATTTCAGAGCCGACGGGGCTGATGGATCCTCAACCGGAACAGTCTCACCTCGATCGTAGATCGTACACGGCGGAAACAGCGCGGTTCCACCTGGCGATCTCGCGGTTCGCCACGCCTGCAACCAGGTTTCGCGAGAGTCGCGAAAAAAACTGGACCCGGTTACTGTGTCATCCGCTTCTGGAACCGTCTCGATCCGCTTTCCGACGTTCCATCGTTGTCTCGTCCCCTTCAGACTGGTTCTGGACACGCGTACGCCATGTTTGAAATCAGCGATTACCGATCGCCCAATCAATCATCTTTCAATCCGTTGAAGAAGAACTGGTTTAGGATTTGTCGGTTTGTTTAACATTTCTACTGTTTTTCTTTCCTCCGCGTAAGATTTAGTTTGAACGATTTCTTGTACTTTGAAATGACTAATCTGTGTGGTGACGTAGGTCGTCGATCTCAGACGATCTCTACTGTTGATCTCCACTTTGGAGTTTTGGAATTGATCTCTACTTGTTTTAACACTGGAACTACCGATGACAAAATTAAATGCAAAATTAAGGAATTTTATAATGTAATGAACGGGAGTTTCTATTTATATATCTTACTAAAAATTGTTCAAGTCTCTAAATATACAAGTCTCCAAATATACACTCGTTATAAATGTATAAAATTTCGTTGAAAGACTATGAATCAGTCATTTCGACCGCTTTGGTCCGGTTAAGTCAATTCCGATATTTCAGGTATATTGCGAATACCACGTCCAAATTGTGTATTTCACTTCAAATAACGTCAAACCTAAATTGTTTTGAATAATGTCGTTTAGAGTCGCGAAAAAAACTGGACCCGGTTACTGTGTCATCCGCTTCTGGAACCGTCTCGATCCGCTTTCCGACGTTCCATCGTTGTCTCGTCCCCTTCAGACTGGTTCTGGACACGCGTACGCCATGTTTGAAATCAGCGATTACCGATCGCCCAATCAATCATCTTTCAATCCGTTGAAGAAGAACTGGTTTAGGATTTGTCGGTTTGTTTAACATTTCTACTGTTTTTCTTTCCTCCGCGTAAGATTTAGTTTGAACGATTTCTTGTACTTTGAAATGACTAATCTGTGTGGTGACGTAGGTCGTCGATCTCAGACGATCTCTACTGTTGATCTCCACTTTGGAGTTTTGGAATTGATCTCTACTTGTTTTAACACTGGAACTACCGATGACAAAATTAAATGCAAAATTAAGGAATTTTATAATGTAATGAACGGGAGTTTCTATTTATATATCTTACTAAAAATTGTTCAAGTCTCTAAATATACAAGTCTCCAAATATACACTCGTTATAAATGTATAAAATTTCGTTGAAAGACTATGAATCAGTCATTTCGACCGCTTTGGTCCGGTTAAGTCAATTCCGATATTTCAGGTATATTGCGAATACCACGTCCAAATTGTGTATTTCACTTCAAATAACGTCAAACCTAAATTGTTTTGAATAATGTCGTTTACATATATCATACAATGTTGTTAATATTATTTATATTGTTAGACTAAAGTTGTAAAATATATAGATTTATAATTTCGCACGTTAATCACAATTTTATATTACATTGTTTCCACTTCAAACAACGTCAAACTTGGATTCTTTTGAGCGGTGTTCTATAAAGTTGTAGAATACAGAGATTTGTAATTTCATACGTTAATCAGAATTTTATTTTACGTTGTTTCCACTTCAAACAACATCGAACTTGGATTTTTTTGAACAGTGTTGTATAAAGTTGTAGAACATATAGATTTATAATTTCATGGCCGTGTATGCCACGTGCGTTCGAAAATCAATTAACTCTGCAAATTAAAAAACACAGAGAACTGTCTCGCGCAATAACAATACGAATTACAAACTACGACATACAAAAATCACTAATAATATGAATTTGACTGTCTTCCAATAGTGTCCTAGAATAGACTTCCAATCGGAGCCAATAAAACAATAACAAAGACCGTATCGTACGCTTCTAAAGTAAATGTTAATACCAAAAATAATTCCTCTATTTCCACTCCGTCGTTCCAAGACTGAAATGCGCTTAAGGTACATTTAATTTCTCAAAATGCAACCTATTAACCCCGACTACGGAGTTTGGCTCCGGTCTGACTCGATAATCGTCACGCTTAATCCGATCCAGCGGGAAGAAGCTTCGAACCACGAGAGAAAGAAAGAAAGGCGGGCTCGTCCGATCCGTGAAAAAAAAAAGAAAAAACTAGGCCCCCGACCGGCGTGTCAGGGTTTCTAGGATCGTCGAAACTCTCTCTCGGCGCGCCGTGGAAGCACGCGATGCCCGTGTTCCGGAGTCGATCCGCCGCTCGCGCCGTGGCAATGAGCACAAGGTCTCCGGACCCGGTTTCCTCCTTTTTTTCTCTCTCTCTCTCTCTCTATCTCTCTCCCTCCTCTCCGTTTCACCCGGTTATCAGCCGTATACGACCGTCGTGTTCCCCTCTAGCCCGAGTCTGGAAAACACCTCGACCCGTTCTGGGACAGCCTAACGAGGCGCGATACAATTAATGCGAAGCCCTACTTCGCGACCGATGCACCCACGGCCGCGGTTTTTCCTTTCCTTCGCGCGTTTAATTACCTGCTAAGAAGAAACGGCCCCTCTAATGAGGTCGTTCTCGATACGACGCGTTACCGCGCGGCCAACTAGTTCCGATATCCGCGGGATACCGACGAGTTTTCTTACTAGCTTTAACCCCCGCGACTTCCGCCCGGTCGCGTTAATTAACCCAAGGTCAGCTCGGTCCACGCTCGGATCCTTGGAGTGCGTCTGTCTCACACTTTCAGAGACGGGCCGCGATTTCTGACGCTTTTAACCACCGTTGCGCTGGCAACTGATTGCGGACCATAACGAGCGACCGAACCGTATACAATAACTCGTCGCTGTCTTACTGAACTCGTCGGTATGATATCACTGGATAGAAATTGTTCAGAGGTATTAATGAATTTATTATTTGTTTCGCCTGGGTTATAGATATTAAGTATACTTGAAACTGTGTAAAATATTGCAATTTTAGGACAAAAAGTTCCAGCGCAAGAGGCCGAAAAGAAGAGATGACATTTAAATATTATTAATTTACATTATTTACAATTTTTATATTATATTGTTATTATAATTATATTTTAATCAATATCTTTTAATATTTAATTATATTATAATTATTGTTACATATTATATTGATATATATTGTTATATTATGTTACATACTACATTGTTACATTGTTATATTATATAGGATTTTTATTATTTACGTTTTAAAAGCCGAATCCACGTGAGACGAAATCGAACCAGAAACAAATGTGCAAAGAATTCGCCTTTTCCTTCCGGTAGTTTCTATTATTGCGCTCGGGTATCAGCTACGCCAGCACGCCGCCGGTCGAGGAACGTGGGAAGGTACGCCGGACCGGGAGAAAGTGTCTGCTAATCGCGGGTTTAATAACCAGAAACCGGCTAGCCGAACCGAGAACTTCTCAATTAACCGTTTCGGAGTAGTAGCTCGGAAAGTCGGCCGAAGTGGCTCCGGGTAAAATGGCGGACCGAGGTAATTAGAAAGAACGGAGGACCGCCGTGGAGATCGCGAACGAACGAAAGACGACGAAAGAAACCGATTCGAAAGGTTGTTACATACACATATCCCTGACCAACGTTAATGGCGCGCGACGAACCTTCGTGTAACCTTTCTCGATCGAACTTTCAAGGCGATTCCAGTCGCGTCGCCTCGATCGTTCATACGTACAGACACGCGGAACGAAAGACAGCGAGAAAAAAAAAAAAAGAAATTGACTCTCGACGAACGAAACATCATGAAACGTTTCGTTCGAAATCATCGCACGTCGAGAATTTTTTGTCCCAAAATTGCAACATTTTCTCAGTTTTAAGTATACTTGAATGTAACCCAGGCAAAACAAATGATAAGTTTGTTACTTTTTAATAATTTCTATCCAGTGATATCATATCGACGAGTTCAAAAGGAAAAAAGAGCGACGAATTATTGTATCGTGTGTTCGGTCACTCGTTATGGTCCGCGAATCAGTTGCTAGTACAAGGAGTTAAAGACTCAAGACCTAACTCGTAAAAGTTTCTCAGTTTTATGTATATTGAAATGTAACCCAGGCAGAACAAATAATAAGTTTGTTACTTTTTAATAATTTCTATCATACCGACGAGTTCAAAAGGGAAAGAAAGCGACGAATTATTGTATACGGTCACTCGTCATGGTCCGCGAATCAGTTGCTAGTACAAGGGGTTAAAGACTCAAGACCTGACTCGCAAAACTTTCTCAGTTTTAGGTATATTTAAATGTAACCCAGGTAAAACAAATGATAAGTTTGTTATTTTTTAATAATTTCTATCATACCGACGAGTTCAAAAGGGAAAGACGAATTATTGTATTGTATATGTTCGGTCACTCGTTATGGTCCGCGAATCAGTTGCTAGTACAAGGAGTTAAAGACTCAAGACCTAACTCGTAAACTTTCTCAGTTTTAGGTATATTGAATGTAACCCAGGCAGAACAAATAATAAGTTTGTTACTTTTTAATAATTTCTATCATACCGACGAGTTCAAAAGGGAAAGAAAGCGACGAATTATTGTATACGGTCACTCGTCATGGTCCGCGAATCAGTTGCTAGTACAAGGGGTTAAAGACTCAAGACCTGACTCGCAAAACTTTCTCAGTTTTAGGTATATTTAAATGTAACCCAGGTAAAACAAATGATAAGTTTGTTATTTTTTAATAATTTCTATCATACCGACGAGTTCAAAAGGGAAAGACGAATTATTATATTGTATATGTTCGGTCACTCGTTATGGTCCGCGAATCAGTTGCTAGTACAAGGAGTTAAAGACTCAAGACCTAACTCGTAAAACTTTCTCAGTTTTAGGTATATTGAAATGTAACCCAGACAGAACAAATAATAAGTTTGTTACTTTTTAATAATTTCTATCATACCGACGAGTTCAAAAGGGAAAGAAAGCGACGAATTATTATATACGGTCACTCGTCATGGTCCGCGAATCAGTTGCTAGTACAAGGGGTTAAAGACTCAAGACCTGACTCGCAAAACTTTCTCAGTTTTAGGTATATTTAAATGTAACCCAGGTAAAACAAATGATAAGTTTGTTATTTTTTAATAATTTCTATCATACCGACGAGTTCAAAAGGGAAAGACGAATTATTGTATTGTATATGTTCGGTCACTCGTTATGGTCCGTGAATCAGTTGCTAGTACAAGGAGTTAAAGACTCAAGACCTAACTCGTAAAACTTTCTCAGTTTTAGGTATATTGAAATGTAACCCAGGCAGAACAAATAATAAGTTTGTTATTTTTTAATCATTTCTATCCAGTGATATCGTACCGACGAGTTCGAAAGGGAAAGAGAGCGACGAATTATTGTATACGGTTCGGCCACTCGTTATGGCCCGCGAACCAGTCGCCAGCGCAAGCGATTAATAATTAAAAATCCGCAAGAGCGCGATATAATTCGAAATGTCTGAAGATAGAAATTTTTGCGCGCGTTGTTCTTTCGTTACGCGCCTCGCCGCGGAATCCCGAGCTGAAACCGAGATGAGGACTAGTAAAAACAGCGTTTGTTTTACTTCCGTGTATTTATAAGGAATAAAACACACGCTGGTAGTCAGAAACGGGATAGAGTCGGCAACAGACGGATGGAAAGAGATGGACGATTCGATCTGTCGTCAGAGCTGCTTTTTAGCGGGGGATAATTCAGAGATACCAAACGAATGGAATTGTTTGGAAATGGAATGGATCGTTTCGTTGTTCGATGAGATTCGACGATAATAACAAGGGAAGAAGCGTGTTTAATATTTTTCGGGTGTGTTTCGTTGTATATTTAACAGGGATCGTTTAGTTCAAATTATTCGTCGTATTAATTTAATTTGCGACGTGATTGCCCGAGAACCAATTTTCACCGTCGAAATTCATAATTTCGCGATTTAATTGGACATAATCATAAATGGCAGCCGCGGCGATTGCGCGTAACGTAATAAATATTTTTTTCCTTAAAAATTGAATGTTCATTGAACCACGAGATACCAGTGTGTATTTCTATTCACCCGCAAAAAAAGAAAAAAAGGAAAGTCAAATAAAGTACTGTCTGTAAAATAAAATAAACGTGACGTAGCAACAAACGTTTCCTGTTTTGCTAGTTAACCCTTTGAACTCGATTCGTTTCCAATGTCATTGCGCGTCTACTTGTATTTATAACACTTTAAAGTAAATTAAACAAATTAATGTACAGCAGTAAAATTCAACGTTTCATTTATTTCTTTATCATTATTATTATTATATAATTTACTTTTTATAAAATTCAACGTTTCATTTATTTCTTTATCATTATTATTATTATATAATTTACTTTTTATATTTTTTTGATAACGTTATAAGTTATAAGTTATACATTTTAAAGTTAGTTAGAAATGATTGCCCCTTCTGCGGGAACATTGAGAGTAGATGATACAAAGGAAAGTTTATCGAGAGCTATAAATTATAAATTTAAAGTTATAATATTGTAAACTCTTGAAACAATCTCCAACGTGTTTTATAGCAAATTTGTACCTCCAGCGTGACATACCAGTTCAAAGGATTGATATTCCAACAATCATGGATAAAAGAGAAAGAGAGAGAGAGAGAGAGAGAAAGAGAAGAGTCACAGAGAGAAAAGCAAAGAAAGTATTCTTTCGATCTACGGTCGATTCATTGGCAGAAGTGTGTAGTATGTGGAATTCGCACGCGTGCGATGTCACCGGCGCGCACGCTTGCGCGACTCGCCAAAGAGGTCAATGCCTCCAGGTCGCCTCTCGTTCATTCGCATACACACGGTCGACCAGGTCGGTGACGGCGTTTCCTCTTCGCATTCAGCGGCTTCCGCACTTCCCCTGTGCCCAATCCTCCGAGAAGAAACCAAACGAATCTCTCGGATTTATATTCTCGCCGGAGACGGCTGGTTTTGTTTCCGCGCGCAATCTTACTGTACATATACCTACGCTCGCACGACGCTATTCAACCTGCTCTTTCTCGAGTTTATAAATGTATCGGATTGGCCAGAAAGTAATTGCGTTTTTTTTTTTTTTTTTTTTTTTTCTAATAGATGGACACGTGCGTATATCTCGAAATTTCTAGCTAATTTCATTTTAAATCGCAGATTTATTGTTGAAAATGCGCGATCTCATTGACAATTGTTTGTTTGACACGAGTGGACGATCTTTAATGCTGCTTTGAGCCAAATGATGTCGGCATGTTTTACGAAATGATATAAGAAAAATGAGAAAGCAAGTGTTATATAACAGTCGTAATTGCACTAGTTATAATAGAAACATCGATATTGTAAATGATTCGTTTCTCATTTAATTATTCGTGGAAATGTTGGAAATAGAGAGGTTGCGTTTATTATTAGCAATCACTGTAATTACCTATGTTTCTATATATGTGTCGATAGATATCAATTAATTGAGTAAATTTGTAATTTTGTTTACAATTTTTGTTGCAATTTTTTAATAGAACATTTATATAAAGAATTTTTCGTACTTTTAATTGTAGAACAATTGATACCGTTTGGCGAGATAAAAGTGAAACATACTTTAAAACAGGAACACGTTACTCCATTCTATCGCTATAAACACATCTAACATACATGTGCCTGATGCACAATTTCGATCGATGCAATTCAATCTTGCATTCGAAAAGGACCAAAGTGCCATTGTCAACAGAAACATTTATACATATCGAAACTATTTAACTTTCATAAAGTATTTTCGCCATTCTCGATCAATACGAATTTTGTTGCACATTTGAAGAAGAAATGCTTAAAAGAAGAAATGATTTCTTCTTCAAGTTGAACGTCTCCTAGAACAATTACAAAGTATAATACAAAACTCATATAATTAAAAAAAGAATTAAAATGTAACAAAACAGTTTATCAATTATTATATCATATGATTTCATTTACTTCAACTGCATACTGCACGTTGATCGCCATGTGAAGTCAAGTTTCCACATGACAATCTTATTTTTAAATTCTGGGACAAGAAGAAATGTAATGATATTCAGTAGAAAAATGAGTTTTTAACAATCATCTAATTATACTTAAATCAAGCAAATTAAATTATCAAATGGCAATAGAATAATCATGAAGTAGATTATTAAATTATTTTGAAGTAGTCACAAAGACTTTATCATACATAAAAATACACAATACTATAATAGTTATTTTTAATGTATTGGACAAAACATTTTAAACAAAAACTAACTGATTGTGTGAGATTTAAGGATTTCGTTGTCAATTCTCTAAATGATCTACGCTTGAGGAATACAAACAAAAACTGAAGCACGCTCATGTCAATAACTTGACAAAAACCAGCAATCCTGAAATCTACTCGATTTTCGCTCGTCTGACGTTTACAGAAAATTTATCTCTACTTCACTTTAATTCGAGATTGAGATTTCTTTCTTTCTTTTTTTCTGATAGTTGTCGCGAGGACACACTCTTTACTTTATATCCGACAGCTGTACGTGTGTATATATTTACTATCTGGCGCAGGATGATGGTCTCGAACCGTGACCTGGGTTAATGGGAATCGTTCATGAGATTTTCCTCGCTCTATGGGATATTGTTCTCTGCGTAGAGCACGGATCGCGCCCGGTGATCTACTTTTCGATAGAACCAGGCCAAACACGTAAGAACGAAAACACGAAATATTTACGGAGATGACAGTGCATCCATTGTCAAAAATGTCGATCATTCGAATCTCGATTACAATCGAACACAGCCTAGTTACACATTTAAACTACATGCCAGGCAATTTGTTTCATATATGGAAATTTTATGGCTATTTTAACGTTTCATCCAAGCGAACTGTCTTTCATCCGTACCATAAAAATTCGTGCGGTGAACTGTTAGAAGAAGAAGAGTGTCATTGAAATTAACAGATAAATTAAATATTATATGATCGAAATGTACGTAATAAGGAAAGAGATAAATGTAAACAACGTGGCGAAGCAAAGAGTATTTTCATTTTCGAAAATTGTAAAAATCCACACATCCGTCATGGCATTGAATCTGATCCACGATGGTTTCGAAAATTGAAATTTTCTCCTTGCAAACGATCGAATTGAAACCTGCTACGACTTTCTTTTCCCGTCTGCCAATTAGTTGCGATTACCGAACGAACGTCTACCGTAGTGTCAACGAGTGCGCTAATAACTCACTTGTACAAATAGTTGCTGAAGCGAAAGACGCGGCTACTAATTTCAGACGAGTCCACTAATTTCCAGTCGAGGGGCGTGTGGCTGCGTGTCGTTCATGCGACGCACGTATCTCTGAGACGAGTGAGAGTCTCGCGGAAAAGACGCGGAGTCAGGTGTAGGGGCAGCAAAACGCGTGAAAATTGACCTGAAAGGTGCGGTCGTGAGAATCGGAGAAACTCCGAACGACATGGTCTTTCACAATAACGGCTGGTTCGTTTCTCGTGCTGCCAACGCTGCATTCGTTTAGTCATTCACCACGTTCCTACGAGCTACTCCTGCATTCTTATCGAAGGAGAAATTTTCGATCGCCTGTCTTTCTCTTTTAATAAGTCTCTGGGATCGGTTTCCCCGTACGGTTCCTCGGGAACCGTTTATCGATATTACATCGGGGAAACGTGTCCGGCGCTACCTACTTGAATATTTCAGCTTTATATCTTCATTTCCAGCCGTTCTGTGTTTATTGCGATACTTCTCTTCACCCGTATCGTCCGTTACGATACGTGCAAGGTGTTCGCTCGTTATTATTGACCGAGCGATTTTTCTCGCCAATGTTTTGGAAAAGTGGACAAGGAAGAATGGCTTTTATGGATTTTGCATATGGTGGAATTAAAATTGAAATGTATGTCCGAAAGGAAATGGTTCGTCGACGTTTACGATACGTACAAGGTGTTCGCTCGATATTATTGACCGAGCGATTTTTCTCGTAAATGTTTTGGAAAAGTGGACAAGAAAGAATGGCTTTTGTGGATTTTGTACATGGTAGAATTGAAATTGAAATGTATCTGTTAAGGAAAATTGTTCATCGACATGTATTATTGGTTAATACTATTAAGTTATCGACTTATGGGTCAAAGAATATATCTTTCCGCAGTATAATATTATAGAATATAATACAGTATTACATTATATAGCATAGTATGTGTGTGTGTGTGTGTGTGTGTAGTATAGTATAGTATATGCTATAAAATCATCCTAGTTGTAAATAATAAAATACAACGCATCTATAGTTATGAATAATAAAAAATTGAAGACCGCAAATATAAAAAATCATAGTACGCTGTTATGTTGGCTATAAAAAACATTAACATTTCCCAAAAACTTATCACTTGTACCGGAGGAGCACCCTGTATATGTGACAATTGTAAAACTCTAATTTATTAAAGCGCGCGCACGCAAATTTCATTAAAACTCCGTTAAATTTTTATTAAAAGATAAATGTCCTAAAATTTTGTTCATTTCTTCCATCTATCGCGATTCTTACATTGTCTTTCGGCCGCTCGTTAAAACACACCAGAAATGTTACAAAAATTTCACACATTTAATAAGCTTGCGATAGATTTCCGTCAGTTTTCCATCGCGGAAAAGGTTTCACGGCGATCAGACTATAGAAGAGATGACACACACACATACACACACACACACACACACACTAGTGAAGACACATACTGGAGGCGTGGAGGATTCCTGTGTGCTGGAACCACGTACGGGGCAAAGTTCCGCTACGTGCCAGCACGTTTGCCATCGGTTGCCGAAGAAACGCATAACTCCGGCAGGAACGTACATAAACCACGCGAAACGCTCCATTCGTTTCGATAAAACGTTCCCGGGGCTGAGAGCGGGCTAGTGTCCGTTCCATCGTTCAGGAGAACATTTTCAGATCGTCGTCACGGGATTTTAGCGCGAGCAAAGACCCGGGATATTCGTCGATTTGGCTCGACGGGACGTGATACGTCTTCGATCGGCGATGGCGCGGCGCAGCCAGATTCTACCAAGGCCAGCCAGCGAATTTCACGCTTAATAAGTCACACGAAAGTTTTATCTCGTCGTATTCGGTCCCGGTAAAATGAATTCGGCTCTCGATTTTAATTACACCGGGTGTTAATTTCAGCTGGAAAGTCTGAATTACTTTGGCTGTTGTTAACACATTGTGGAACTCGCGTCTTTCTGTTTTCAGTTGTTGCGGACGGGAGAATGGAAATTAATATGGCGAAGAAGCAGGATGAGAAAGCTTCTCAAAGTGGCCTTCACAGGATTTCTTTTCTTTTTTTAACAACATTGAATGCACGCCATTTTGTAACCATTTAAATCCCACGTAGTCACTTTTTCTTCAACATCAAGAGCAATCGAAATGATTTAAACATTCGACTGAGAATTAACATCCTGTGTACGATATTATAGAAGAGAGAAATATAAATTTTGTCCTGGATCTGTTAATGGAGCGCACAGTGGATTCCTGCTTTGTCAAGAGTGATTTCAAAGTTTTAGAAAATTTGAACTATAGATTAATTGTGACAGTGGCTGGTAAAGTTATCAAATCAGTCATATCAATCACTTTTTGTTCTGCAAACCACCTTTGATGGAATTACCATTGAATTTTATTGAGAGAAATGTATTTCATACTATATGCTAAAATTCATATAATCATCCAAATGTATATTTAACAGATTAGAGGTTATACAAATAATACGCATATTATGCAAATACAATATCACGATGATATTGCCAAATCCTGATCAGTATCCGATTAAATAAACTCTGTGGTTGAACCTCTCAATCATGAAAAATCACTGATGGGTTAGGTTTACTGCTTAACGACGAAGTTCACGTAAATGGAATCTTCAAATAACCAATCTCTCGACAAGTAATCGAATTGATCCGATTCCATTCAAATCCGAGTACATCGCGCGTCTCGAATAAAATTAAAACGTGGCTGATCAATTCGACTCGTCAACAGCAACCAGAAGGCGAATGATCGCGAAGAAATTTCGCGTCGATCGACAGGCGCAGGGGGCTGTGGAAAAGACAGTCAAACGACGTCGAGTGTGGCAGCAGCGGCGAGAGAAAACGAAACACGGGAGAATGAGCAATTTTCAGCGACCGACGAAGGTTGAACGATCCAGAATGGAGCATAGAGAAGAGCGGAGTGGACGTAACAGGTTGTTACTCGTTAATAAATCCCGCCGCTTTACAACTCTATGAACCGCGGCCAGCTCTGCCGTCCTTACGAAACAATGCTGGAAATTAAAGCGGATCTCCCTCTCTCTCTCTCTCTCTCTCTCAGCTCGCGGAATTCAACTCGGAGTTGCAACTCGAACGAAATAAATATTAATGCCGCGACCGGCTCCGCTTCGCCCCGGCTACGACTCGCCAATAGAAGTTAACGAACACGGAGCCCGAGTACCGTTTGCCGGACGGCTGCCCGGGGAATCTGTGCCGAACACTCCACGCTCTCCTAACTTCCGTTTCGTCGAACTTTCCTCGGGGAACTGGCTGGATGCCTATTTTCCTTGGGCGTTAATTGGGCTTAATTAGCGATCAAATAAGAATCGTTTTGCGGGCAAGGAGATGAAGGAGGCGGGTCGCTTGATCGATCGTTCGAACGATTACCAGGCCGGCATACCGAGGGAAGTGTCGATCATTCGATTTCGACGAAATTTCGCTTGCGCGTGGTTTTCGAAACAGTATTCCTTTTCCTTTCTTATCGATAATATCGTCGATATTGTAAACTGAAGGGATGGGACACCGAAATATCTCGAAAATTACCGTAGATACAGTTTTTGTGTAAATTGATCGAATTTCTGTGCTCTTTTTGACGATGAATTCAACGTGCCGTAACGTACAGTACCATTCTACGAGAAGAAAAAAAACATTTGTTTGAACTAGTTTGATATATTTAATTTAACGTTATCTTTTTCATAATTTTTTGACTCTTCAAGTAATTGTTAATATGTTTCCTTGAATATCTGTTTATGGAAATTATAAATTGGAACCCTGATTTTTGCAAAGAAATTTATTATTTTGAAAAACTTTCTGGTAAATATATTGTACTTTTAAAAAAGGCTGATTTCATAGTCCAATATTTAGATGGACACGATCGATCGTTCAACGTAATTTTCACTCAGTGATGGTATTTTCACTCGTCGAAGGAATGACACAAACGTATCTAAATGTAAGATATATAAATCACCGAAATTATTGGTACAATAATTAGTGCTGTAATTAGTGATCAAATCGCGATCTTTAATGGTGGAGGATTCAAACGAGAAGCTGAGGTCACTCGATGGTTATTCGAATATCGTATCGAAATTGATCAAATTAGTAAGGGGCAGATGTTTAGACGCTTATGAGAAACGAATGCAGAAAAATATATAAAATATCGACGGTGGAGTATAATTGTAACGGAGGAAATGTCTTGCCTCGGTTTCATTTCGTTAATTGCGATCGCAAAAGTATGAAATTGCACAAAGATCTGCGATCTAATTACTAAAAGTAAATACCACATACGTATAAAAGTAATCTAACAGTAGCTTTTTTAATAGGTACCAAAAAAATACCAAGAATTCTCTGCCGTTTATTATTACTCTATTAATCTGGAATTGTTGTCACAAAAGAAGAAAAAGAAACAAAAAATGACAAACAAAGAGACGCAGAGAAATTTCACAACCTGACCGCGACACGTTTTGCAACTTGGAGCCGACCGAAACTAGGTTCCTGCGTCAATATTATCATTAAGTTCTTGGAGCACCTAGGCTAATCACCGTTGGTAATTCGAGCCGCTGCTGTGCACACCTTAATTACCAACGGAGAGAAGAAAGGAAAGAAAAAAAAAAAAACAGGCGCAGCAGCATGAATTCGCTCGTAATAAGTGAAAGTTCCGGGCCGTCTTTCGCGATAGATACAAGGTCCCACTTTTACGGTATACATGCACGTATGTACCAGAGATCGCGGTATTGAAATATATGCAGGTACACACGTGACACGTGAAAACGTGAATTAGGAAATTAGGAATGTAAAGCGTTAAACATTGTACATGTGTATCTACACTTTTATTACGCGTCTCTTCTTTGGCGTACGTCTTTTAAAATCTACACAATCCTCGAATGGACAATTTTTAATGTCGATTTGACGAAACGTGTTTCCACTTTTCGAATATTTCAATCTTGCATCTCAAAATACACTTCATTTCCAAAAGAGTCACGAATTTGTTTGATCCTCGTGAGATCTTTTCGTTATTTCTAATCAGTATGAATTTTATATTCGTTGCGCATTTGGTTTTTAATGATCTTGTGTTAAATCGAAGGACAAAGCTCATTTTCCACAGTGAAGAAATGTTGTGAAATAATTTCTACATTTGCAAACGTCATCTTCACTCAAGAAATATCGTTGCGTTAACGGTGTTGATGTCGAGAAGTGTAAAATTTATTTATCTCGCTTTAATTAAGATAATAATTATATAATTTCTACAATTAAGAAATAATTAAAATACTGAAACATTTTGTCAGTTGTTGTATTATTACATTTTACGTAATTCTGCATGTTGCACCATCATATTAAAATAACACCTCTTGTAGAATATTCCACTTTAATCGAGATTGAGATTTCTTTGTCGAGAGGAGATACGAAAATCCACATTAACATTCGCACCACGTAAATATTGTAATACCATTTCGTAAAACGAAATCGTACAATACTAAGTCTGGATTCGTTTTAAAGCTTGAAGCCTCTACTTTCATCGTTCATTTTATTCTAAGGGGCAAGTTTTATTCTTTTTGCATCACGGAATGATGACGTTATTATCTTTGAAAATATCATACATTGTCATAGTGTGTAAAAACATTGAACAAATATTTTTCATGACCGAAACTACAGTGAAGATTGAAATCTTTCCCTTTACAACGATCTCCTCGAACCTTGACATACAATTTTCTTTCGCCATTTTTTATTTATTCTTATTGCTTTCCTAGATCTGAAAATTAATTACGTCCCTGCTTCGCCTAAAAGATGCCATATGGTGTTTCGACTCGCTAAACGAACCCACAGTATATTATCATGCTATGTTACATATTTATATTATGTTATATTATATTGTTATATATCATTTTATATTATATTATACTATATTATATCATATTACAATGTATGTTTGTGCGCGCACGGCATTGACAATGGCGGCCGACCAATCGCAAATCCGCCCGCGAAACAGATTATTTGCTCGCGTGCCAGTTTTCTTATCTCCGCGAGAATCATCCGGTTTATCGAAGGCTACCGAGAAAAATTACTTTCACCAACTCTCCCTACGAATGAATCCTCTATTTTCAGTCGGATCCGATGAACGCGCCGCGACACACGATGACTTCACTTCGACCTCCCTCCCCCCCCCCTTCTCCCCCCGCTTGACGTCACTTACGCGACTTCTCGCGAAATTAATCTCGCGTTTCATAAGAACTTAATTAAGAATTCGTTCCGAGAAAAACTCAACGACGTGGAATGCTACCTCAACGTTGGAATGAATGAAGCGTGCACGACCATGTGAATAAAATCGAAATGCCGTGAAGAAGGCGGAGAAAAATCACTGTTCTCTCATTCCGTCTTCGTTATCTTGGCAATTAAATGCAAATCTATTCAGCTGCCTGACAGTGGTAACGCGAGTCAGTGTGTGACCCGAGTAAACGATCGCCCGTGTAGTGGTATAAATTCACGTGTCGCGTTCTTTTCCTGTTATCGATATTTTAATGGATAATCTCGTCGCACGTGGCACGTGATTGTTAATATTTATTATCTGAAAAAAATACTCGTCTCCAGAAACGCAAAATCTTTTTACAGTAAAGCAGTAACTACGTTTCAAGTTTCGATCGCTTGTTATTCATTTTGTCGTGTCATCAAAATGATAAACCAGCTAACATTAATTTAATTCAACCACGTATCCGTTCATTTGTTCTTTAACAGTAAAATTATATTTCTCTACAATTATTTGAACAAATTACGTGAATACAATTAAAATATAATTCTTTATAATTATTCACATAACGTACACAAGTTACATAAATGTTATTAAAATAATTATAAAATTATACAAATTGTACAAATTAGCGTATTATTCTAATAGTGATGAAAAAAAAAAAAGATAAAATATTCTAGATTTATGCTTCCATTTAATTTCTTGCGCTGGAATGACGTGCCACGCACGTCGAGAATGTTTTTGTTCCAAAATTGTAATATTTTCTCCGTTCTAAGTATATTTAAGCGAAACGAAATTGGCGAAACAAATAATCAATTTATTACTTCTCGATCATTTCTATCCAGTGATATCACACCGACGAGTTTTAAAAAAGAAAGCGACGAATCATTGTATACGGTTTGGTTACTCGTTACGGTCCGCAAACTACAGGCCCGCGGCAGATCCCTAGATACACGTTCTACAGTAAGATTCCGCAATTGATTCCAAGTTACAGTCTCACCTGCAGTACATCGTCGTGCGAACATCAATCCTCTCGTGCAAAAGTCCACAGCTATTTCAGTTTATCGCGCGAAATGTCCATCCGTCGAAACGTTTCGCCTCGTTTCGAAATACCGGGAGTAACACCGCGGGATCTCCCTTGATCCTCGGCCGCGATCCGTTAACGGCCACGCGTCGAGCGTGGAAACTGAATCGAACAACGGGACAACCACTGTGAACCGTCTTTGCAATCAGGCCTCGCTGTGAAGAGGGCCCCTACCATCGGAGAGTACGGACGAGAGCTCGCGTTTAACGCGACGCCGGTGAAAACGCATAATTCAGGACGAAACGTCGCGAGGCATCGCGATGGACTTTCTTACCATGTGCATTTCCTTTTCTCGCCTTTTCTTCGTCCCCCCCCTCCCTCCCTCCCTCCCTCCCCTCACCACTCCACGTTTCCTTGCGTGTAATCTTTCTTCCTTTTTTTCTTCTTTTCTTCCCCCAGCCGAGAGTTTAGACGGCTGGCGTTAATTCATCACTCGCACGCCCACTTTCGAGAGTACTTGGAGAGGTGGAAAGGCGATCGAGCACGCGGTTAAGAATTCACGCGAATTCCGGGATCCTTTCACGCGGCTGCTCGTCGTCATCCGGCGATCGTTCGCCCGCGGACACTTTCTAGGCTAGGCGTGTTCGTTCAAGGCTAACGCGTGAACGTTACATTTCTTTTTTCGTACGGGATTTTTGAATCGCGATCGGCGATTGGCTGGAAAATTCTGGCGAACTTTCTGATCTGGTATGTATCTTGGACACTTGCATTATATCACGTTATTATTGGTGTACGGGGGGACACGCTAGCTAATTTTCCGTTGAAAATCTCAGTTTCAGAACCTTCGGTCTTTAGAATGGTTTAGTCGCAATATCGAAACAATTATAATAATTACATTATTTTCGTTGTTGAACGATTCTAAGGCTATTGAGGAGATTGGAAACTTCCGAAAAAATAGTTACATTTATATATTTTTATTTTTAAAATGATAGACAGACTGTCGAGCACCAGAATTCAAAGAGACAAAATTTGAATTGGCAAATATTTGTTCATATTCTATTTCATAAATTAACTAAGTCGACCTCGGGCATATTTTCCCAGGAACCAGGAAGATAGATTATGCTTGAAAGAATTAAAAATAATTTTACTTTGCATTTAACGTGAAACGATTAGTTAACTAGACCACTTGTGAGAATATCACTAGTATTAACACTAGGAACACTATCAGAATATCGATAATATTCGATTAGAAAAGAAAGGGACGATTTTCCTATTGAGAAGATTCAATCTTCCAAAGCTACGATATCGCATTTGCCATAAAATATCCATGTTGTGTATACCGAGTTACAAGAACAACGTAGACTCAATTTTACGAGAAATTCTACAGAGCGTTCTGTTTTAACAAACGAGAGCACTACACGGTGCAATTTACGAGACACGAGTGTTTAAAGGTCGCGTATTTCGCATAAATATATACTGTTTTCTACCCGTCCGTTGCTACGTTAGCAGATTCGAGCTGCCTTCGACCTCCGTTTCGATACGGTGACATCTTTAGCTTCTCCCCGGACATAGGTCGCATGATTCGTTCGCTGAGTGCGCGATTCCCTCGAACGAACATACTTTCCTGGCAATCGAATGCAAAAGTCTCTCTCTCTCTCTCTCTCTCTCTGGAAGCAGTTGCCGAGAACCGTGAATAATAGGTCGTGAGAAAAATGTGCTCCTCCTGAGACTTGGTCCACTGTTTCACGAATATTTCCGTGACACATTGGCTAACTTCTTAAACGTTGAACGTATGAATTTATAGATTACCTACAGCTCGTTCGCGAGAGCTCTTTGGTACAGTTTGCGAAATAATATTCTACTGTATAAGATGAATCTTACATGTAATATTTCGTTTGGACAGACTTCTAATAAATATCAGCCAAACCGATTAATTCTATTTTGCGTTAATTTCTTGATTTCGTTGCGTAAATAGTAGATTGATATTTGATTGAGAAACAAATGAGTTGCTGCGACAAGTTTATTCGTCAAACATGATGAAGAACATAACTGCACCATGGAAGATTATCGACTTTAAACTGATACAATTTCGTCAAAGAAGATCGTATAATGATTCATTTGGTCTCATTTTGAAGCGTGAAGCCTTTACTTTAAAAGTCGTCGAATCTTTTTCCTTCTGAAGATGATTTTTACACCGTGCAGCGAGTAAGAAAGTGAGGTAAATTGTAAAAATTCATGTTAAAAGATTAAGAAATTCCTTTTAACGACCAAATTCACCATGGCTTGAAGATTGAAATTTTCTCTTTACAAACGACTCCTTGGAACTCGTTGCAGGATTTTTTTCCACCAGTGTTATTAAACTTTGAACGTTAAATGACGAAATGGTAGATCGTGATGTTCAATGTTCGGTAAAATGATGAAGAAAGAATGGTATAATAAGTTTTAAGAGGTCGTTCCAAAGTGAAAACTTCGACCTTCAAACTGATGATAGATCTAGTTATGAAAAAGATGTTTCAATTTTGACAATTTTCGCGGAAAAGTTATCTTCAATTTCAGTTAGCTACATGATGTCATCTTCGAAGTGACGTTTCTTTTTTTTCTTTTTTCTTTTTTCACAAAGTTACGTCAGCTTAAATTATCGACAATTTTTCATGGTCATTGGCACATAAATAATTTCGACAACAATGGTATAAACGTAATTAAATAACTCTGACGTAAATTTAATTCCGAAGAACAGTATCGTCGAATTATAATACACGCTGCAATAATTGATGTAAGATTTTATTAGTTCAGGCTATTCGATTTTCGTATTCTTCACGATTCTTCAGAAAGGGCCAATGACGAAGTGAAATTAATTCAATTTAAAATAACGAGACGTACCGAAGGCTCGGAGGTTATTCTTCAGAAATCTTTCACGTTCCTTCGTACCGGGAATAATTGACACCTTTCCCGATAATCCTTTCGACGATAAACCAAAGAAAAACTGCGAATTCAGGTCGAAATTCTGGAAGAATGTATCGAGAGGAAGGGAGTTAACAATGACGAGCGGAAAGGTCGGCCAGCTAGCTGCCTTTCTCCGTCTCGTCGAGGCCGCGTCGCGTCGCGTCGTTTGACAAACGACGTCAAAGCGTCGACTGGCGTAATAAGAGCACGCCCGGTCGTATTCGACCAAAGAAAGTTTTCTTTTCCCCCATTTATGGGAAATTCAGAAACTCTAACTTTTCCTTCGTCTTTTCGTACCTCTAGAAAGAGAAACAGAGAAATAGAGAGAGAGAGAGAGAGAGAGAGAGAGAGACTCGAGGTTGACAGTGGCAAGTAACAGCACGCAGTATTCAACGTGTATTTCGAACCGTGTAACTTCGTTAAGCCACCGCCAGAACGAGTCGTCTGCGTCCCAAGGAACGAACTTCCCCCGGATTTGATTGTTCTTCGCTCTGTGTCAAAGTTTAGACGTTAGGCGAAGTTGGGCCAAGCGTTTGGCGCGTCTATTGTCTATCGCGTGTCGATGAGGTTGCTACAGTTGCAATTAAACTTTGTGCGTGAAGGGGCGAAGAATTACCTCGCCGGATTACCGAGCCGAGATTCCAGGCCCCGAGCTTCTTTCAATTAAATCCCTCGAAGCTTTATCCGAACGTTGCTCGTCGTTGCTTCTCGTAGTTCTTCCGAAGTTCGAGAAACTGCGTATACATGACCGTGGTGAAACAAGAGAAAGGAAACATCCCTTCGAAAAAAGTGTCGAACCGAGAACTTTGACATCATTAGAGACCCTTATCTTTGCATCTCCAACTTAATTTAATTTTTAATTTCAATTCAAGGAGTGATCAAAGTCGATGGGAATTGAAAAAGAAATTGGGAAATTTTGTGTGACACAATGGTGTGATATAAGCTCCTGTTTATACATTTTACGAGAGACTGTTTAAATCTCTAGAAATACGATACTTCGCATCTGTAAAATATCTAAAATTTATAAATTGGGTAGTTCTAGCGTTAAATACACATAGAGGTTAGACGAAATAAATGGACACGCCTCGTACAAAATCAGTCGCGTTCAAAACTGAAACGCGTTGTTGCGATTGTTCTTGAATCTTCTCACAATGGGATTATGTTTTGTCTTGAATCCATTTATAATATAATATCTATGTAATATCATATGTTTCTAATATAATATCTATATAATAATATATATTTCTAATATCTACATAATATCATATATTTCTAATCTAATATCTATACAATGTCATATAATTAAATTTACAAGTTAATTACCTTAAATTTAGTGACTACTTCTGTTTCTTTACTGTACTGTCTTTTTCTATTTCCGCTTTTAATAAGACTGGGTATTCTACGTTTTCTAATCTATTACTATACCCCCTCTTTTCTATTTCCTCTATTATTCGCTTGCCTTCTACTTCCAACTCTATTTACCTATTTATCTCTCCACCACGGTACCTATCCTACCCTCTTTTGTCTTCGTTTTTGGAATTTATTCCCTTAACTCTCTATTTTTTCGCATCTTTCATACAGCACTCTTTACCACACACACCCTCTAACCAAGTCCAATTAAATTTATAAGTTTATAAATAGTTATAAATAGTTATAATGTTAGAAATTGACGGGCAATTTGTACACCAATTAATACTTGATTCAATAAAAATAATTTAATTAATTTACTATTAAATCTTCTTTCAAACTAATGTTAAAAATAATTATTCAAAAATAAAATTTTTTATAATTCATTTACTCTTAAATATACTACGTTTTGATTTAAAATATTATTTTATTAAATATTTATTTATATAATTTCCATTCATAAAATATAATAACAATACATAAATAAAATTTAAGTATTTCTTATCGTGGATCATCAAATTAAAACAACAAATTTTCCCAAAAAAGATTAAAAGACCGCCATATTACTTTATTTTAATGATTCAACATTTAATTATAAAATTATTTATTATATTAATACAATAGGGTATCCAATCCTAGTTTAATATATAATTTTCTTATTTTTTAATATAAAAAATTATAATATATTAATAATTTAAATTTCACCTATAATTATCAATTTTTATATAAATTACTTTATATTAACTTTTATAATAACATAATATTTAATTAAATTTATAATAAGTTAATTTTTAATAGAATATAACCGAGTTATAAAATAATCAAATTTATTTTTTCGAGGAATATGCGCGTTTTCATTCGCCCAATTTCGTCGGTTTTGACGACCGTGCGTGAAAGTAAGTATGCGAGAAACGCCCGTAAACCTAGCGTCGATACAGCGTGCGTATTTCGGTGTAATATACAAGTGCAGCACCAAGATGTCTACCGATTAGCAGCGGCGAGACAATAACTCGGCTGGGTGAATGTCGGTCGATCGATGTGACCTTTGAACCGATTGACATTTGAACCTTGAGGAAGAAGAGGGAGCCGCGAGTAACTGCGCTGGACGGCTCCGTGACGTACGATCGGAGAAATCGAATCAGAATACACGACCACGGTCCTGTGGATTGATCAGCCTTCCCACCGAAACTTCTCCCGCTCTCTCCGGGTACCGTTCTTGCCCTTCGCCCCATGAAAATCAATGTCTTCCGAGAACCGGCAAGATCTACTGGGCTGTAAACGTCGCTCGTACGAATTTACAGGGTGACAGGAGAATTCATTGGATATTCCAGTTCTTAACGCGAACGGTCCTTGCTGAATGTTTTCGAGCTTGCTACAAGACGATGCAAAAGCACCGTGCCGATTAACACGATCCGAAAGTTTGGAATTTTAAAAGAAGAAAGATATCGTAACGATATATTCGTGTGTATCGTGATGTATATATATATGATCTTGTATCGTAATATATATTCGTTAATAAACGAAAGCATTATTTTACACGCTGATGACGCATGGTTTTATCTGAAATCTACAGAGGGCTGCAAACTTTCACATGGTCCAAATATGCCAGCAAAAGTATACGTATAGAGTATTAAATACTGTATTCGTGTATAAATCGCGTGAAACTCGTATCGAAAAGATATAAATGTGTATATATATATATATATATATATTGATATTGATATAAACAAACCGCCGCCAAAAAATATTGACAGTTAATATTTTATATGTACACGTTTACTACCATTTGTAAGTTTGGGGCACTCTTTCAGATAAAACCATGTATCATCGGCGTATAAAATCATGCATTCGTTTATTAACTGTTATATATATTAATATTGCTTAAGTCATTATATATACAGGACCCAAGAGGTTATATTTAGTCAGAGTACGAAGGACCAACAAAGTACAAAGAAACCAATTCCATTTTGTTGCTAATTGCAAGCATAATTCTTTCCATTCTAAAAGAGAACAACCAGTTCAGGTGTCGTGCTATGAAGCTGGTTTCGTTCCAGCTTTGATATTTAAAAATTGGACAATTTTCAAACCTAAAAGTGAAGCGATATTATTGTGAAATAAAAATATGTATCACTCACGAAAGTGTACGATTATTGTAAATATAATTATCTACATAACGATTAAGTATCTTAGTAGCTGCGTTTTTCACTGCTGTCACCTGCAAAAAGCGCGTCCATCAAAATGCTTTTAATGAGATTAATTCGACGAAGTGACAGACGTCAACGAGAGAAGGCCCACGTCGATCCCTCTCCCCCTATGATCTGAAATTATCGCAGTAGGGCAAGCTCGCTCGTTAATCTCGTTCGTTGTGGATTCACGTTCAGAGGTTATTTCGAGCGGAAGTGCATAGCGACTCAACCCCTTCCCTCCGCCCCTTTCCGCTTCCCAGCCGTGCACGCGCCTTGGAAACGTCCGACGGAATCTTCCTTCGAAAGAAGATGCACGCCGCTAAATTTAGATTTACGCGCCCGGCCTGTTAGAGAGTCGGGGCAAAACAACGGCAAAGCACTCGAAAATGGACGGCCGCGGGGCTTAATGGAGACGCATCGCGCGTCGAACGACGTGATCGGCACGCGACGCCGCGTAAATTTAACCTCGGGAGGATCGCACGAGGCGTGGATTACGCGTCAGAGACTTTATCCTCGCTTTCCAGTTATTTATAATTCGTACGTTTCGCCCCCCTTGCCCTTCTTGGAGAAGCTTCTCGGACGTGATTTCGGCGACTGAAGGGTGAAATTAACCCCTTGTTACACTTACGCACACGTACATCGAACCGGAGTGTATACTCTGCGTGTACTTTGTTTCCTTCTTTTCAATTTTGATAATTTTAATTTCGATGTTGACAGACGAGACATTTTAAGACATACAGATATAAAATTTTTCAGCGACAGGTGTTTAAATAGCTTGTTTATTCGATTTATTTAAATTTAAATAATATTTTTTATTTATTTAAATAATATTTTCTATTTCGACTTTAGTCACCGAATGAGAAACAAACACAATTCCACGATATCTCCGGTTAATTGCGCTACCGTGCCGTGAACGATTCGAAAACGAATCTTCGACTTCTTCCTCGTGTTCCGTTCCTCGCCAGATATTGGCCCATCGTCGTCGTCGAACGAACGTGTTGAAACAGACCGATCGTCTTCGCGCCGGACTGCAGCAACAGATTCTAAAGGCAACGAAGCATGGAGCATCCGATCTTTCGCAACGAGCCAGGCAAAACGCATCTGTTCTTGTCCCGCGGCGAACGGGAGTATGATTTACGACGCGGCAACGAGATAGCGTGCAACTTTAATTCGTGCCTCGTCGCTGTTTCGACGAAGCCGGAAAGCCAATTTCCAGCGAGGGATCAGAACACCGTTTCCCGTTTGCGCCCGTTTTCGAAATTTCGCGCGTTTTAAAACTACGGAACGCACGCGCGTCCCTGGGAGAACGTGTTTCTGTTATTAATTACGAAATCGTGGATGTCCAACGGGTCGTGAGAATATTCGGACAGTCATCGTAGAGAACTTATATATATATATATATATATATATATTGCTTTTAGTTATTAATTATATATATAAAATTAATAGCTAATTAATATATATAATAATATAATTAATAACTAATTATATATGTGAAATATATTGCTTTTAGTTATTAATTTGACTTTAATCTATACACTTTGGTGCAATTTGTATATTGCTAATGGGGATCGACCAAAGTGAATATGATTGTTGGTTTTTATGCACTCGTGCGGAATTTCGAATTCCAAAGATTGCACGTAATATGTAAAAATGTAGGTATAATATAAATAAAAAAGTATAACAAATACATATAATGGTAAAGTTTAATATAAATAAAGTGTATTACAGTATAATACCACATAGTGTATGTTAAACAGTTTCTAAGAATCCATCTTTGAATTACGCTCTCAAAAATGTAAATTTGCACAGGCATTCCATTTATTATTGTTTATTATTTATTTTTACCGTTGTTCGTTATCTGTGAGCCGAAATGATCGTTTCGAGCTGAAAACTGTATGATTTCATTTCTGTTACAAGTATGAACAGTCCAAGAACACTATGTGTCTACTTTCACGATTCTATTAGAAATTTTTATCGCCTCCTAGAAACAACCAATCACATCTGAATTTCTTGCAGAAAATTTCTTCCTAGTTGCACAAGAAAACGTACTATTACAGGCCAAATAAAAATGGCCGCGAGAGATCAGCGCGCATTCATCAGAGGCTTTATGCAAGAACGAAGATAAATCAGCATTCCCCGGTAGCGTTTGTTTCATGGTTGTTCGCGCGGCTACTTATATGACTTTATTGGTCCGTCGTGGTTTCGAAGGAAAATCGCGTTACTCGTCGTGTGATCCAATGATGCCGATGATTTAGAACGGCGTCGGAGGCGCGCGAACGCGGCTTTTATCTCCCTCGGAATTTAATAGTTGAGGGAGCATCGAGGGCGTAACATGTCGGTGCGCCGAGAAAATTATTTTCACCCGTGTAATTAATGACCGTTCGGTCTATTGTTGAATATTGCAAAAATGAATCAATTGACTGGGGCTAGAAAACGTAAGAACGTGTTCTTCAATCCGCGTTCGGCAACTGGAACGCACGTTTCCACTCGATGAAAACGTCGAACATTAGAGAGTGATAGACGACGATTGTCCAAGATCAAAAATTCAAATTCAAATTCAAAAATTGGCCAGCGATTCTTCGATGGATGCTCTCCGAATTCGAGGACATGGATTGAAATTCTAATTCAAAATTAATCAGATGGATGGTGACTCTACAAATTAAAAATTAGATAGATAGATAGACGGATAATACACTGTATTCATATATTCAAGCTGAAATTCAAATGGATAGAGAATGACTCTTCAAAATCAAAAATTCAAATTTAGATAAATTAGATAGTTACTCTCTAAATTCAAATACGAAATTATAGATATAAAATAGACAATATTAATATAATATATGATTGACTATTTAAATACTTTCGCGATTATTATAAAATTTATACTTGTAATGTTATAACACCAAATATCACCTTGTATTCGTATTATGGAAATATATCCTCGTACTATACTAAACACTATGTTGTACATACATTTTTAAATTTGTTTCGAAATTTACCAATATAATCATTGTTAGCTAATTCTTACGTCAACGTACGTCAGAAAAAGACCAACTTCCTGTCGCTAGTTGCAAATTAAACTACTGTATGTTTCGATTTATTTTATGGTGAAAAAAGTTTATCTACAGCAATTAACACTGCATCACGTTTGTACGTGAATTTTAATCTCTCTTTTCTCTTTTCACAACTCTGTATTTGTATGCGGGCGTGTGCGTGTGCGTTTTCCTTTGTGTCGTTCTGGGTCGTATGCACGTTCGTTAAATATCAGTAAATCATAATAACATTCAGGCAATAATGATAGCAACGTCAATGGAGCGCCAACGAAATTTCAAGAGATATGGAAGCATGTCACGCTCAAGGAAAGAAATCTACAGGCATTCAAGTACTTTCGCGAGCTCGCATGCGTTAATAAATAATCCGGGGTTCTACCAGGATACCGATCGACGTTCCGACTGTTTATGCTCCGTTTCGCCTAATTGCGTCTGCGAAACCGGAATACCGTTACCGCGGCCGATACGTATATATACATACGTACTACATACGTAAGCGCGACAAGACTGAAACGAAGCAGGAAAAATGAAACAGCTCTACCGCACGCGAAGGACGTCCACTTTGCTTCAATTTTATTTCTCTCGACAACAATAGAGATTTATGATTTTTTGACTGAGATTGATTGGATGTTGTAATTTGTAGCTAATTGTTCTGATAGTATAACAGGCGGTTTTGCGAAAAATCGGCTAGAACTGGGTGAGGGTAAATTCGTGAGAGGCGAACAGACAAATCGACGAAATGGTTGACACCTCACGAAGGTGGTTTCGCTCGGTATCTTAATCTCTGAAGCCTCAAACGCAGATTCCAATACAGATCCACCGGGTTGCAAAGCTGTCAAACCTAACTTAAACTTCCCTCGTCATACATCATTTATTTGATTGATTCAACGAGATATTTGAATTATTCGATTAATCGATTTATTCAATAAATACTAAAATCATATATACAACAATATGTATATATATATATATATATATATATATATATATATCATTATTTTACTTAATGTATCTAAATAAATCCGCAGTATAGATCCAATCCCAAAGAAAAAAAAGAAAATGATACCTTGCTACTTTTATTAAACTCGTTTCTAAAAGAGATCCACGAGTGGAACACGCATGACAAGTGGTACCATATAAAAAAACCAACCATTAAAAACCTATAAAACTACGCGCAAGAACCATCTGCAGGTCCATTTAAAGGGATTTAACACTCTGCTCGTTTCACGAGCAGAATCATTGTCCTAACGCCCCGATGAAAGATCGTTGAGCGATAGCTGAATAATCTAAACAGCCGAGGCAAACGACTCGGCAACGGTTTGTCGGTAGAACCGTCACAAATCAAGCGGATCGCGCGGACAATCCGATCGTAGAGCCCGATCGTTCACTGCTGACGTTATCGATGCCCGCGGGATAAACGCGTTGAAAACTCGCGACCGGACCACATCCCGCCTTTAGAGCTGCTCGTAAAGTTTTACGAGGCTTCTCGCCACCGTCGTCGTCGTCGTCGTCGTCGTCGTCGTCGTCGTCGTCGCCTTTGGTATCGTGCGCAGCTGGCGCTCTCTCTTGAAATAGCGATCGTGGAGAAATGAACGCGTACGCCAGACGGACGCTTCCTCCCCCGCGGTCCGTTTCTTCCGACCGGATGTCGTGTCGTACCGGCTGCCCATTCATTCGTATTGCACGAATGAAGCCTTCCCCCTTCGAACGTGTGTGACTTCGTCACGCTTCACGCATACGTACGTACGCGACCGTAATAGCTTCCAAGCGCGTCGCGATTAAAGACGGAATCGACTTCGAGCCTATTCAGACGGCATACCGTACCATTTTATACGAAAAAGTGCAAGAGCTTCAAATATGCGTTGCAACTTGACCTGACGATCGAATAGAGAACGCACCGTGCTCGAATGACGAACAATTATTCCACTGTTAACCAACAATTATCGAATTAAGGTTTAGTTCTCTTAGGCGAGATTTATCACAAAGCTATACTGTAGGATGACCAACACGGACAATATTGAATCTATGCAAATACTGACAATGAGCTGTGAATAGTTAGTCATAAGGGCAAGATCCAATAGTTGGTCATCTATGCTCCTTCCCCTTCCACTTGACGATGATAACCAAATATATATAAGCACATGCTTAGAGACATTCCATATCATTAAGAGCATTAAACATTCTAAATCATTCTATTCCATACACGACCACGACTGAAATGAAATAAACTCTTCTAAATAATAAGCGTGTTGACTCCATTACACGGAATCTAACAATACTTCTGTACGGGGAACTATGCAAGACAGTGTAACAGTGAAATTTATATCCGACGGTGTAATTATGTTTAGAATAAACTCTGAATGGATCAAGATCTTGAAATCGAAGAAACGAGTAAATTAAAGTTTGCTTTATAAAGAATTTGAAAAATCGTAAGCGGCAGTGTATAGATTTCGTCGATTTTGAGAAGCAAACAAGCCAGTTAAGAAGTTAAAAATTCTCCGTTCGTTAAATGTTAGTTGTTAGTTGTTTTTTGTTATAAGGAAAAATAAAAATACAGTCAGACCTCTTGAAACACGGTCTACTACTAATTGTTGCTGGGTATAAATGAAAATCGGCGACGTATATTTTTACAAATATTTATACTTTGCAGAGACAAAGGGCAAGAGATGCGAGAGAATCTTATCATGATTTTCGTACCCTGATTAATCAATCTAATCTATTGTTTGTTGTAGGCCTCTGTTTGGGCAATCATGTGATTCACGAAGAGCGAATAGTCATCCGACAAGAGGATTTTGAAAACACGATTTCTACATAACATGATACAAAAATTGCGACAGCCCTGATATTCTGATAAGATTGTTATCATTTGACACGACTTAATAAACTTATTAGTTAACCCTCATATAACACAAACTTCTCCATCACGCTGTTTCTGTATTCTAACAAAAGTTTCGATACGACACGAAACGAATAAATTGCGTTGCAGAAAGTATAAACTGTAATAATTGCTTTTCTTATTATATATTCTAAAAGTTATTTCGCGCATTAAATATTCCTTTCGTAAAAATATCATCTTCGTCTCACTGTGTGTTCGTTTCGAAACAATGAGTTCGAAATCAGCTTAATGAGTGACTCGTTGAAATATATTTAAATGTATTGAACAATATTCAAAACTCACGGAACGAAACATTTTAAGTAATATTCAAAATCCACGAACCGAAAATTAAATTACCGTGTCTCGTATTGGGCTTGCATTCTTCCCTTCTTAATGCATTTTCTGGAATAATAATACGAAGGGAAATAATATAGTTTACATACTGTGGACTATTAGCGTATATTGCTAAAGTTTGGAATTATTTCTAAAGTAGAGATAATTTAACTCAACTAAACTTCCCTGAATTTTATTTGTCAATTGACAGATTGCGAATTTTGATGCAAATCTAAAAATACGGAGAATGTTATATTCTTTGAACCCTTCGTATATATATATATATATATATATATATATATATATATATATATAGCCTATATGTAATTAAGAAATTTCTTCATTTCGAGAAATTTTCGAGAATAGCTCGATAGTTTGGAACTTTTCCTATATTTTCTGTTCTCTTCGTTCGTTTTCTTCGCCGAAACGAAGCAGTCAGAAATTTTAGTATCTCGAAACGTAAGTATCTTGAACAGACTTTCCAACCTCTATCCTAGTCTTATCGTGGGTCTTGGCATTCAAGTGGCAGGGGCAAGGAAAATAAAATCGCCGGGTGGAAAACGTCAGGCGCGCCGAAAAACACGCGCCGTTATCTCGAAAATTCAAGGGACAGATATTTTCTTTTCCGTCGAAACACGCTCGAGATAAGAAACGTTCCTCGAATCATCGCTGGAAAACAATGAAGAGGTCGCTGGAGTATCATCAACTTTCAACTGATCGCCACTTTCTTTTTTTAATCTCTTCAATTCTTTATTATTTCATTGTCTTTCATTTCTGAAGACCTTCATCTCGACCACTTAGCAGATAAATTTGATCGTCAAACCCTATTTTTTCTTTCTCTCTTCATCTCTTTATCTCTTCATCTCGACCGACTTGCTAGATAAATTTTGTCGTCAAACCTAACGTATACCTGACCTAAACCGCCGTGGTTTGTTCGCCATTACCCACCACGTTCGTATAAACATTTCGAAAACGTTTCAGCGAGCTGTGATTTCGCCCCCCTTTTTACGATTGCTCTCCGCTTCACGTACGCTGTTTCGCTGTTTTATCGACCTACTTTTTACCGGCAGCCCTTTGAATTTGATGATCGTTGCAGGTGTATTTCGTTCCCGCGAATAGCAACTGCAGAACTGGAGATGCAGCTTTCCCTGATAAGAAGGTTCAGACAGGAGAGAGAAAAAAGGAGAAAAATTTCAAGAGCGCTGTACTTCCGGCCGAACTACAGCGAGCAGAGGAGAGTTTCGAGGGCTGTTCCGGGCGAGAAACGGTGGAGTTTTACGGTTGACGAAGAACAATAATAATAATACCTTAATAACAGCTTTGATAGCACGTTGACAGAAGGGAAAAGAAAGAGGAAGTCTCGGCCTTCGATCCTCGAAACGTGACATTTGCGCATAGAAAACGGAAGTCTCGCGCCCCAATTCGATGGAGTTTCGTCGTTGGCGGAATTTTATTTCCCTCCCCCCTATCGTGGTATTTTTTAACCAACGTGGAAAATAAAAAAAAAGCGTGAAAAAAATAAAGACTTGAGAATTTTTCTTGATTAACCGAGGAGTCTTTTATCCCCCCTCTTTTTATTTTATTTATCCATAAATCCTGCACGCGACCCCTTTTCGTTCAGAAAATTTCACTCTCTCTCGTGTTTTTCAAACAGAGGAGAATAAAGACCCGGGAGGATTTTTTACGGTTACACGAGATCAAAGTTGCGACGTTTCCTTCGTCCATCTGAAAATTTTCGCGAATTTAACTCATCTCTTTCTGACAATTTTATTTCTCCCGACGTACCACCATTTCCAACCGACGTAGAAAAAACAGAAAGAGTATAAAAATAACGTTTCAGGTCGCAGAGGAAAAATCAAAAATTGGAAAAGATAATTTTTAGGTAATTTTTTTAGTAATTTCTTACGAAAGTTACTTGAAAGTTACCGTCCATCTAGTCCCGTGTTTAATTTCTGATCGAAGTTTCTATCCAAACCTGTATCCCCCAATTAACATGAAAGAAAACGAAACGCGAAAACAAGGAGCAAGTTGTCTTTTTCGCGATTCTGAAACGAGAGATGCAAGGAAGAACAAGAGCGAAGACAGGACTTCCTTTACGAATTTTATCCGTCTTGCTCGTCCACGGATCTAGAGCAAAAGTAATTAAGAACGAACAGCGTTTTCACACGGTCCTGTTACAGCTGAAATAAAAAGCGAGTCGCCGAGTCGCAGCTTTATCGCGTTAACGACGAGGCGACGAAAATTTCAGCAGATCCGCGAAGGCGTAGAACGAACGACTCGAAGGAGAAGGACAGAAAAACAAAAAAAGACAGACGAGAGTAAAACGCCAGCGTAGCTGTAGAAAGATAAAAGACGGAAGTGAACGTCGCGGGTAGTCCTTCGTGGAAACGTTTCGCTTATTCCCTGCACGATCGAGAGAGGGGAGCGGAGAGACGCGAGAATCATCGGAAGAGGGATCGCCAACACCGGCGTTTCCGGTTCGCGATCCGTTGGATACCTTGCGCTTCCTACTCCCTCGAGCTTTTCACTTCTTAATTGGTAGATCTAGTAGATTAAATAATATCCCTGGTCGAGAGAGAGCTGGAGTACGTGTCCATTTGAGAGTTTCTCGCGAGAGTCACTCTCGAGAGTATTCTCAAGCGTTGTGCCCATTTCACAGCAACTTTTGGGAATTTTCACTCTCCGAGAGAGATTAAAATACACTCTCCGAGAGCTTACTATAGAAAAGTCGCAAAACCGTGTCCAATTGAGAGTTCATTGTCTCTGGTCTCACTGTCGTGTAGTTTGTGTGGTTTAGTTCGAAGCACGAATGTGAACAGTGACATCAACGCTGTCATGGAGGTGCGAAAAATGTCTGCCCTCATAGTTGGCCCCATAATATTTTAAGAGAAAAGAAAAATCAACATAAAAAGAAGAGTTCAATAATTTAAATTATTATATATTATTTAATATAATTAAATATTATATAATATTGTATAATATTTATATTTATATTTATACGTAATAATATTTATGTATAATATTTAAATTATTATATAACAATTATATTATATAATATTTATGTGTAATATTTAAATTATTATATAATATTTATATTTATGTTTATATATAATATTCGAATTAGTATATAATATAATTATTATATAACAACTTAAATTAATAATTATTTAATTATATAATGTTGTATAATTAAATATTATATAACATAATTATTATATAATGATTTAAATTAAAAGAAATTAGTTCAATAATTTCACTTTCCGATCACGCTTTTCTTCATTATTCGTTATTCTGCTCACACGAAAGTACACTCTGGACTTCGAAACCGCTTCGAACAAAGTCTCTCCAAGAACGGTATAATATTGTGTCCATTCGCGACACGTCGACTCTCAAACAGTCGAGCGATGCTCTCTGACAGCAACTCTCGGAACAGTGTCCATTTGCGAGAAATACTCTCGAAAGCAACTCGCGACAGTTTTACTCTCCAGTGGACACGTAGCTACGAAGGCTTACAATTAGCTCGCAGAAGTCAGAGAGGCGTGCAATCCGCGTTGCCTGTCCCGTGAGACCTGTCCCCAAAGAGGCATCGAGTCACCTTATTTGCGATGGCATAAGAAGACACGAGGATCAACAAGATCGCGAAATGCTCTGACTCACGAATTGGCGTTTGAACGTTTGCCAGAGTAAACGTTTCACGCGTCGTACACGGGGAGGAAGGGGGAGGGGGGGGGAGGCACCCCGTTGAAATTTCATTAATACTTGTGCAACGAGACGTGACGCGTTACGTATGCTCGAAATCAATTTGGGAAATGTAAACGTGAATTAACAACGAGGAGTATCTGCGAATTAGTTGTTGCGAATAATTAATGGCGACTGAATAATTGGGAGCGGCGCTGTCATGATTGCATTGGCAAAATTTGCTGCCATTGTGTTGCATTATATCACATTATAGAAACTGGCACGTATAGAATCACGGGATATTTATCGCGATTTAACGTGTCTGTGTGTGTTTAGTTAAAAAAGCAAAAAAAAAAAAAAAAGAGAAAAGAAAGAAAAATAGCATGAAGGAGCGTCGTCGAGTAACGAAGATACATTGACAGAGCGGACAATTGATTTCGTATTACCATTTCTCGTGACGAGATGCAGATGCTTGTGCAGTTCGAAATAGGAGAGCAGAGTGGCTCGTGGACCGAAAATTTGAATATCTCGATACGCGACTGGATATCGCGGTGGAATCAAGGCCGTTGCCTGCTACTTTCTCGGCGATAAATACGTCACGCGGCGGCAGAGAGATTTACGATGGCAGATAAGAACAATCGGTCGAAGAAGCTCGCCTCGAAAGCGGAAGATCTCCGTGTCACTCGACGGAGAAAACGCTACCACAGTGGTTCACCGGAGTGTGTTCGAACACACTCCTGGATATTCATTTTCATAAATATACTATGGCGCGTTATACTTTCACGGCTATCTTGGTTATATCGGTGAAATTTGAAATGAATTTGAAAATGAATATTCATGCTTCGAATACTCGAGCACCGCAAGCGTGCAGCTCGAGTGTTTGAACAGGCAATGTTTCTTTGTTAAACTGCGAGCACTTATGAAGATAGAAATTAGACAGAATTTTATACAACGTGTGTATCTTTGTTCCCTTTAATTGCTCATAAATACACGAACGTCTGCGTTGCCGTATTAAAATGTGTATTTACTGAAATCATTTTCTTTATATTAACCATACACTCGTATAGTTAATATTTTTCATTACCATTTAAATGATAATGAGTTAAATTCTAAGTATAGTCGCGATATACGTGTCTCGTTGCAGTATTAAAATGTGTATTTACTGATTATGAGATCATTTTTAATAGTAACCGTACGCCTTTGTACAAATTTTTAATATCTTTAAGCATCATTTAAATAATGCCCTACGAATTGATTTTAAATTTTAATAATCGTGTCAGTCTGTATTACCGTATCTACTGATTATGAGATCATTTTTAATATTAACTGTACACTGGTGTACGTAATTTTTAATTTTTTAATTATTATTTAAATACGATAACGTTGGTTTTAAATTTTAAGTATTGCCAACGAAATGTCAAAGTGTTTCGCGCAAAACGCGAACAACATTCGCAGGAATCTCTGTTACAAATATCTAGATACTGTACTTTCCTAAGTCGTTGCAATTTGTCAGCCAAGCATAAAAAAAGAGACAGTTGAGAACCAGATTGCAGCACCAGTGAATGAAACGTCGTCGATAAACCTATAATCACGGCGTCATTGCGAAACATTGTGCCCGACAAAGTGGAATTTCAGATTTCAGGTGGAATTTTCATCTGGCAATTTCAAAACGACAGTCGATTTAAAGCGATCGTAAACTGGCATTAGCCGCTTTAGTCGCGTTATCTAGTTACTTAGGTAGGTAACGTCGCAAAACAACCAGGTTGACGTGTAACCTCGCGGTTTTAAGAGCAGGCAATGCCAACGTCTAAATGCCCTACGTTTTCTCCGAATGCATTCTCTTTCGTCCGCTCCTTTCGAGCTTAATAAGACAATAAGTAAATCCACGTCGTCGAGGATTATTTCAACCGTGGCTAACAACAATCAGAAATGAATCTTTTTTTTTTTTCAAGAAGACAATCGCTCGTTCTCTAGCAAGCCACGGTCAAATTGTAATCTCAAAGATCGCAATCAGTATCTCCTCGACAAAGAAGATCCCCCAATTTGTGACTTGTGCAAAGTTCAATTGACAGTGGAACATATTATTGTCTACTGAGAATAGATTATCCGGATTATTTAATTTTCAATTGCTAAATTATTTAATTCTATAATCAATATTTTCGGACGATCTTACTTCCGCAGAAATTTCTTTGAGATTTATCATAGATCCGACGAACATTTTCCCAAAACTTTTCTAAGATGACTGTTAATTCCTGACCGAACTAAAATTAATACACTTTCTAAGACAGTCTGATCTGTGTAATAAACTGCCGACTTTTTTACTCAAGTCACTGATAACCCACGCAAGTGGTTGATGCGACTATAAATAATGAAAATAAAAGGTAACAAGTATTATCTTAAAATCGTTTCACTCCGAAGTAAAGTGACTGTATTTTAAATAGTGCGTACACTATGGACTGCGAATTGAAAAGTAACTTGAGAGATTCGACTACCATTTTCTAATTTTTTTTAACATACTGGATTACGAAATCTAATTACGAGCATCTAATAACTAATGACAATAACAAACTACAATTCTCAATTACCATACATTTTTGATTAAAAAAAAAAGGAGTCAATAAAATCATTATTCTTTCGTATAAAATTTTATATATAATACATTTCAATTCTTATAAGACATATTTAAATCAAGTTCTGTGTGAGAAAAGTTTCTATAATGTGCAGAATGCGGAGAATGCATTAGCTGTATTTCTTCGATGATAATTCACAAAGATCCGCAATTTGCATAAACGTTCGTAGACTAATTACAGAAATTCCACGTTGATCAAACAGCTTTTGTTTCTCTCTGATATATCTTAACGTGAATTCCCATGGCACGAGCGAAAATTCACAGATAACGCAAAGAATCATTGAACTTCAGTTATACAACTCGCCGGTCCCTCGACGAGTTTATTATAGACGGAACTTTACAGCAGTCCGAGCTCGTAAAACGCTTACTGAACTCTTGCGGTAGCTCATAAAGATCGACACGATTCGATTCGGTGTAGTGAGTAAAATTTTTCTCCCGGCCGACAATGATTAATCGAAATCGACCACAATTAATTCGTAATTAATATTTTTAATATTTTCTAGCCATTTTCCGAGAAATTTCACAAGATTTATATTATAAATATAAATGAGTAACTTCGTCCCAAAAAGTTTTTGAAATAACTGTTATCTTAGATCGTTGATTGGCTTTATTTCGTGAGTATGCATTGGATCTGATCTGATCAATTATTTATACCGATGGAGCGTTTGCGAAAATTGTGGTAGTGGTTACCATAGATGAATAAAAATACATGTATGTTTGTATGGAAGGATGAGTGTGGCGAGAGTGAGCGTATAATTGTGATGTGGTGTAATCTGAGTGTTTGAGATGTTACACGGCAGAAGAAAAAACGAATGAGAGAGATGTATGCGAGAACAGTTGAGCGCGAGCATGGTGACGAAAAAACAAGCGTGATCGGGAAGATGTCCAGTCGAGAGTTGGATAGAGTGTAGCGAGGCTTGAGTGTAGCAGAGTATGAGAGTCGAGACAGAGTGTGAGAGTTAAATATTATGTGTTAATGAGTTAAATACATGTATCTCATAATTTCTATTAAATCTATCTACAACTAGTGTGTTTTTTCATTCGATCCACCAACAAAAATATGTTTCGCCGGAGAATCTCTGAAGATCAGCACACGAAAAGAATCATCCGCAAGTTCGAACAGATTCCTCGAGGTGAAAGACACATCGTCAATCGTTCGTCAGTGTTACGTTGCAGTTCGTAAATGGAAAACTCGTAAAAAATCGCTAAACGCTAAACGTCGCGTGTAGATCTCTCGGACTCCAAGTCGAACAACGCCCAATTAAACTCGATGCAAAGATAGAGAGGGCCCCAGCCCCCTCGCGGTCAGGGATGTAGGTCGCTTCCGCTGATTATGTATCAGGCGGCAACAAAAGACACGAGGCGCGGAAAAGCGCGGCGGCGAGATCTGCCAGTCAGTTTAGAAATTCCTCTTCCTGTTGGTAGCCAGATGAATTGGCAAGATATCCTTGGAAAAAAAAAAAAAAAGAAGACGCAATGCAAATACGCGGCGAGCACGCGCGCCTCATTATCTCGATGCGCGTTAACGTCGTCATTGTTGCGGCTTTCATCGCCACCGTCGTCTGCCCCATTAAAAAGATGCTTTCCACCCTCTCCCCACCCCTCTCCTCCCCTCTCTCCCTACCTACATTAAAGAACGAACCACGTCGCCGCCATTCAATTTATTACTTTCCATCGACTTTCACGTATTGTAGGAAATCGTTCACACGCGTGAGAATTCAGTTTCTTTCCGTTCCGCGGGCAGCCAGTTATCAGACCTTCAGGCTTTTGATAATGTTTCACGGCTAAAGAGAGAGAGAGAGAGAGAGAGAGATGTCTGTCTCAAGAAATTATCGGCCCTTCACCGATGGTTCACCCGCCTCATGCATAAGGAACGCGAGTTTGCATCTCATTCGCGTGAAAATTCCTTTGGAAAATTCGCCTCTCGATCGCTTAATTGCAGTGCCAAATTCTGCGAAACTACCGGAAATTCGCGGAAACGGCGTCGTGTGTTTTTCGCAGACACCAGTGGAGACAGCCGCTGAACGGAAATTTGTGGAGATCTTTTGCATATTGTTCGAACTATTTCGTCACTCGACTTTGTTCGAATTTGAAACTGTAGGCATACAAAATTTACAAAACGTTGCTGCAAAGACATGTAACATACACAAAAATTAATCAAACGTTTGAATTATTAGACGAAAAATTGCCTGTTGTATTAATAACACGAATATCGAATCATCTTTTGGCTTCAATTGGATGTTTAGAGTAACTCGATATAAATTAAATACTATATATAATTAATATAATACAATATAAATTAATATTAATGTACGAGATAAATCGCCTAAGATTAGAATAACAGCAATATTTTCGAAACGATTAGTTGCTAAACATGCTTTAGACAAAAATTGAATGGTTTAGCTTAGGTCAGAGAGGGAGGAATATTCATTGATGTAATTATTATTTTTTAATCCTGATACACAGGAGGCGTTTAAAGATCAAGTTCGTTTCTTTAAACAAAGTCGTATATTTTTTAATAAATACATTATTCGATCGTCAGCTCGTCATTCTTTATAAAAAAAATGTTAAACAATTATATACCGAGAAACCATTATTTCAGGAAATATTTTAATTACAAGACGTTTGAAACAAGTAGGTATCCCGTAACTTCCAGGTTTTAAATCTCACCTGTCTCACTATGGCGTTAACCAATAGACCATTTATGCATTTTTGAGAAATTCAAAGCTACGAAAATACACTTGTTCTATACAAAGGTGTAGGAAACGTTCAAAGCAAATATATAACAAACGAAAATTTCTTTCTTCAATCACATTCATGGACACAAAAGTGTCTAAAAATCACACAGTTTGCCAACGAAATTTCAAAGTATACGTAAATGTTTCTCATGGTGATAACTGTGCAAACATTTCCGCGATGGTTGAAATATTTCCATTCAAGTGTGTACGTGGATGATCGCGTGGATGAGGAAAACCTACATAGATGGAAAGTAGTATGATGCTCGCTCTTTTTACGGCACGATCGGTCGGAGCAACGTTATCCGAGCATTGTCGACCACGCGATGAATCGCGCGCATTTCCGCGCGTCTTAATTTAATTAGAGCCGCGGCTGCAATTACAAAGAGCGTTCACAGGACCGCGGAACTGGGCTACCTCGAAACTGGAACAGGAAACGCATTCGGGGGCGCGACAAATAAATTTCAGCCGAACATGCCACCGCGGCCTGATGAGACTTGTATTTCTCTACCGGCGCTTCGCAAAAATCTGAGATCGTCACGCGAACAAAGAGACCAAGAAGCGAAAAGCAACAATCAACTTCTCGAAAAATATCGAGAGAATCGTGACAGAAGTGAATTTGTTTCAAAACGTTGCTCGTCCCGGCGAAGTGGAAGCACGTTAATTAAACGGAAAAATTAAAACCGACCTACATTCACTTCTTTTTTTTTTTTAGTTGCGTTAGTTCTTTTCAATCAGGGACAATGCAATTAAAATAACAGAAATATTTTGTGTTCCAACGAGTTCGGAACATTTGCACGGGACGGGTATATTATTATTAACAGTAATGAAAGCACGATGTAAAAAGAAGTGAGAAAGAAAGGGAGAGGTAGAGAGCATTCTCGTTCGTTTCACGTCATTTGTACGGCATCTCTCTTTGCGGATTTTTCAAGCATCTCCGGTGCCACGTATCAAAATTGGCTTTGAGAGAGAACGCGGGGCAAATGGTTTGATGTATCAGGTTAGTCTGATTTATTCAGCCGAATCTCCGATAGGCTGTTTTGCTCGTAAGCTTAATATCTGGAAATATTTACCGAGGATTGCAACGTTCACATTGAGTTGATCAGTCAGCCTGTCCCGACGTTCGATTTTTCCCATCTTCTCCCTTTGAGAACGCGGATATATTTTACGTGGATTAAATATCAAATGCACGATGTACACGAGTTTCAATCAGCGCAAAATTCCAAAGAGAGAACGCGAGTCGGCCCCGTTGTTTTTTCTTTTCTTTTTTTTTTTTCTTCGCGCGCTTTTGATTATTCCAAGGGAGGGGGGCGAGAGATAAACACCATCAGAATATCATTTTTCTTGCGGCTGATAAAACGGTCGCAGCTTCCGGTAATTTTCAAGAGAAATTCTCCTTTGCAAGCGTGGATCACCTATGTTTATGCAATACGTTTTCATTGGCGTAATAAATAGACGACATTTTTTTACAGCTGACACGTCGCTTTATAAGCAGGCTGTATAATCGCCAAGGGGATGGTTAAACGTACCCAGTGACTCGCGGAGAGATATTTCAACGCTCGAGCCTGTTCTTTCGCTCGAAAATTCCATTGACGCCGCGATAATATAAAATAATGTAATAAAAAACAATAATATAAAATATATAACCGTGACGATCACACTTAAATGTAAATAACAACTGGAAGTTACTAGTCGTTTACTCGTGTACTGTGATAAAAGAATTATTTGAAACTTTGATCGCACGTAGATTCTTCGAAATTTATCGTATCGTTTGTTCGAAGTAACTTCTACATGATTCAATGCAATTTCCTGGAGAAAGACTAACTACGTAGTTTCAGTCGTTTCCACGCGAACGTAAAAGAACGAATCGCCGATATTCTTTTACCTTTTACCTCTAGCAACTTCTGCGTCATCTATTCCAAATTTAAACTCGCGCATCAAAATCACCAACGAAGCTTCGATATTCTCACTATAAATCTTACACTCTCGCTGTAAAGTTCTCACACTGAACGTACATATTAATTCCCGGGTAATTTCTTTTGCTTTCTAGTGCAGTTGACGATATTGTCGACGAAATTTAGAAAAACAGAGCAATTTGTTAGAACGAAGAAAAAAAAAAAGAAAACTGAAATTCTCAAAGAGATTCTCCCAAGCAAGTGATTCTCGCTTGCGTGAATCTATTGCAACTGCATCGATCCCTTGCCTCGAATCAATTAATCAAGTATCGTCGCCTTCTTCGCGCGGATAACGTCGGAGACTTGTAACCTTTGATAATTGAAGAGGGGAGTGGAAAGTCATCGTCCCCCGGGTCGTATTAACTATGCATGGTACGTTTGCCGGATCGTTGCTCCCTGAACGGTGAATAACTACGTAAATAATACAGTTTACGTACGTTACGTTCGTTTCCTTTTACGGGACAGCCTCTAGCCGAGTCGTGACTGGTTCGAGCTTTGTCCTTTCATTTTTATTACTTCCAGGCACAAAGAAAACTTCGCAGTACTAGAAACACGCAAAGTTTGCCTTGCGCCGCTGTCTCTTCTGTCACTGGCGAAAATTCTTCTCGTCCTTGCTTCCTTCATGAATATTTCGCTAAGGCTCGAGGTATCCGTGCACGCTTAGATCCGAATTGTCGTCGCAGATATAGAAGTGAAACTCCTAAATTCAAAGGTGAACGAACGACGGTCCAGTGACACGCGGATTTAAATTAACTCTCAAGTATCTGTGTTCGATATTGAAATTTTTGAACGACGGTCACTAGCCACGTTCTTTTAAAATTTTAGATTACACGATTTGACCATTTATCACTGGCGAATAGCAACGATTTCCTTTGCTTCGATTTGAAATTATAACACATACAAACTTTCACAATCAGTGGTGAAAAAAGGATATTGAAACAAACGAAATTTTCCTCTAAAAATCAAGTAAAACCTACTATAATAAATACACGTGGTAACGAATAAAAGTTTGATAATAAATACATCAAACTTTCACGATCGGTAGTGAACAAATAATATTAAAACAGACGAAATTTTCCTCTAAAATCTTCTATAAATCAGATAAAGCTTACTCCAATAAATATATATAATAATAAAAATATTAAAATAAATAAAAACGTCAAACTTTTACATTTTACAAAGATATTGGAACAGACGAAATTTTCCTCTAAAATTCTGTATAAATCAGATAAAAACTAATATGATGAATAAAAGTTTGATAATAAATACGTCAAACTTTCACAATCAGTGGTGAACAAAGATATTGCAACGGACGAAATTTTCCTCTAAAATCCTCTGTAAATCAAGTAAAACCTACTATAATAAATACACATAATAATGAATAAAAGTTTGATAACAAATGCATCAAACTTTCACGATCAGTAATGAACAAAGATATTGAAACAGACGAAATTCTCCTCAAGAATCCTCTATGAATCAAATAAAATAAAACTAACAAATACACATGATAATAAATACATCGATGGTGGACAAAGATATTGAAACAGATGAAATTTTCCTCTGCAAATCCTCTACAAACCAGGTAAAAATCTACTCGTAATTCATACGAAACGAGCCGTTTTTATTCGAAACGTGTAGCTGCAGAAATCAACTGCCGAGATAATGTGTTGCGAATGAATAATTTACAAACGGCATAAGAAACCATGAATGTGGTAAGCGCTTTTTCAGTAACCTCTGCCTCGCTATCAGCGATTTTACGCTTCGTCCGCGTCCAAGTAAATCTCGTTCATCGATTTTGTCCTCTCGACGAGAGTTTCGCCGTGGCCCGTTCGCGATCCATTACCAATAACGTTCGTATTATGTCAAGTTCATAGCGAAATGCTGGCTGGTAGAGGTCCCCGTTTGGTTCACTATCGATTACGTACAGGCTACAATTACTCAGACATTGTTCGCTAATTATTCGATAACGTTATGCCCAGTCCGTATCTACCGGGAGTATATATATACATATATGTACATAACTCGCCGGTTACATTACGTCGAATTCACGGCTTAACGCAAACGTTGTCCTCTGTTGTCGACGTTAGTTATTTTTCTCTCTCATTCTCTCTCCTTTTTCTTTTTCTTTTTCTTTCCAAACGTGAATCAGACATTGCATGCTTACACTGACTCACGAAAGTATTTCGACCAGAGTACTTTAATAAGTATTTTCATTTCATTAGAGCATTGCAATGGAGACACGACAATCATGATTTATTATATATTGGTAAAATTTGCAGTTAATCTGAGAACGTATATGTGTATATAGCCAGTTAACGTAAGAACGTATATAGCCAGTGGACATCATTTTTCATTAAAAATGACTCGCGGACATGTTTTTCTTATCAAAACCTTCAGCCCATACAGAATATTATCATGATAATTATGTTGCAATGACTATGTCATACGATGACTAAACTGTTCCATCTGACTGGCGATTTTAACGACAAAAGAATATTATGAATACCTCTATAATGAAAGTTACTTACACTGTTTGGCTTCCGAATCTAATCAAAAATTAATTGTAACAAGCGTATAATAAGTATTGAGATTATGGCTCCAATATTGAGATTTATCAACACTAGAATTACCGACGACCAAAGCATAAAATTTCCATCAGAGACGTTAGAATGAATGAAACAGAAAATCTTTATAGCACAATAGGGTGCACAAGCTTTTATTTATGTATTTTATAAAGGGTCGTTCAAGTATCCAAAAATATACTGTTTTGTATCAATAAAATATTTAACAAAAATATTCAAATGATCATTCTGACCATTTTGATAGTTCTAGTGTTAATATCATATACACATATATAAATACTTCTGTATAATAAGTATTGAAATTGTGGCTCCAATATCGAAATTTATCAACGTACATATTAATAATATATTATTAACAATTCTAATTGATGATATTGTTATAACATCACAACTGTAATATCATTATTATAATATATTATTGATAATTGACTCTAAATACAACTATACTTAAACACTTAAATACTTTAAATACTTAAATAGCATGATAAATTAAATACTTAAATTTTCTGCAAAACTGTATATATTTGTTTCAAACATTCTCCAACTTTTATATTAAATACTTTCAGACTTGCTTCAAGCTTAATCAACGTAATCGTAATAAACGTCACAACGATGCTAATGGAATTTCGAAATGTGCAAGTGTGCGCACCCAATAGCTTCGTAGATGTACGACGAGTGTCGAAATACTCTGGTGACGGCTGCCGTGATACTCTCGAGGAGAGAAAAATTTTTGTCAACGAGAGAGATATCGTTGAGGCTTCGCGCGTCAATTTTCCAGACGCGTTACGCGTCCAAGGTGAATCTTATTAATCACCTGCAGCGCGTGCACACGCCGCGCGATATACAAAGGAGACGTCGGTTCGACGTTGGTCGTGGCATCGGATTTCGTGCACAGAAATCCAAGATTTTCTTTACGTGGTGTATGTACTACGTAACAGGAGATTTCGCATCCTGCTTTCGTGAAGGAGTCCACGTTCCGCGACTCGATACTCCAGATCGAGCCACGCCACGAATAAAGAGAGAGAGAGAGAGAGAGAGAGAAGCACGAGATTCTTTTCAACCGAGAAAAATTGAGTCATCGAGTTCCATCGGAATCTTCATAAACTATGTCAGTCGACGCTAATCGATTCTTCGAGAAACTCTTTTGCCGGTCGATCGTTGTCCGCGTAACGTGCATAATTCGCGCCTCGTCGAACCTGCAATCTCTTCCATAACGATGAAGATCGTTTACCGTTTGACTCATTGACGATCAACCCGTTGCGTCAATACGCTTCATTCGCAGTTTGTGTTATCAGACTCTGTTGTACTTCCTAATAGTGGAACGAAATTCCGAGGATGTATCAATATTTCCTCATCGTTGTATTGCAGTTACATAGTTCTGTAATATATAATTCAGTCACAAATTCTGCGATTTTTGTGGAATCTGAAGAAACTGAATGTTTAGAATATTAGGGTAAATTACTGCTTGATTATTGACCATTCTCTTCACTCTTTTTTGTACAATCTCCACTAGAAGTTATTTCAACTTTATGTATACATGTAATTGTGAATACTCTTGTATGTGTGTGTGTTTGTATATATAGGGTAAATAGAAAAAAGGTTCACAACTTCTAGAGTAAATGGTACTCGTCGAAACATGAAAAAATTTCTAACAAACATGGATCGAAAAATTAATAACTTCAACGTTATAAACAATTTTTTGTTTCGGTTGAAGAAACGAATTTCTTCGCTTCGAGAACTATCGCACTGTGTGCAAGTAGTGATATACTTTCTAATTTCTTCTTTTTCTGATTACAGTTCTTCCATTTCTGTGCACACAGTACGATAGCACTCGAAACGACAAAGTTCGTAGCTACAATCGAAATAAACAATCGTTCATAACTTTGAAACTATCCGACAGCGGGGACAGGGAATTTCACGCGTGACCAATTGATACGCGAGTAATTGCCGCGGTCCCGACTGCAAATCCTCGTTATGACGCGACGGTACCCTAATTGGCGGTGTAACAGAGACATCGAGCCGGAAACTGGAACGAAACCGAGCGACGCGAAAGAATAAATCCGAGCCACCAGACATTTTTCACGCGTTCGTGGCCGCATAAGTAGCGAGACACACGCGAGAGAAGAGTTGGCGAGCTATTGGCGTGTAGAACGCAGATCAGAGCCGTGCCTGTTGCGTTCCAATTGAGCCCTGGCTCAATTGGTTACGCGCGAATTACGTTATCGCCATGTGTGCGAAGGTGTGCCTCTCGCGTTACGCCATGTTTTTACTCCGTTGCTCCACTGACAAGCAACCGATCAACCGCGACAACGAACAACGTTAACGCCTCGGGGGAATTTTTTTTTTTTTTTTTTGTTGAAATGTAAAGAATGATTCGCTTTTATTGTAAAATTTGGGCAAAGAAATTGTACGTGTATGTTTGTGATTTTTAGCACATTTGATGGATATTTCAAGGCAACAAAACGAACGACGGAAATACGCACTTGAAAATAACGGGAATTGTTCGGAGAAATCTAACAGAGCAAACGATACAATGCAAAAACAAATTAAATCTGTTTCTAATCATTTTAATTTTATAAATATCTGATTTTGTTTTTAGTTCCTTTTACAAAAATTCAAGTTCCCTTCTCCACATTTTGAATTTTTAATGGTCTCTTTTCTTGTATGGAATAATTTTCAAAAAATAAAACGTCAAGTTCTGCAAATACCGTAAATACCAATGAAATTAAAAATTTTTCAAAGAAACGGAAGAAAAAATTTATCATTTTGTTATAACTTAACTCAACCTTACAGCAAGTGCATTTACTGTATTTTCGTCGAATATACTCGTCATCGCCTAGAAATAATACCAGTCCTCATTCTCAGAATAAAACAAAACGCTCAAGGAGTGAAATCTTTCGAAAACTCGACTTTTCTTTCGTCTACTGTGAAAATCACGATTATTGCTATTTGGGTGTTTGACATGCAGGATGATTCTACATATCGTGCAGAAATGGAGCAAAAAGGGAAAATAGCATTTTCTGCAATTTGACATTTCGTTTTCGAGAAAATCAATAGACTTTCAATAAACTTAATTTGCACAAAAAAGTGTGCGAAATATTCGAGACGAAGCTAGACAAAGATACTCATTCTAGTGCTTATGAAACACGAAAGAAATTTCTATTCGCGTTCTACTTTTTTTTAGCGATAATTCTAAAAGTTTAAATTTGCATAACGAGTGCACTTTACACGTACATTATTAGTGCATAAACATCCGCGTTCTATTCGTTGCAAATGGGAGCAAAGTATTATGATCCTATTATGTTCACTCGTTTCGTTGACTTTTGGATCAATGTTCTCCACACGCTGAAGAATGTTTCTTTTTTTATTTATCTTTTTTAATTATCTTTCCCACACGTTGAAAGGTACAGAACTAATTTTACAAAAAAAGGAATTAAAATCAATTACGCAATTTTGCTATCACGACAGACACCTGTATTCGGATACCTGTTTACGTAAATTGGCAAGCATAACATTCGTTTAACTTTTGAAACATTTAATCCACGAACGCTGTTAAAAACAATTCGCCTCTTTCAGAACGTTGCAAACCGTCCATATTCAGATCGCGCACAAAAGATTATCGTCCCACGTAAAATAAAAAAAAAATAACGAATTAAAATTGTACTTCCCCTGCACGCTCGACAAAATTCCAGATATAGAACGGTGACACAAAGTACTCGTACACCATTGCATTGATTATATCATTCGACACAAGTATATGAAATTTTACAATATCCAATAATTCTTTCGCGCGACTACGAACATTTGTCATTGTGCGAACGAACTGTTGATGAAAGAACTGTTTCAGAGATGCAAACATCGCGAAGAACCTGGCCACCATTTAGATGATCATTAGATCCCAATGACGCGTGTAAGCGATTTTCACTCGTCGTAATTCAGATGTATTCGAGAAGTATCGCGCTCGATGGATCGTCGTTAACGAACTCATCGAATAAATTAGTGGCAATTAACGCGCGTTCGATATGTTTTGGCAGTCGGCCGCAGAACGAACGGAACGGTATATCGTTCGCTACCGTTAGAATTAGATTATATCCTCTCCTCGATTTCGCAAGCGCCCCGTACTTTCACGTGTCAGGCCTTTTTCTCCTTCGAATCGCGCGCACGCCTGCCGTGTGTTCACTCGCGTCCAAACACCGCCGCACACCGGTGAAACGTTGATAAACCATCACGCTTGATAAAGGCCGCGGCAAATACGAATTTTCAAAGTGACTTCTTTCTTTTTCGGCGAGTTTTAAGAATTTTTTTGTTAATCCTTCTTTCTCGAAAATATGATACAGATTGGAGTTTTTATGCCGTTACGCAGACAAGACTCGAGGCTTCCGGGAGTAAAGCCTGTCCTTCAGAATTTGAAATCCTACTCAAATCCTTGAGACACGTGCCTGGTATTTCGAGAAATGTCAAAGTGACTTTCTTCTTGGCGCGTTTTGAGTATATTTGCGGTTGATTTAACAGTCTAGATTTTTTTCTATTAATCCTTCTTCTTCGAAGATAAAATATAGATTAGAGTTTTTATGGCGTTACGCCTAAGTACGTTATAAAGACTCGAGACCTTCCGAGAATGAGACCTGTCCTTTAGAATTTGAAATTCTATTCAAATTCTTGAGGCACGTGTCTGGTATTTCGAGAAATGTCAAAGTGACTTTCTTCTTGGCGCGTTTTGAGTATATTTGCAATTGATTTAACAGCCTTTATTAATCCTTTTTTTTTCAAAGATAAAATATAGATTAGAGATTTTATGGCGTTACGCCTAAGTATGTTATAAAGACTCGAGAATGAGTTACCCTGTTCTTTAGAATTTGAAATTCTACTCGAATCCTTAAGGCCCACGTACTTGGAAGTTTCAGAGATTGATGGAAATATTCGTACCTTCGATGAAAAATTATCTGTACCTCGAACTGTTCCAACACCATGAAAAATTGTATAATAATCCGATTGACCTCATTTTAAAGCGTGGAGCATTTTGACGACCGTTTAAGCTCGTTTCTTTTTCCAAAGATGTTTTCACATCTCTTCTCAGGTGAGAAAGTAAGGATGCTTTCGTTTTCGAAGACTGTAAAAACTCTCTAAACTTGCTGATAAATTTGTTTGATGATCACGATCTTGGAAATTGAGGATCCTTAAAGATCCTGACGATCGCTTAAAAACTCGTTGCACGATTTTCTTCTCGCCTCCTTATTCAACTTTGGACACCAGGGTTAAACGATAAAAATTCAAGGAATCCCAGTTACAAAACACTATAACTATTACTATACATTATTATAGATCATTAAAACGTAGATTAAGAATACGAATGTAAACAATTTTTCAGAATACCTAGAATTTGGAAATACAGAGGCGAGCAAGGTGGAGGAATTAATAAACTTTTAGATATTCTAATTTCCTTCTGTGAAGTATAACACGTGTCGAGATCTTCGAGCTGTTTCCGAACTTTCCGGACTTTCTCCGAATCATCGATCACACACCATGTAATGGCATAATTGCCGAGTAATTAGAATCGAAATAATTTACGCACGTCGAAGCGAATCGTTCCGGGTCAAATAAATTGGCGAAAAACGAAATTAATCGACGGATATAAAGTACAGAGTACATTGTTCGTGCAATTAAGTAGATATTAACGAAGAACAAGGATCGATGCGATTGTGCATGGACGCGGCGTGGCGACGCGACGCCGTTCGTCCGGCTAAATATAGCCTGAAACGAACGAGTCACCAACGATCACGAGTTTCGTTGCACGTTCCTCGGACACGCCTCCACGACCGTCGTCGTTCTCTGAACTCGGTGGTTACAAGGCTTTTCACGAAAACGCCGAGTGTCTTGACCGATAACGCAGCTGATTCGTGAACGGTGCCTGCCCGCTTTATCCCGTTAATTACATCGATTCCGGCGGAACGCGAGACCGATCGTTGAAACCGATCGTGTCGGAGCACACACAAAGGAGTGGACGACCGCTTTCGTGCCGTGTACCGCGATAATCCTTGTCGGGGAACGACATTTAAAAATCCAACGTCGAACATTATCTTGTATTTGCGTTGGTATCGCGATCGACGTTCCCCCATTTAGTGACAAAGGGAAAGAAAATGATACGCAATCGGGAATTTCTACGCTGAGATATAGAGAACTATAGTGGCTCGCAAAACTATAATTTGAAATATTTTGAAACTTGTTGTTGGTAACATTAGGGTCGATTGTCGTGATCGTGTGTGAAACTAATCTGAAGTGTGTATGGAAGTTAATTTACACAATGGCGGGCAAGAGAAAATTTTGAAATTAATAAAAACACCATCTTGCCAAGATCAAGAGCAAGCCAATCATATGTTTATGTCAATTTTCAGGACACCCTGTTCCTATTGAAATTTCAAAACGGTTTCGTACGAATATTACCCATAAAATGTTCCTGCCAGCAAAGTCGAATACTTTCGCGAGCCACACTGTATATACACGTGTTCGAATCAATCGCGCGCTCGCTCATGGAATTTGCAATTGGACGCGATTCGAATCTCCGAAAGAGAATATTAAAAATGAAATTGCTGCAGGGCCAATTAAGCAAAACAAGCAAAACGATCCGTTAGAATGACGCAATATGAACAGCGAAATTCGATGGTTTTTTACCTGGCCGGCCTGCGGTTTTGCGCGTTATCGCGTCCACTCGTCATCCAATCAAAATCGAACTAGCCGATTTTTCCCTCGGCGGTTGTGTTCGGCGCGATGCCGCCCGTCGATCGCGGATTTATCCGAAACGGATCAACGTACGTCTAGATCAACGAGTTTTATAAGCCGTCCATTATCGATCCATCGATCGTTGACGCCTAACGGGACATGAAAATAATTCAACCTATCGGTACTTGGGACGCACTTGGATCATCGGCGATCGTCCGCGTTCTTTCTCTCGACATTTACCTATTGTTCTATCGTCTTCATGAACCAAAGTATTTCTCATACGACGTCGAAAGTGACGATGTCAAATACTAACTAACAATGAGTACTCTGAACTTACATAGATTAGTTTATAACGTATATATAAACGTATTGGAGTCAAGCTACCATAAAGTTAAAGTCGTCAAAGTAATCAAATGGTATTTACATTTGGAACTTCGGAGCGCCGGAGCTTCCCAACCAAAACAAACATTCTTCGTAGAGTTTCCAACAAATTGTATATCGTAATTGTAAGTGTCAATTCCAAATGTATAATAATCGATTACAGTTTCAAGTTACCAACAGGATATAAGTCAGTAAAACTCGAACGCGTTTTAAAATTTCGAGCGAGAGTGTACTCAGGAGTGTATGCACCGTGCGCATAAATGTCTCGTTCCTCGAAACATTGGTATCCCAATACTCCGTCCATTGTGATTTTTGCAAATTTGATTGTCAAAATTTGGTTGCAAGCAAGCTTACCTCGACGACGCTGATTCGTGATCTCCTGGTGGTATATTCGACAGGCCCGCTAATCCGACGAGATACACTGACACTCCGGGATCCTCGTGGATGCACGGACAGATTTTGCAATCTGGAAGGTGGCAATCGAGGCGGAAAAACCGGGCCGAACAACAAACAAGTTCGGATCGAGTGGTCGCGCGCCACTCGCCGAAGAAACAGAAACGAAACGTTGTACACGTCGAGAAATGTGCTGGCCGCTTGATCGTGCGTGTGTGCGTGCGTGCGTGCGTGTGTGTGTGTATATATATATATATACACGTACGGACACGAGGAAAGCAAGAAAAATTCACGCGATCGTGCGTCGCGGCCGGTGCCGAGCCGACTGACTGACTGACTGACTGACTCCGGCAGTCAGCACGTACAGTCACCGCACTTGCATCAACACCGGCTGGCATCCACTTCCCCCGCAGCCTCTCGTTTCCAGCTCCATTCCAGCTCCTCTCAGAACCGTGCCTTCTCTCGTCTATCTCTGAGCCGGGTCCCCGCCGGGTTAGCTGCCTGCGTCTTCGTGGCCCCGCACTCCAGCTGCGTGCCTCCCCTTGGGTTCGCCGCGCTTCCTCACTCCCTTTGCTTCGTGAAAGCGTAGAACTCGATCAGGAATCCGATGAATTTGATTTCCCGTGTCTAACCGCGTTTGTTTGATTTTATTTCGCTTTAAAACCACGTTCAAGGGAGAATTGGAATGATAACATCGGTGCAAGTACTTACTGTTTTTGAATACTGTAATTTTGAATTACGAGGGAACCAAGGAAACGATGAGCTTTCAAGAGCTGATCAAATATCCTCGAGTTCAAACCCTTGAGGTCTTGATTTACGTCGTTGCCGAATTTCAGCTCACCGATTGAAGCGTATATTATATAAGCTAAAAAGTATTTGTCGCCACGGTATCACGTATTAAGGACATTAATTAAAGAATCGATAATGGTAATAGGTTCGTGAACACAGCGTTGTCGAGAGATTAAATTCTTTCGGCATCGATAAAACTTTTGTATTCAAACTGGTTTGTCGTGCGACGAACGCGCGAATTTAAAATACACCGCATGTTACGTTGTAACATCGTCGTGACTCCGTGACGTCGGAGTGGCTTGCATTATTTATAAATGCCCGAATGAAATTAATTATTCCAGCGTTGGTTTATCGTAATGAAGCATATCTGTGGAAACGAGGCCGCAAGGAACGTATCGCGGTGCACGATGCACGCAAAAAGCTAAATACCGAAGATTCCTGGAATCGGTGCTGTTAGGCGATAAGGCGTTTTCACCTGAATTGATTAGCATCTTTTCCATTAAAATTAATGGAGAATCGATACTAATCCTCCTACGATCGCCCATCTATGTTCAAAGCATACGAACGCACTAATTAAGCGAAATATCTGCAACTGACCGAGATGCATCGGTGCGTTGACTTTGGTTTTAGGGACAGGCGGGCATTGAACGTTGTGACAACGTTGTGTTTGTAAAACACACATAATATGCATAATATACTATATACTGACCAATATTGCGCTAGAAAATACTTGTCTCCGTAGCTCCGGCAGAAACCAGTTTAATATAAGTCTGTTTTACCTTTTGAGTTTTACCTCGGTGAACATAGAGATTTAAGCATAGATAAAGCGTAACACAGATCTGTCACTCAACGTAAATTTATGTCATACTTGCAACATTATCGATTCAGCGCGGAATAAGATCACGATATTACTAGTGGTTAGAATTGAAACTAAAGATGTAGGCACGAACAAGGATGTATAATAGACTGGAAATCTTGTTGGATTTCGCGCTGCAAGTTCTGCAATACCGACGCATTCCGTTACGCCCTCTA